>CM043123.1:16363963-16963963 GCA_023701765.1 Hylyphantes graminicola | reverse complement strand
ACTGTTCCTTATAATCCTTCCAGCAACGGAAAAAGTGAAAGAGCGATTCGAGTACTTTGCGATCGCGCTAAAACTATAATTTATGATAGCGGACTACCTTTAAAGTTTTGGGCGGAAGCTATCGCTTGTAGTACCCATGTATCTAACTTAACTCCCAGAAAATCGAAGAGTAAAACTCCGTACGAGTTATTTTTCCAAATTAAACCTAACATTTCATATCTTAAAGTATTTGGCTGCATAGCTTATTATCATACACCTAAAATGTCTCGTAATAAATTGCAAATTCCTGGAAAAACCGGTATTATGATTGGTTATTCTCGAGAAAGACGAGCTTATCGTATCTATAATGTAGAGGAAAACCGAGTAATTGAAGAACGGTCCGTAAAATTTAATGAAAATCTAAAAGGTTCAAATCTAATAAAACATTCTTTTGATAATAATTGGGATATAGAAAAACACTTTAATAACGGATTTATTAGATCAAATGTAGAAAATTTGCAAGGTAATAAAAATCTTGTAGTTTTTGAACCAAACTCCGACCTATCTGAACCCATTACCGAAAGTGAGTCACAAAAACAGCGAGGTAGACCACTCGGAATGACAAAAGTAAAAGCCCAGGAAATACATCGCCAACAGTGTTTAGAGCATGAGCAAAAATTGTTAGATGAAGGCGTGAGACGATCAGAAAGATTAAAAACCAAACTTAACATCAGTAGTAACTAGTGGCATACCGAATAACTACGAGGAAGCCATGTCCAATAGAAATTCGAACGATTGGTTAAATGCAATGAAACTGGAATTAAAATCGCTAGAAAAGCATAACGTGTGGGAAATAGTTGATAAACCTGATAATGAAAAAATTGTTAAAAGTAAATGGGTTTATAATGTTAAACAAGATGCAAACGGTTTAAGATATAAAGCGCGTCTTGTTGCATCTGCATTTAATCAAATCAAATCTTTAGATTATGATGAATGTTATTCTCCAGTTGTTAATATAGAATCTTTCAGATTGTTGCTGTCATTAGCTGCAAAACTAGATTTAATTGTTCAATTTTTTGATATTTCAACAGCCTATTTACACAGTGATTTGAAAGAAACTGTATACATGTCAAATCCTCCGGGATTTGAATACGGCGAGAATAAGGTTTGTAAACTTAAGAGTAGTATTTATGGATTGCCTCAATCCGGAAGAAATTGGAATCACAAATTGAAATCTGTGCTATTAAATATTGGACTCAAACAACTTGCCTCTGATAATTGTGTATTTGTTTTAGATGATCCGAACTGTTTCTTTGCTATATGTATTTATGTAGATGATCTTGGATTTTTTAGCAGTGATCAGAATGTAAGTAACAGTATTATTTGCAAGTTGCGAAATCATTTTGAACTCAACGAAACTACTAAAACTGGTAAATTTCTCGGTTTAGAAATTAGTATAAATGAAAATGGGATTGGAATTTCCCAAAAGCAGTATATAGAAAATATACTGGAAAAACATGGTATGACTGATTGTAAATCTGTTAAAGTTCCTATTTCTAAATCGCAAGAAAAAATTTCGGGTGAACCGGAAGAATTAGTTGATAAAACTAAGTATTTAGAATTGATCGGTGAATTATCGTATCTTGCAAATCGTACTCGTCCCGATTTAAGTTTTGTGATTAGTTTATTATCACAATATAACCAAAAACCTGAAAAGCGTCATTACATGCAATTGAAGAGAGTTCTAAGATACTTACAAGGTTCTAAAGATCGTATTTTATTTTATGACAAAAGTGTTGATCATATTTGTGTTAATACTGATTCAAGTTGGGGAAATGCTGAAGGAGGAAAATCTTTCTCCGGGTCAGTTATTATGTTTGGTAAGTCTTTAATTCTTTGGAAAGCAAATAAACAAAAATCGGTAGGAATGTCTACTTGTGAAGTTGAACTTTTTGCAATTGCTGATGCTACTAAGAATCTGATTTGGATCTGTAATTTATTAGAAGAGTTAAATTGTTCAAAATATGTAAACTATCCCATTGAAATACATTGTGATAACAAAGCCGCAATAGATTGGTGCAAGGCTGCTAAATCTTCTGTTAAAACTAGATATGTAAATTTAAAATTTCATTTCGTTCGAGATCTCATTGAGAATAATAAAATAAAGTTAATTCACTGTACTAATGACAAAATGTTAGCAGACTTTTGTACTAAAGCAGTTCCTGAAACCAAACTATTGTGGACTCTAGATCAAGTTGGACTGATTAAGGATGCCTAATTTCGTCGTGTTAAATTTGCATCTTCCCAAGGGGGAGTTTGTTGGCATCACCAAAGACTGGTAACATGCAAATTTATTGTTTCATTTTATCTGCGCCAGGTGTCGCTATAGATTTTACTTTTAATATATATACATGTTCCTTTTACAATAAAGTATTCGTTTTATTTACAACAAAGACTTGTGTAGGTTCATTTCTACATATCCCCACGGCCTTCAAAAATGTATGTAGATGAAACGCAATAAAATAATTTGTAGTAAAATAGTGATATAATTTGATGTTCCCAGGCAATACTTATTGATATATATTTTTTAATTTACATTCTCCCACCCTATCTAATATTCTGGTTTGTATGCTTATTACGCAAAAAATATCTGTAACAAATTGCACCCCTTAGTAGTGGGGCTGAAATAAAAGCTCTAAATTGACTTAAAATAGCACAGTAAAATTGAATGTTGATCCAATATTCATTAATGACTATTGGATTTTATAAATGACTAATGGTGTTTTTGATCTCCATTATGACAAACGAAAGTTGTTTTTAATCATTACCCAAGATCATTGTTATCTATATTAATATCTATGGTTTCGAAACTGACCTAATCACAGATGCCATTAATTGAGCAATCACACTAAAGACCTATACAACATCTAACATAAGTTTAGATCCTGAAAAGCTCATGATAATTAGTTGTTCTAAATTACTGATACGGTTTTTCTTAAGGTAGGCGAATACCCAAAATTCCCCAAAATTCTAAAATTTTTACTATTACTTTAATCTTTTCCAAATTTGGCATAGTGATTTAAAATATAATAAATAATACTATTTCGGCATTTTTTTAAAATTTAAATATAATTTATTTTAAACGGTGTTTTTTCTACTAAAAAAAGAGACTTACGCTAACAAGTCTACCACATTGAATTTTCATCCTATAAACATTAATTATCTGTTAAATTCTTCGTTTTGAACTGATGCATGCAATGACCCTATAGAGTTACATACAAATTACAAGAAAAGAAGTTATTAAGAAAAATGATATAAATTAACCACAAAAAAAAGGATTTTTTTTGATTAACTTATGCACTTGGACATTTAAAAAAAACTTGTATATTTACACCAGATGTTAGAGGTTCATGGCACAGACATATATTGAAATAACATTTGTAAAAAATTTCAGGTAAATTAATGTAAAACTTTTTATGCTAGGAGTGTTGGCGTAAACCCCCTTTTTTAGTTGAAAAACACCGTTTAAAATAAATCAATTATATTTAAATAAAAAAAATTGCCCAAAAAGCATTGTTCATTATATTTGCAATCACTATGCCCAATTTGGAAAAGATTAAACCAATAGTAAAAATTTTAGAATCTTGGGTATTCGCCTCTTAAGTGTCCTCCTTTGTCTTTAAAATACCTTAAAGAAATTGCACTTCCCTATAACCTACTATACAAGTCCAGAGCAACTTCTGCAACATTACATTAGTATTTAATAGACTTTTTTGTCAAGAGCCACGCTCCTCATTCCATTACACTGAAGTGCAACACTAATAAATCGGTCTTTGAGTGCAAGATACACATCTAATCAGGAAATGGAGTAACGCGTTACTTCTAACAGTTACTTTTTTACGTAAAGCCGATAGATTTTTTAGAAAATAACTTGCTTTGTTATTATTTTTAGCGGTAGCGAAAAAGTTCGTTACTTTTCCGTTATTTCTTTTGTCACTCTTCAAGGATATTTTTGGCACACAGTTCGGCTTATATTTAATTATTTAAAATGTAACTTCACAAGGTTGAATTTTTTTTACAAGGTTAAATGAATTTATTTGTTCTTAACTTTTCTTTAACTTTTTTTTTGTACCTGTTTCTTTAGTTTTGATTATCTTTGAAAACGGTAAGATGGATAAATTTTAATTTTTCTTATAACTTGAATTTTCTAAAAGTATCTGTGATTAGATACTTTTCTTAATATGTAACTATATAACATAGTTACTTTTTTTAAAGGTAACTTGGCAATTCCTGCATTCAACTTGAGGCTGGGGAGCATAGTCGGTTATACATTCGCCTAGCATGCGAAAGGTCCCAGGTTCGGGTCCTGGCATCGTTAAAAATAACTGCCGACCTATAAACGGCCCGTGCAGCCAAAAATGTCCGACGTAAGGGAAGTGCACGTTAAATATCCTTCAAAGTCCTAACGCTGCGTACGATGTCGCCCTTAAGGCTGCTCATCACCCCCATTCCCCGTCCTTCTTCGATCGGGCTTGCTTATGTTAAGTCTATGGGGGGGAAAATGGTTTTGGTTCCAAAAAAAGCAAAGAAATTGTAGGAATATTTTGATGTGGTTTTTTTAAATCCATAAAAGTCCAATAAAGTAGTGCTTTTAGAGGTTATTTTTTTAAATACGTTGTTTACTTCTTTTTAATCTAAATTTTTTTTCTTTTAAAAAAAGGTAAACAACGTTTTTAAAAAAATAACCTCTAAAAGCACTACTTTATTGGATTTTTATGAATTTGAAAAAAAAACCGCATCAAAATATTCCTATAATTTCTTTGCTTTTTTTGGAAAAACCATTTTTCCCCCATAGACTTAACATTAGCAAGCCCGATCGAAGAAGGACGGGGAATGGGGGTGATGAGCAGCCTTAACGGTTGCGTAGGGTGCCTATTCAAGTGTCGGCTGGTCACTTGACTGTGGTATAAAAATACCACGCCCATCGCCAATAGCCCTTGTGTAGCTCTAAAATTCAAACCTAACCTAACCTGCATTCAACTTACCTTCTAGGTCTCCCCCTTCTCTGCATAGTAATCGACATGCCGGACCCCGACCTTCTGAGGGGCCTGCCAAGCGAATAATATCGGTCATACGCATCGGATCCTAGGGTCGAGATCCTTTGCTCGCTCTCTGTCCTCAAGAGCCGGGTGGACCTGGTCCTCAGGTTCGGGTCCTCTAAGTATCTGTATCTTTCAGGGAGACTACGCTCGCTACGAGGGGCTGGGGCCTGGTTTTGCTGCGGGAAAAACAAACGGCGAGGGTCTGTGGGCTCTGCGTGGAAAGTGTGCACCTGAAAAGAAAGAATGGGGGTTTGGCAAGGCTCGAAAAAACTCAAATTTTATACCATTTCCATTTAGTATGTAAGCTTGGAAAGCATTTCCTTCCCCCATCCACGAGTGCGGTTTTCTTGAAACGGGGTGATTTATAGCTGTTTCGGTTTTTTCCCCACCGTACATGGGGAAATACAAACTGTTTTGATTGTAAACCTCAAGCGCGCTACAATTAAATAAGCAATGTCCCCCCTTTTCGTAGAAAACCCAGTGAAGGGAAGGGAGTCTTTTCGAAGCTTACATACTAAATAGAAATGGTATAGTAGAGGACGGTTTGTCCAACAATGAACTCGAACTCCTTTGAAACTGACTCATCAAACTCTAATTATATAAATAGCTTCTAAATAAGTAAAAACATAATTTTGCCTTATTTATTACAAACATTTATATAAGTTGCACAGTGAATTAGTAGTTACTTGGGTTACATTATACATTAATATAAAAAATACTAGGTTACTAATAGTAAAATAGTATTTCTTTTAAAAAATAATTAAAAATTTATCACGAACATTTAGCGGGGAAATGGCCGTCCACGAGGATGATAGATTCAAGAAATCCGTTTTCCTCGGGGAATTTTTGACTGGCGAGGACGGGTGGTTTTTAGAGTGCTGGGTTTTGGTATAGTTTTTATTGTAACTATTTAACAATCAGATTCTTTTCAAGAAAATGGGTATAAATGTGACTATCTTTTTACCCCTTAAAATTATGTAAATATATGTGTATGAATAAAATATACATACATGTTCATTTCTAATTTGATTTAATCTTGAAAAAATAGTTCGTTAATCATATTGGCATTTGAATTGACAGATTTAAGCTAGTTTTAATCTTATTTGAGCATTACCATACTAGACAATCCAGCCATTGGTGCTTTTTTTTTAAAAGTTAGTTTTAACCTTATTGGCGTGTTACAACTGAAAACTCCTGCCCGAATATATCACGGTAGCCAGAAAAAGAGGGCAATACCTTGACCCGTCATTTTCAAGGGAGCGAGAAGGAAGGGGTTAATCACTTTAAAGTTTCCTTTGTTTGTATCTTTCTTAAACGTTTCAAAGAATACGTTGCTAAATAAGGATAATTCTTTACAATTAATGTGCATACGTAATTAATTTTTGATGCATTTTTAATAATTAATAAGCGTACCTAAATCGTTTTCAATACACTATTTTTTTCCATAGTTAAATTACGAAAATTATATTAAGTATATATATATTTTTAAATTTAAAAAATGTTAAAAATACCGCATTCCTCTGAATTGAATTTTTTTTATGACTTGATATGAATTTTTTAAAAAGATATTTTAGAACTAAACAAGGATTTCATTATCTGATTTTTACTGATAGTTTGTTGAAATGGACTTCTGAAATACGAAATGAATGAAATATGAAAATTAAATGAATCCACTTCCTACTAAACTTACAAAATCTATTTATTTTTAAAAATTAAAATACATGATATCCTTACTTGTTCGTTTAAAGCTTGCAGGGTAGTGGGAAAAGTAGGGGGTTTGGGCTGACGGGTAAGCACTGTCTGGGAGCCACGCTGTTCTTCCCACAAGACTCGAGCATCTTCGCTGGCTTGGGTCATATTGTAATAATACGGAGCAACCTACAAAAGAAACGAAATATATTTACTAAAACGGTTCTACCATTGTGAAAATGCCTAAAAATCTATTACACACAAGCCCCTAATAATCAAACACATATTTCCTGAAACCGTCACTTTTAACACTATAAGTGGTTTAAAATAGGACAAATTAAAAATAACAAGAAAATTTTTCGTGAAAACAATACTAATATATATATAAATGTATTCATTGTGCAGTAAAGGAAAAATTACGTTAAAGGAAAGGATAAGATTGTACGCATTTTTAATAATACTTTTATAACTTTTAATAGAAAGTAAGACAGAGTAATTGTGCGTTTTCTTTATGAAAGTAATTTTTTTAAATAAAATTGTATTGTTAAAAAAGCTGCACTTAATTGAGACAAACATGTTCTGCCGTGGTAGGGTAAACTGCAACAAATAGACTAATGATTTTCACATTTGTTGTAACAACTCAATAACTTTAACCCGTCAGAAAGTTTACAAAAGACTAATTATTTCAGGGCAAAAATTATCCTACTCATTGTTGGGGTTACTTCACGTTTACCTGCCCAAGGCAGAATTTTATCGATTTTTTATAATTAAATACTTTTTAATTCTTAATTTAATAACAAATTTAAAAGCCACTACTTACATCTGGCTGTTGTCTCTGGTTAGCCAACTGATGGTGCGACTCCAACATAACCTGTGTCCTTCCAGTATTCCCTCTCATCCAGTCATTACCTCCTGGATAGTCATCCGCGGTCTCCTCCACAAACTCCTTCTTGACGACGACCACAGGTGGTCGGACCTCATCCATTGCTGGTCTGGCAGCCATTGAAGCATTCATGCGACCACTAATTCGAGACCTGATGGTCAGCACAAGACGGCGTGGAATCGACATGATGATGACCACGTCGTCGAGGCTCACGTGGCGCACGTCTACAAGGTTTACTGCCAGAATCTCATCCTCAACCTGTCCAAAAAAATAACAGATTGTTGTACACTCTTAAAACAAAAGAGTGAAATCCACTCCAGTTGGAGAAGTGCATTTTCGACACCGTAAAGGCATGCATATTTACTCAGACTGAATTAAAATCACTCGTTTGGAGTGATCCTGTCGGAGGTTTAACACACAAAGGATCCACTCCAAAAGAAGAAGTGCATTTTCCAGTCTGGAGGAGTGAAATCCACTCAGACTGAGTAAAATTAGGAGTGTTTGTTTTAAGAGTGTAATCAGTTAAATAAACTCTTGACGATGTAATTTCATATATATAAATGGAAACGGAGGTGATGTGTGTCTTTTTTGGATATATTTGAACACTTTAATGGGTAAAATATTGTTACTGAACAGAATTTTTCATGATACATGCTTCATAATGATATTTTTTCGTTACTTTTAAGAATTTAATCGTTACGAATGGTACTTTTCTCTATATAAATAGTCTCTTTTTTTAGTGTCTGTGAATATAAATCCTTTCCCTTTAATGTATCATGTATGTACGATATAAATATTTACATACTAGATATTGTCATTCAGAAGAATTCAGGGCTTAATGAGTAATTAGGTTTAACATGATTGGAAGCACAGGGGATAGACAGTGTAGTCATGCCTATATATCTTTGTAACAGTCTATAGTAGGTATATTTAGAATGTAAGCTTGGAAAGCATTTCCTCCCCCATCCACAGTGCGGTTTTCTTGGAAGCGGGATGATTTATAACTGCTTCGGTTTTTCCCCCACCTTACATGGGGAAATAATAACTGTTTTGATTGTAAACCTCAAGCGCGCTAGGATTAGATAAGCGATGTTCCCCCCTTTTCTTGGAAAACCCAGTGAAGGGATGGGGGGGGAAGAGATTTTTTCAAAGCTTACATTCTGGCTAGAAATGGTATAGTGAGAGAAGAAGCATGGCTAGAAACATCCTTGTCGTCATTACCCCTCCATGTACCGATTTCATCAATAACAATGACCTAAAAAGGCAACTAAACCAACTCACCTTGAGCAGCCCACTGCTGTAGACCGCGCTCTCCAGCGCAATCCTCGATATGAAGACCCCATCGCTCTGGGTCATCAGATCCCCTTCCCGGATGTACAACCCCAGCGTCTGCCCGGGCCGCTTGACTATCTCCACAAACTGGACCACGTGGCTGGCGTCCGCGGCCCTCAGGTACCGCCTGCAGGCTTCCGCCCCGACCCTGCCCAGGCTGGCAGGCTCCAGGAGCCGCACCACCATCTCGCCCCGCTTCTCGACGGCCTCGGCGCTGCGCGGGTCGAAGTCCTTCTCGACGGCCTCGATCTGGCGGAAGATCTCGGTGGAGATGCCGCTGACCTTGCGGAAGTCGCTCTGCACCACCATCTCGGGCATGAGGCGGGGGGCCCCGCGCAGGATGGGCCGGGTCGGGGCCCCGCGCCGGAACCCGGAGCTGGGCTCCTCGCACATCACGTGCGACTCCACCTCTCTCGTCTCCTGAAACAATGCATCTGGGCTTAAAACCTGTCAACCATCGGGGAATATCGGGGACTATGGACTGCAGTCACCTGTAACCTGTATATATGGTCTGCTCAAATATAATCAAGAACATAGAGTGCTCAATAGCATAATAGCTTAGGAATATACACTGCTCAAAGCAATTTGGGGACCTCTTTGAGTGCTTTTGTTACCTTTCAGTCTCAACC
Source organism: Hylyphantes graminicola (assembly GCA_023701765.1). NCBI lineage: Eukaryota > Metazoa > Arthropoda > Arachnida > Araneae > Linyphiidae > Hylyphantes > Hylyphantes graminicola. Next base: position 16,954,349 of record CM043123.1, on the reverse strand, counting down.
TTTATTTTTTATTCTAAAAATCTCAAATTTGTGAATAGATTCATTATGCATCCAGAATGAAATGGTAAATAGCGGACTCGAGGTGATTTTTACTGATAGTTTAGAGCAATGGACTTATGAAAATTATATGAATACACTTACTTACTAATCATCGTCTGTTTTTATTTTTAAATTTTTTTTTGAAAATCTTAATTTTTTAAACTAAAGTTTAAGGGAAAAATTGCAATCGCAACTTTTTTGAATGAATTTTAGTAATTATTTTTTTCAAAACTTAGTTGTTAAGAATAGTTACAATTAACCTTTAAACATCTAAAAAATGCATGCATGAAAATGTATTTGCTAAAATTGTTTCAGAGTGAATTTTATTTTTCCATGTTTTTCATATTTTCCATTAAAAAAACGTTATTTAATTCTTCTAAATAGATGATTCTTCCATCTTATGATACATAAGTGCGAGCTTAACTTAGAAAAAAAATTTGCAAGCTGATGGGGCTGACCAAATGGAATCATTGGGGATGAAAGGGATTAAACCATGCTCCCCCCTAATTGCTGTGAACAGCGTATGGCATACACGACTTAAACCCCTCAAAAACTTATTTTTAACCTCAATTAAACTCCAGAATTTAAATTATCTTTTTCACATATCTTTAATATTACTTATTATCTTTAACATCCCAACAACATCCCAGCGGCGTCACTGAGTAGAGCCGCTCAGCGTTCCCATAGAACATGTTTAATCAGCATATATTTTTTTTAAAATGACCATATAACCTTTTCCATCTTTGATCCGCCCACCTAATTGGTCAACGGAACAAGCAATAATAATCGGTAACTGTGAATGACTTCGCTTCTTCCCCCCGAAAAGAAAACACGCTGAAAAGTTATCTCTAGTTGTCAGTAGGGGAGGGTGGGGGCTATTGGGACAAATTTTTTTCAACCTCTGTATTTCAGCAAAAATAAAAGAATTTTAACTTCTTTTTTTACAAGCTTATAAACTGAACATTCAGTTACTTAAAAAGCCAGTCGAGAAATGGTAAAACATTACCATATTTTGGTTGCTGAGCATTTTTAACTAACATGTAAATGTCCCATTAGCCCCCATATGTGGGGGCTAATGGGACAGGGTGCAGGGCTAATGGGACATGCTAAATGTTGCCTTAATAAAATATTAAAAAAAGGGAAAATTAATGAGAAAATGTCCAGAAAATAAAATTTTAAGGCAAATACCATTTACATAGTGCAAACATAACGAAGTTTTATTTTTTAAAACAATTATTTCCCATTGAAAGATGACAAATCAAAGTCAAAACTCAAAATCGAAGATGCTCCCATAATTTTTGTTGAATCACTGGAAAAGATAGTTTTATAACAAAATCTTTAGTTTTATAAGTAAATCTTCTAAAATGTATTCCAAACTTGTCCTCTTTTTTACGGTGCAAGGACTTAAAAGACCGTCTTTATCTTCAAATAGCTTACCATCGTTCGCCTTTTTCATATCATTTTCACGAACATTTTCAGTTCATCTCCTGTTGTTGTTGTTGTTGTTTCTCATCCCCACTGGTCTAGCGGAGCTAGACCAGGTCCATGAGTCCATTCACCCTCAGGAAATCGAAAAACAAGACCGGGTCGCGCAGAAAATCCTCCTTTGCAAAATTCACGCAGCTAAGGAGGTGGGCCGGGCTGGCTGCACTGGAGAGACATTTGTTGCAGGTGGGGTAGACCTTTTGTTGCTGTTCGTACTTCATGCACTTTAGGTGACCACTGATGAATCTAGCGTATGCGGTCTGATCACATCTATCACCCCTGAAGGTCAAAGCACGACCCGGCTTATCCACAGAGTACCAGATGTGTACTGGGGGAGTAGTCCAGTTAAGCAGGACACCCTTCTTTCTAATGGAGTGAATTTCTGAGGATGTGAGTGCCAAATTATCCGGCAGGGGCTCATTTGTGCCAAGTTTTGCCAGCGAGTCAGCGATCTCATTTCCGTAAAGACCAACGTGAGACGGAATCCACTGCAAATAAGTTCATCTCCTTCTTTTAATAATCAAAACGAATAAAAAATAGCTTGCTTCCTAACAAAATTTCCCAACAACAATTGATTTATCTTCACCACGCTCTGTTCAGATGTAATTAATGAAATTGCAGGTGGAAATATGTCACCAATAAAGCTACTTGAGCTTTCACTTATTATACGATGAAAAAAGTTCAAAAAGTTTAAAATTAAGGTTTAAAAAAGTTTTTGACGACTTGACTGAATAAGATATTAGAGATTGATATATATTTTTTTCGAGAGAAGCATACAAAGCTAATTTTATTCGTGTCCCATTAGACCCCACTGTTTCTGTCCCATTAGACCCCACAGGGTTGTTTTTTATAAATGACCCAACACAGGAGCACTTGTACTTCACCTCAGTATTTGACATATACTATCTTAATCTAGGATATTTCATCTATCTAAAACTGTAGTTTAATTCACAGAAAATTTGTATTCAATACTTTAAAAGTGAAAAACAAGGTACACTTTTAATTAACTTTCAATTCTCCAAAACAACAATTCTTCTCTCCATTTCAGCATATGCGTTTAATGGCTGATCTTTGGTTTTTAAAATGTGAAGTCTAACTGTTACAATGCTGTAGTGTAGAAAAATTTATACAAAAGTACATTTTTCTTAGCTTTAGGGCCCTTGTCCCATTAGCCCTGCGTCCCAATAGCCCCCACTCTCCCCTATATATTGCAATAAAGACTTAACGTGTCTACGCTTCCCCTATCGACTTATTTTTCTACACATATATTTTTGATCCTTTCCCACCCAATGATTTCATTTGGAATTATCAATCTTGAGGTTTTTCTCTCTCACTAAGTTCGCACTTATTTTAAATAAATGTCATTAAATTTTCATTAAATTTTTCTATTTTGATATTTTCTTGTTGTATCGTTTGATGGAAGAATCATGTTCTTTGAAGAATTGAATATTGTTTGTTGTACTTAATTGAAAATATGATATACATAATAAAAATAAAATTCATTCTGGAACAATTTTATTAAATAAATTGGCCGTAAATAATAGGTCAATAAATAATTACAGTACTTTGCCATTCACATACTAGAATTAATTTATTGTTTTTTGAAAACATTCCAACGAACAAAACAGAAATTCAAATATTTTGAAGCAAATTATATTAAAGTATTATTGCATTTAAATACTATCTTTAATATTCACACCAAATACAAAAATTAAACAACAACTTTGACTGTATGCGCTGTAAAAATGAGTCACTTTCCATCCTTTATTATCATTAAAGACAAATTAATCAAGCAATTACCCTAAAATGAAAGAAAACATAATAACACACTACCACCATTTAACGACCGAAACATATAAATGACTAGTAACCCAAACTAGAAAGCTGATATCTAGGATAAAGATCACTAGGACTCAAAACTAGGTCGTATTGATGTCCTGGTATCCTACTCTGAAATAAATAGTTTTAATCCCACATTTAAGGTAATTAGGAAAACGGCAGACGCTACTATTTTGATTGATGATTTTTCAGAATTAGTTGTAAATAGGTAATGACATTTAACTGAATAGTTAACTGAATATCCGTTTACGAAATTTATCTTTTTTTTTCTTCTGTAATGGTTAACTGAACACGGATAAAAATAAAAATTTTGATGAATGGATGATATAGTTCTTTCACCCGGGGTTATATTTTTAGTGGTAAAAGTTATATCCTTCTAGTGGAAAAGACATTAATAGATATTAATGACTTTCCAGTTTTGCGACTTGTATTTTTTTGTTTTGGACTTTGTCATCGAAATAGTTTTGTTTGATATTAAACATTTTTGATTTAAAAAGGAATAAAAATTATTTATACGCTTTTATAAATCTTCTCCAATGTCATTTTTTTTATAATTACATTTGATGGTGATGAACAATAATATAAATTAATTTGAAACGTGTGCAATTTAATGTTCTCAAACTGACATGCTGATAGTATAAATGAATTTGATATGCTGAAACAAATGGGTAACATTAAATCATTATTCATGAGATAATTTATGGAATTATTTTACAGTATTACGCTAACAATGTACTAAATTCTGAAAAAGGAAGACTACTTTAAAATGCTACACTCTATTATTGGTATAAGTTACATTAAAACAAAGTCACATAAAATATAAACTTTTCATTATTTATGTGAAATTCCTTTGAAGGACATTTAAATATATGTATATCTATTATGAATGTTTAACACTAAAAATGCTTTTATTGCCCCATAAACATGCTACCTTTCAACTCAAACGCTTTCACAGAATTAGCAAATAGACTCCGTTTACCAATAAACGATTCTTTTAATAAATGTTCATTACACTTTGTGTGGATGAGATACGTAGAAATCAACAACTGTGACTTAAAATACGACCCCTGTAACAATAAAATACAACATTTCATTTGATAAGTTTTCCCCGAAGAAGTGTTAGTAAATACCCTCCGAATGTAATAAATACCCAATTCTAGCGATAAATATCCCGCCACTGCCGAAATCAACAGCTGTTATTTAAAGTTTTATGGCGTTGCGTGCCTAAGCCCCATGAGAGCGCGGTCTGCATACACGCTCGTCCATCAAGCTTCAAAATCAAATATTCTGTGCAAACACTACAGCGATCTAGATTTATCTTGTTGCCGGACACAGAGGGAGGGACCGGATTTATCTGGATTTTAGACGCACAGCTGGTGGCCCGAAAGCCAGATTTATCCAAGTTTGAATTGCAAAATGAAACGTGTTTGGATAATGAAGAATTTTGGATTACAGGTTTCATTTGATTCGAGTGGTGCCTAATTCATAGAGAACGACTGGATTTATATTTTATACTAGAAGCAAGAAGCACGTAACGAAATGCATAATTTACCTGTAGGATGATAAAAATTAAGCAAAAATAATGCAATTAAGTATGCAAATGAACTAGGTGTTTAACAAATTCAAATATGTAGTATTATTTGAATTCTATATATTTTTTTTATTTCATTACTGATCGACTCATGAATAAGCAATGATTTTATCTAGCTTTTAGGGAGACAGAACGGGAGATAAATCGACAGATTTATTAGAGATTGAGTTGCAAAATGAAATATGCTGTAGGAATATTCGGAACACTAATTTTATCCTCATGGGCTTGATTTGATTCTGAGGACGACTGGGAGTCAATAGGCGCGTTTACATGATCCATCGAATCCATGTATTGAAGAGCAAACTTAGCAATTTTTCCCTCTTGGGGATTTTCTCCCAGACAGAACCGGAATTGAAGGGTTCATTGGGGGGTTTCACAAATCCTCCAATGAAGGAGGGTTTGATGTTTCATACCATGGATTCGGCCACAGACTATCATTTGGGTAAGAAATCCTGCTCGACCTCTTCTCCCCTAATGGGGATTTTAACATTCCATGGATTCGTGGCTCATGTAAACGCGCCTAATAAGTCAGGTTTGGTTTAATGGGAGCATTACTTTTTATCCTACCCAAAGGTTTATTGGATTGAAATCTTCTACCCAAAGACAAGTTCAAATGACTACGAGTATCCATTCCAGAAGTGGAATATAAGACCCCATTCGATGGAGCTGAAGGCTAGATTAACAAACACTTAGACACCGTCCCAACAACAATAAGCCATAAATTTAACAGAGTTTTAATTAAAAAAGGAACTTGTTCCAGGGAAATCTGATTTTTTGAGTTTGAATTTCGCAGGTGAATTTGATTTTGGTGATGCTGGTCGCATAGAGGTGGATTGCTCTTTTAGAGGTGGGTTAAAGGTACTTTCGCACAAGGTTTATCTTTGTTAAAAAGCATGTTAACTTTAAATTTAAAATGCATTTTTTGACTGTGGTTCTAGAATATGACGTCCGTCGCCAATAGCCCTAGTTTAGCTCTAGTGTGACTATAACTCAAACCTAACCTATTGTTAAATGCATTTTCATTTAGAAACGAACACTTCATTATTTTTTAAAGTTTTATTCAAAATCATAAAACATAAAACAAAGTTATAAATTTCAATGAACTATGATGTAACTATTTAAAATTGTGCAGTTATTCTATGGATTTTAAATAAATTGATTACATTCAGGAAAAGAAAATACACATAAGCAAAAGTTCGCTCTTTTATAGAGAATGTTAGTTAAAATAGTCAACGATCATTATTATAAAATTTGGTTATGCATGCAAATAATTGGCAAGTTGGAATAAAACAGCTTAGATTTTTTTTTTGTTAAGGATGCTCCCAAGTTAATGATTTTAATTTCTAATTTGTTGGAATACTTCTATTTTTTGGAATCGATTCTACAATAAGCTAACTGTAATTGTATACTTAATAATTACAATTATTAAGAAATATACGCATATTTTTTTGTGTATCTCCATTGCTACATTATAAAAATTAAGGATATTTCCGACAAAAATGAAAAAGAAAACACAAAATATCTTGCTGAAAGAAGGATTGCAAATTAATTTGCATGAGGTGAACTAAGTAAAAACTTAAAATCAAATCCAGAAAAACATGAAGAAAAAGAAAAAAAAGAGGGAATGAAAGGAGGCCAGTTAAATCCATACGTGAAAAGTTTCTATGAAGGCGAAGAAAAATAAGACAACAATGGGGAATTTACAGCCAGAATTATCGTTACTGGTGACAGATGAAAACAATGCAAGTACCGGGAAAGACCACAGCTTCAACTTCAATGGTTTCAAGTGAAAAGAGAACTAGACGAAAAAATAAGTAGATTAGTGAAGAAAAAAATTGGATTTGGAAGAATACAAATTACAACAACAAATATGCAGATACTGGAAACTATTGCAAAGGACTAAATAGGTATAGAATGCAGAACCATCAAAAGAGACGGAAAAACTAATTGAAAGAAAAAATGAATACTTAGAGACAAAATATCGCTTAAAATTTGGTAAGGTTTTGTGGAAAGCAATACGAACGAAACGAAGAAATTATGCTAAAGAAAAAGTTAGGGAAGACTGCAAAGTGGAAGAATTATAAAGAGGTACCTTACTTTTGCAGAATTATACAGATGACATCACGTAGAACTATTAAATAATCCAGCAGAGAAGTTAATCACTCTCTAATTTTAAAGTTTAAATTACACCAAAAACAGACAAAAATATTTTGAGCAAGATGAAGTTTCCATACATGGTACTGAGAAAAATAAACAATTACAAGAAGTTAAAGGGAAATGCAAAGATGTTATATTAATAACTCTTTTTTAAATAAACGTCAGTAGTCAGTTCCATGCTTTGATTAATACAAGGATTTAAGTTTTCATTCGCCTGCAATTTAAGACTCTTTTTTATTTGGATTTATAATTAACAAGACCGTGAAAAGTGTTTTTGCAAACTGCATTCTAGCATGGGGCTAATTGTAAAAAAACTTCAGAAGTAAGATATAACATTTGAAAAAACTTTTGATGAAATCCTGGAAAGCCTTAAATTCGGGGAAATCAAAGCAAGATTGCTTAAAGAGCAATTTTTAAGATTGTAAGGAATAATAAATAAGTTTTAAAATTTTTGATGATACAGACACTGGTATAATGTCGACAGTGGATAAAGAGAATAAGATGAAAGAGAAAACGACCAAGGAAATAATTACCGGCACGAAAAAACGGCCTAATGTTAGTTTACAAAAATTTGCTAAAAAAAAAAACCCTCTAGTAAATAAATATTAAACATCATTATTGAAACCCAAAATAAATTAAAGAAAATTTGAAGCAAAGTTAAGCTTTTTTACACATTGACTTTACAGAAAATCTAAATTTGAAATTCAGCGAGGAAATATCTTTCCCTCTTCGCACGATTAAGGGGGAAAGTATCGCTACATACTGTATAGAAATAGTGGCATGAAAAATCAAGGAGTTTATTATATTGTAACAATTGGCTGGGATCTCAAAAAGTTATAGTGATGTTTACTTTCAAGGTGTTTGATAGTGGTTGATGCCAAGTAGAGCATTTGTGTTGAAATCTAGCATTATAATTTTAGCAATTAAGATATTAAAGTACATTTGTGATATCGCTTGTACAGTCCGACCATGTATTCATGACACTCTGCATAGGGCATATAATATCGGAAAACTATCAGAAAAGGAAATATATTAAATATTTTACTATGAACAATTATTAATAGTTAGTCTTTTAATTGGATTAATTATTATAGTATTCCCTTTTTTGTCCGTTTTCCGATGTTTTCGACTGACCTCAAGTGCCATTAACTCTTTATAACGCCTTTTTAAGAAAAGAAATTAATTTAGCTTATTACCTAAAATTAATTTTGATTATTAAGACCATTTTATTTCGGTGGGAAGTATGTTTCCCATCGCCTGTTGGGAGGTATTCCAACGTATCGTCCATAGGAATCCTGCATTAGTAATTTTTTTGTGCTTTCTGAAGTTATCAGGAGATGGCAGCACTAATCAAAATTGATGAAGTTGCTGGGAAGTGTAATTCCCACAGCCTTATAAAGGGTTAATGCGTAAGATGACAATAGAAGAAAGCTAAAAGTAAATAAATATTTAGGGCCAACAAAATAAAGGCAGAATAATTTCGCGGTATTGCAAAGATAATCGTAACAGTTCAGAAGCTCAAAACTAGTTTGTATGGTCTACTATTCGCTCTTTTATGTTACAGTTTCCCACTTTGAATTCCTCAATGTTCTCCTATGGACCAATGAATTACTCAAAAACCAAAAACTTGTTTAGTTCTGAAGTCGTTTTTCTCAAGCTAATTTTTTCCCTTGTCGTTACCTGCGGTAGCATAGAGGTAATCTAAGAGATATAGCACTTTACTGATTGGAATCCGAAGTTCATGAAGTTTACGATGACCAAAATAAAAAATAAAAAGTATTTTTATAGTCTTCTTGGGATTAACTAGTTACTCAAAGTAGCGGAGTAAAAAGAAGTACAGCAGTAAAGATTAAAAAAAAAGTTTTTTTTTCAAGAATCCAGTCGAACTCCTATGGTATTTACTCTACTCTACTCACACATTCCTGTATGCTTAGCATTGAAAAGTGTAATTTTTTTCAATTAAGAGCTCTTTTTATTTAAAAAAAAATATGCTCCTCCCATTTTGCAACATATACAGTGTAGTCAACTAAAGCAGACTTTTTTCGGGAAAATTCGATTATCCGAATTTTCAACTATAGAAATGGATCCCAATTAGTTTGAATTATCGTCGCACTAGAGCTATACGAGGATTATTAGCGACGGGCGTCGTATTTTAGAGCCACAGTCAGGTGACAAGCCGACACCAGAATAGGCACCCAACAGGGGGGCGACATCGAGGGCGACATCGTACGCAGCGTTAGGAGTTTGAAGGATATTTGACGTGCACTCCCTTACACGTGGTATTATTCGTCGGACATTTTGGCTGCACGGGCCGTTTATACGGTCGGCAGTTACTTTTGGCGATGCCCGGACCCGAACCTGGGACCTTCTGCATGCAAGGCCAGTACCTTACCGACTGGGCCCCCTCCCAATTAGTTTTTATAATTGTAGTTTAACTGCATGAATGTAATGGCAAACACTTACTTTCTTCCTCCCACAGCAGAGCATCGTTGAGCTGAGTATATGCTTCACCTTGTATCGTAGACGCGGGGGATGACCAATCGAGGTGGACATGTGGGCAGTCTGGGAGTCCCTTGCAGATCAAAACCTACAACAACACAATTAACCAACATATTAACGAGTAGTTTTGTTTTAAATAATCTCAAGTAACAATAAATACACAAACTACTAACTTTACAATGATTGAAAAGAATATTCGCTATAATATCGCAAGTCCAATGACAAAACAACGAATGGTAGAAAATACATAATAATTATATAATAACAATAATATTCATAACTTTTATTATCACAAAAACGAACATTAACAAACTAAAGCAAACGAACACCAAGGGGAAACATGGAAATCCTGTATAGGCGAAATAGAAAAAAATTATACAATTTAAACAGACGCCCACACAAATAACACAGAGAAGGGATTAAAACTAATAAATAAATCAACAACATACTGCTAAAATATAGAGATGGAAAACCGGAAACTGCCAAGTCTATCGTTTTCAAAAACTTCCATTTCATAGAATTAGAATATTTGTGGTTTTGTGCTTGGAACAACGGTATCAAGTGAATATAGACTATTTATTTTGTATGACTTCACATATATTAGTTACAATATAAACAAAGACTATTGATGATCATAGACTAATAAAGTTTGTATTTCTTAAACTGTTCGACTAGGGGGAATGTATTATTTACTATCCCGCACATAAAATACCTATAAACAGATCAAAATTATTTAATCTTGGATTACAACATCGATTTAAAAATGATTCAAGAAGATTTTTTGCTAAAGGAGAAGAAATTTAAAAAAATAAATTTTATATCATCTTTAGAGTTCAGAATTTTATTTGTTGATGGTACTTGTTGCAACAGAACTGAATATTGAAAAAACTTTCTGAATTTTAAAATATATGCAAAATAGATTTTAATTGTAATCCAATTATTTTATCAAAATTTGTCTAACTCCACAAAATCCAAGAAACAGATATTCATGACTGGCTAAATCACGCACAGGTTAATATAAACACCACTTAAACAAAATATTTAAATTATAATTAAGTGAAATTCTTTTCAAAAATTGAACCCTCTTGTAGTTTCAATTAACGAGTAAATGCAATTCATAACCATTTTTAATATTGTAGATTCTCTCACTAAACAACTAATTTGATTCGGTTGACAGTTCTCATTCAATAGATTCTATTGTTTGACAGATAGAACTTTAGTACAAAGATGGATTGTGATTACTAAAACAAAGACAAAATGGCATTTAATATTCTAGCGTCGATCGAATTTCGCCAAGTTAATTATTCATGACAACAAAACATTATATTTCATATATGACAATACTCAACGAGTTATCGTTGTTTAATCTAAAAGTTATTCGGGAAATTCAATTTTCTACTCAACTCAGCGAGATTACAAAATTTGTTTTTCTACATCAACTACTCAACTACTTTAATTGACTAAAAAAAAAGAAAATACTTATCTTATCAGTGTAATAAAGTTCGCGCTTAAAACTTAATAAAGCGGGGGCATCTTATATTCGTTGCTATGGGAACATCATCAGGATGCTATGACGTCATAATGCAGACTTGATGTCTCGTGTCTGGAGTACATTCCTATTGCACTTGTTGGAGATGTAGGAAAAATTTAATTTATAAAGAATACTCATTCGCTCTTAGTATTAGCTTTAACCCTTTCAGTCCCAGTGATGCCATTTGGAATCATCACTTTCAATATTTTTTTCCAAATGTTTATGTCCCGTTATGACATCCAAACACACATCATTCGATTCTTCAAACTTTGTTCTATTTGACAATATTTTACATTAATCTTAATCGAAGTCAGACATAATATTTTTTTTTATTTTGAAAATAGTTAACAAGCGTTTCACCTGATTTTTGAAAAGTTCACTTCAGTTCCACATATTAAAAACACCATTTAAACTATTTCGGTTATAATAATTACTAAATTTTTTTTTAATAATATGGTCAGATACCTTAAAATATATACTAACTCCAAGTGTTTTTAGGTAACATATATTTTTTATTTTGTTGTTTTCCACAGTTAAAAATTTTTTGGCATTATTTCAAAAACCATATAAAAAAAATCAATTTTTTTTCCTTATGGAACTCTTATTTTTGACCTAAAATAAGCTTATTTTGTGAATATCAGATGTTTCTGTAGTGTAGTAAATTTTTGGGACTGCAAGGGTTAAATAAGATAGAGTTTGCAAAAGTTATTTATTAGAACGAATAAAATTACGTATTAAACTTTTGTGAGTTTGTTTATACTAAAAGCGATTAGTAGGCACAACTTCATACTGCAGAGCACTTTCTCTAATTATAATGTGGAGTAAACGAACAAGAAAATATGAACAAATAAGAACGAAGGAATGACAAAGGATTTTTTTTAATTAGCACAAAACATAATTATGCGACTAAATTTGCAAACGAACAACAAAGTTAAGGTAAAGGCTCAAAGTAACAAAGAAAAAATTGTGTCTCAAGAGCTCTTACGTTTAATTAATCAGGGAATTAAGAGGTTAAGAACATGATTTGTTGACATTTAAGAACACGTCTCTGTATAAAGAACAACTTAACTAAATATACTTGAAGAGTTCATCTGGGAATAAAGGGGTGAAGAATATAATAGAGATTTGTGAAAATTTTAGAACGGGCTGTTTGAACTATGGGCAAAAGTAAACAACAACGATTTTTAAGAGCAATTACACTTAAACAGTTTTGAGTAAAAAACATGATTTGAATCTAAGAGTCGAATATTTTATAAAGAACAGGTGAAAGTAACTGCTTGTTCCCTGAATCCATCTTCTTTCTTATTAATCGCTAGATTTTAGCACCTTCCTACCTTCCTTTCCGGTGCCTTTGCCAAACTCAATTTTAAAAGACATTTCGAAAGATCCAAGGTGATTATAATACTGGAAATTGGTTTCGATCGCTAAGAGAAAAGTTTCCTGTTCTAAAATCCCTTTTAGTACTGAAATCCGTCGAGTATGTTGTCACTTTAAGTATTAAGTCACTCATTTGTAATCCCTTGATCTGAGTATTCGCAAGAGGATTCCATTAAGTATTGTGAAATATTTTCTCAATAAGTCTGTCATGTTGCTACATCGGCGCGGTATTTTCTTATTAGTAATATTGTCTAGACTGGACTAATTTTACACTAATGGAATTGATAATATAGATTTACGCTAATGGAACGTCTGAAGTTCTATAATAAGGAATTACCAACTAGACATGTGGTGACGAGAAAAATAATCTATTCGTTCTGAGTAAGTAGGGGAATACAGTTAATAATTTCAAGCAGGCCAAAAAGGTCAAAAACTGGATTTCAAAGGATTATAAGTTGAAGACGAAGTTAAGTGGTGATTTACGAGCATTATATTTAAGAATGATTTGTTATAAATTAAATGCTTATATCAATAAGATTAAGAGATAAGTGTTTCATTTATCGACACTTCAAGATTATAAAGTTTAAGACGAAGTTAAGTGGTGATTTACTAGCATTATATTGAATAATTTGTTGTAGAATTAATACTTATATTAATACTATTACATAAATTAGGCGTTTCACTTATCGATATTATTAAATAATTGGAGATTTATTTGAAATTACATTTTTATATAAAGATATTTAGCTTTGTTTTGGATTGCTTAAGACGTTAAAAATATGTTTTTTATAATTAGCGTTATAAAAAATATGTACGTATATGAAAAAATTTAGTAGTCTAATTTATGCTTTAAATCGTTTGTGTCTTCTGCTTAATCGGTTTAATATTTTAAGAAAAACCTTTTACAAGACCAACTTTACATTTGAAACGTTTATTAGTTAACTAGTAATCTTTTGTGTCGAAGTAATTAAGGATAATTAACTGATATTTTAGGTGGTTCCTAGTTAGTGATAAGCCAGAGTAATGTTCCTATAATAAACATGACATTTTAAATATGAAATTACGTTATTTTAGGAAATTTTGGGGGCCTTAAACAATGGGGGTTCAGCGCGAGGCTGACCACCTTACTGGGACATATGCCTAGCACCCCAGAGCCCTAGGTCACGAAAGATGAAATGGGCAGGGCAGGCCTTTTCCCAGTAATTGGCTGCTGCGCCGAGAAGTTTAGTTAATGAAATTACGTTAGTAGTTTACTGAAGCAACAGTAAACATAAATTATTTAAATTTAGATATACCAAACGCAGTTTTTTGTGTTTCTTTTTCCCAAACGCATTTTTATGTCATATTACTTCATAAATAAAAAAAATGGAAGATTCATGACGACTTATAAAATATCAACTACGTTTCCTACTTTGCCAGCCTAAATCGCTGTCAAATAGCACAGAAGTTCAAAACGAAACTTGATACGATTTGACGGATCGTAAAGTCAAATAAAATAAGAACAACGAGAGCTACAGGAATGGAATAACTTCACAATCTAGATACGTGATGTCACGATTCACTACCTATCAATCAAATGGCTGTTAGAATCTGTTTTACTCCAATGGATAGAGTAGTCTAAAACTATGCGATCCATGGTCAATGTCTAGTCACGTAAAACACGTGAGGATATTTACATTTTACGGTTGCTACTACGTTCCGACTGTACGCTTTCTAATGTTTATCAGTTACATAGGAATATTTTTTCCCTCAACATTGGCGGTCAAGCCTTTGCAGACTCGGCATATCCCCCAGAAAAGGGAGCCCTTTTTTTGGCCCCATCTAGGCGACTCGCACTACCAATTTTGACGCGCAGATTACGATGAATCAGAGCTCTCTGTGGATGTTAAAGTATGCCAAGATTTAATTTTACTGTGAGAACACAAGCCAAATGGGCCTTCCAGGGATCTTTTACATGTCACATAATATGCGTGTCCATGATTTTCCCATCCAGAAAATCAGATTACTCAGCCGGGGCGCAAACCCGCGACCTTGGGCTTACGAGGCGGACACGTTTAACCTTTCAGCCACTGAGCCGCATAGGAACATAAGTACAGAACATAAGTAAGAATTTTGTATGTTTTTTTTTACGCCTATGATGAGGGACGCTCGGCAAGCCTAAGAGAGCATGGGAAAGGACCTTACAGTTGCAAAAAAACGTAACAGAACAGATTACAATTGCCTAACGGTTGCAATATTTTAAATATATACAAAAAACACCACAACTATAATTATAATTAAAAATATAGAACAAAATTAGCACAATGTTTCACAAACTCACAACCCAGACACGGTACACAAACTCAACAAAATTCAAATGTGGACAAAAGAAGGTTTCAGATAAGTGCGATGAATTAAAAACTATGAAAACTCAACAAAAATAGAGTTTTAAAAACAAATACTTACAAAATTATATAAAAAACACTACTTCTTAAAAAAAAATCTACTGAAAAAATAACCCCTCCCCACACCAAAAAAACAACGAAAATTAATTAAATCACATACTATTTATTAAAAAAACTTCATTATCCATTTGGAAGATAGGCCAATTGACAAATTCGAACTGTTAAGGAATTGTTATACAATTATTTAAATATGACAAACAACAAAACGTTCAACCGAAATTTTTAATTAATTAAGGATTGCAAATTTTAGAAGAAATTTCAATGCACTAGTAATTTGTTCCACACAGGAAAATATTTTTATTAATAAACATCTTCCACACCAACAGATTACACAGTAAAATTGCAAATTAAAATGTATATCATGGACAGGGTTGCCATTTTCATCATTTGAAGTATTGCCGCGAGAATTACCACATTTAACCCAAATCTTATTAAATAGGCAAGGAAAGGTCTATGGGACAGCAATAAAATAAAGTACAATTATTGTCATGGAGATTTTAAAAGATTTTTTTTATTGAATTTAAAGGCCCTTCTCCTTGCAATGGAGTTATCCAAAAAGATTAACAATTTATTAAAGCATTATTTTTCAGGAAGTGTTTAGACCAATAAATAGATAGTACCACTGAAAACGGAAATTACAATAGTACTACCCAAAATTCTTATTTATATTATAGTTGCTGACATAAAATAACAAGTAGTTTTGTTACAGAATCTGTCACTTAAGCCGCTTCCCCACAACATTAGTGCTCAACAAGAAACAAACTATTTATACACCAAAGAAAGAAATTCGCCAGGGCCTTTAGCTAGTTGTAGTTCAAACTTTAAAAAGCCAAAATTAACTATTTTCACCGTTCGTTCTTCTTTTCAAAATTAATAATTAGACTTTATCGTTTGATAAATTTGTTTGAAGCTCGAAGAATAATGATGTAATTTTTTTAATAAATGTCATTAAGTCGGCGAAATTTGCAATTTATATTTCTTGTGAAAATTCAGTTGTTATTCATCGTTTGTTAAAATAATTTACAATTCGAAAAATATATAATTAGTAAAATTGATGTTTTAAAAATAAAAGCGAAAATTTGCATATTTTTATGCAAAGTTATAATTCTCTATACATATTTCTTCATACATATATGGCGAACTATCAAAAGAACTCTATTGTAATATTACACCAATCCAAACTGAATTATATCACATAAATAAATATTTTTTCAAAAGTTTTATTTCATGCGTTTAATGAAATTGCAACAGTGAAAATATTGAATAAAAATGGGATTTCCATGTTATTTCAATGCAGATTAAATTTTTAGTTATTTAAATTCTAAATAAACTTCTAATTAAAATTTTTTAATGAAATTTGGAATGTAGCATAGCCTGATTTTTTGCTTCAAAATGACGTAGCCCCCTTTTTTTGTGAGACTTACGGTTCGTTCTGTGAAAGTAGGTGACAAACGGACAGAAGGACGGGCTGAACGATTATATAATGATATCATGTTATTTATAAATTTTCATCAGTATATATTTTCATAATATGTATACTCTTTAAGATTATAAATCCCTATTTTTGCAACATTAATTCATATATCGATTCCTAATTTTCAGGAAACATTGTTAGTCAAAATTTTTTTTCTTAAAATTCATATTCCGAACAAATATGAACACAAGTTATTTGCTCGTACCATTTTAATTCTAATCAAAACTACACTGAAATATTTTTGTTCGTCACATTTTAATTTTCATGCGCAACCATTAAACGAAGAAACTCATTATTCACTTTTATTGAAGAAATATTTGAATATGACATTTAGTTTTTCATGAATTTGAATTTTTCGTTAAATTTTCTTCATTTATTCGTCGAGCTCTTTGGAATTTTCAAAGCGAAAGTGTGGGCGGAATGTTAATTGAAAGAGAACGTAATCATCGTGCGCTCGAAAATTATTACTCTTTTCTAAAATACTCTTTGGAAATTAGTTTTTAAGCGACATATTCTTTTCCAAAATACTATTAAGTAAAAAAAAAAATTCAGTTTGAAAATTCTGCAAGCCATAAACAGGATTACAATGTATTTAATGGGATAGTAATCAATATTAAATACATAAATTATTCATAGAATATCATTTATTGGTAACAGGAATTGCGTTATTGTTTAGTAAAAATACTTTGTCTTGTTAACGTATTTGATAAGAATTTTTTTAAATAGAATGCGTTTAAATATTAAAAACATTTTTGCAAGGTTGAATCAGTAATAATCACTTAGAGTACCTTCTACAATCAATATTTAACTATTTCAAAATTCCCAAAATTGTTTAGTTCTATTCAAGAATTTGTCTAGCCAACTTAAGCAATTTTTATACAAGTTCTTTCATATTTAATTCAATTCTTTATATAGTTAATTAGTTTTTGACGTTAGAAGATACAAATATACAACACAAAAGTAGTACATATTTTAAACTCAAATTTAAATTTTCAATTAAATAGAAAACGCTTTAATATGCATAAATAATTGATGAAATAAATATATAAATTGAACGCTTTAAATGAGGAGAAAAACTTATCACTCTTTTACTATATATTTCTTATTTTTTTAATGCTTGAATGTTCAATATATGGGTCATTCTCTGTAAAAGGGACAAATTGATGTCCCCGGATACTTTTCTCTTTATTTTTAAATTATATATGCATGCTTGTGATTTGTTAGTGTAAACTGGCCCACAACCTAACTAGTCCCACTTAAAAAATTTAAAATAATTATAATTTACTTACATAAAATTCCATTTAAATACCCGATTTGTCACTCTCTCACACTGTCCCTGCATGCTTTTACAACTTTTAACGTCCTAAAAAAGCCATTTTAAATATATGATCCTTTTTGGCTGAACTAATTATGGTTAATTAGTTTCTGTAGTTTCCGAAAATGTGTCTGATGTTTTTCTATCATCAGTAGTTTTATGTAATTTTTTGAGTATGTATGTGTCCCTGGGTTATAGAGTCACTCCTACAACACTGCTTTAAAGTTCAATTTAAAACTTACTGGAAGACTAAGAAATCGAATTTAAATTGGCATATTATTCCTAAAAGATTGAGGCTTCTAAATCAGCCATCAGTTGTTTTAATACATGAGTGATAACGTTTTTACAGTACTTTTAGTATTAAAAATATCATGGGAGTCTTTTACTGCCGTCACTCACTCAACCTCATTTACTGATTATATATAAGTGCAAGAGTCTTTTTACTAGTCTCAAATTGTAGGCATTTAAATGTAGATCAACATACAGTCTCTTTATTTCATAAAAAATTCTAAGAAAATGAAGTTATTTGACTTTTCCTACGGAATCGTCACTCACTCACACGTCACTAATCAGCTTTGAAGGTCAGTCCAAATTGGATAACTTCATCTTAGATCATTTTTTCGAAGCGCATTCAATACCGATCGGTTGTTTCGCTTCAAGTGTAATTTTTTTTAAAACGCATGCCTTTTAGATATTTTACGAGAGTGATTATTCGTTTCTTCTTCTACGTTATAATCAAGAGTTGGGGTCAAACTTGCCGACCAGGCGGCGCAATGGTTAAGGTGCTAGCCTTTGGTGCTGCTGGGTTCTTGTTCGAATTCCTGTATGGAAATGATGTTTGTGTTTGTCAATAAATATTGTTATTTGTCTATAGGCGTGTTTACATGAGACATCGAATCCATGGATTGAAAAGCACACTCAGCAGTTTTTCCCTCTTGGGGATTTTCTCCCAGACAGAACCGGAATTGCAGGGTTCATTAGGGTAGGGGGGTTCTCAAACTCTCCAATGAAGGAGGGTTTGATGTTTCATGACATGGATTCGGCCACATACTATCATTTGGGTTAGAAATCCTGCTCGTCCTCTTTTTCCCCTGATGGATATTTTGGCATTCTATGAATTCGATGGCTCATGTAAACGCGCCTTATGTGTTTGTGTCGTCTTTCCTTGTGTGTCTCTTGTGACTGTCTCTTCTGGCTAGCGGGGTAAGGAGCTATTAAGCCTATGTTCTTCCTTTCTATAGGTCGCACTCACTGTCATTTGTTATAGGGTCAAACTGTCAATTATTTTTACACTAGAGCTACACTTAGGCTATTGATGATGGGTATCGTAATTTAGAACCACAGTCGCGTTATCATCAAGATATTTATGACGAAAACTAAAATAAAATGAGGAGGCATTTTTTTAACCTTCTCTTCTCGATCAGGAGTCGTTTCCTCTAAACACATTATACGCATATCAAACCCTTCTCAAACACAATTTATTCCTTTGAAATTATACTTGACCAATATTCAAGTATGGTCAGCGTCGGCTCGTCACTTGATTGCTGTTCTAAATTACGACGTCCGTCGCCAAAAGCCCTCATGTAGCTGTAGCGCGACGGTAATTCAAACTAACCTAACCTAACTTCCCCATAAACAAAAAAAAACTCGCATTCCTTTAGAGATGTATATCGTGTAATGTCTACTGTAGGTTTAGTTGCGTCTGTTATTCAACCAAGCCTAATCGACATAGACTTGAATCACACGTTTTTGAACTAAAACACAATGCTTAGCACTTGGGGCAAGTCAAAGAGGCATGCAATGGTTTCGGTGCTGCATGAGCATACATTGTCTATTGCGCATGCTCAGCATCTAAAGAAGTTAACGATAGTTTTCAAATGTGGAAAAAAAATATATTTGATTAAAAAAAATCATTGAAGGGATCTGAACAATTTTTTTACTATATATGAATATGTGAAACACATATAATAAAAATAATTCAATTAGAAAAATATTTTTTCTCCAGTTTTTAAAAGTGCAATTTGTCCCATTTACAGAGAATGACCCATATAATAATAAAGATACATTCAACAATCAATACATAAAAGTGACTATTGGTTTGCAACACAATCTGTAAATAGCATAAACATATTTAATGTAAAATATTAATCAGCACTTAATAGAAGAATAACTTAATCATCCATTACATAAAACAAGTCACGTTTAAAATATAATCTTTATTTTGAGATGTATAAAAAAATTTTTAGTTTAAAATGCTGGATATTTTTATCGTTAGTAGTATGGGATTACAGCGATACTGCCTTGCATTGAAATTTAACATCTGGTAAAACTGATAAAATCCGGGATAGTACCAGTATAACTATATTACCCATTTACCAATAACGCTAAGCAAATACGACATACTCAAATATGTAAAAATAAACCTTTCCTCAAACTCCCCAGCGGCGATTCTGTCTCATTTAGTTATACTCTTTCCCTAAACCCCGCTACACCCTGTTTGTGAATGACAATGCTTCATTTAATGACAATGTATTTTTTTTTTTACTTTCCCCCGAATAGATCGTACTCACTATCGTTTCTTGGCACCTTTCCAAACAGCCGATTGCTCTCTTACCTGTTTCGGGCAATATCGCGAAAATCGATACAAGTGGGGCCCGCAATCACCATCGAAATCGAATTTGAAAATAGTATTCCGGATGTTTGGGGACAAATGGCGAATGGCGGGCACATCGATCTTGCAAATAGAACGAGCTCGCCGGAAAGGGTTCCTTTTGATTTGAAAATAAGACAAGGGGATCGGAATTGGGTCAATGGAAGAGAAACTAGGTCAAACGCGTTTCTCTTTGATACTATGGGCTGATGAAGCCG
This sequence comes from Hylyphantes graminicola, assembly GCA_023701765.1. Taxonomy (NCBI): domain Eukaryota; kingdom Metazoa; phylum Arthropoda; class Arachnida; order Araneae; family Linyphiidae; genus Hylyphantes; species Hylyphantes graminicola. The sequence continues at coordinate 16,933,730 of CM043123.1, read as the reverse complement.
CCCCGGTGGCACACTCGTTAGGATTCTAGCCTTTGGAGCTGCTGGGGTCGGGTTCGAATCCCGGTCAGGCATGGATGTTTGTGACAGTCAATAAATGTTGTTATTTGTCTATGTGTTTGCGTCGTCTCTTTCTCTGTGTCATTTCTGGGCCTTAGTACAATAGACTTAAAGTCGCAGTGCTTGGCAATCTTGCCCCCCACCAAGAAAGTCATAAACTCATAAGTCATGGGCTGATGGAGAATAAATAACTTGGAGGAATCATTAGAAATATTTTATGCATGTTATATTTCAGAGGAGGGTTTTAGGGCTGGGGAGCCCAGTCGGTTAAGCACTCGCTTAGCATGCGGAAGGTCCCAGGTTCGGGTCCGGGCATTGCCAAAATAGCTGCCGACATATAACGGCCCTTGCAGCCAAAAATGTCCGACGAATAATACCCCGTGTAAGGGAGTGCACGTTAAATATCCTTCAAAGTCCTAACGCTACGTACGATGTCGCCCTTAACGGTTGCGTTGGGTGCCTATTCAGGTGATGGCTCGTCACCTGACTGTGGTTCGAAAATACGACGCCCGTCGCCAATAGCCCTCGTGTAGCTCTAGTGCGACGATAATTCAAACCTAAACTAACCAGAGGAGGGTTTTCTATATTTATCACCTTGATTTGGTTTGGTTTTTGAATTATCGGTGCACTAGAACTACACGAGGGCTATCGGCGACGGGCGTCGTAATTTAGAACCACAGTCAAGTGACGAGCCGACACCTGAGTAGGCACCCAACTCAACCGTTAAGGGCGACATCGTAAGCAGCGTTAAGAAGATATTTAACGTGCACTTCCTTACATGGGGTATTATTTGTGGGACATTTTTCACTGAACGGGCAGCTTAAAGGTCGGCAGTTATTACGGCGAACCCGAACCTGGGACCTTTCGCATACTAGGTGACTGCCTAACCAACTGGGCTCCCCAGCCTCTTTATCACATTGAAGAAATAATATTGACCAGATGAAAAATAATTGAAAGCCGAATCATTGAGTTTTTATTTTTAAATGCAAGTTTAATAATTTATTTCGCACAGTTTAAATATTTTAGTTTATTTTAGTGGCATGCACTAGCTTGAAATTCTAACTAAAATACCAAAAACCTTTAAAAATAGCAATAGAAAACAAGTCATCTATCAAAAAGCTTAAAACTAGGTCAAACATATTTTATGAGTATCGACATTTTTTATGGTGTGATAAAATTGGAGTTTAAGAGAAAAAATATGAATATATTTTAAATATAAACTCTCAATTTCGGATGTGCCTCCCAAGAATAAAAATGTACTATAAAACTTTATGTTAGACTGCTTTATATGCATGGTTTAATTTGTGTTGATTGTCAGCTCTTGCGACGGCCTCTAAATGTACGGTTCTTATTTACGACCCTCGTGAAGATCTAGTACAGCGTTAATTAAAAAATATGAACTGTTTAAAGCGAATTGAAAATAATGTTTGAATTAAAAACTGAAAATCTAAGTGAATCTAATTACTTTTTAACTTGCATCTATCATACTTTTTTTTAAAAATCCATTTTTACTTGTTCAAGTCCCAGTTTCTAGTTTGAAAATGTAATGTTTACTTAACTTTCATAAAATCGTACACATAAATTGCAATACAAATTTGACTGAACCCAACAAATAAAGGGCAGCAAAATAGTTATTTGGGCGATGGGGTATCTTGGAGAAATTGGTAGACGAAAATGCCAAATAGTTAATATAATTTGGAGACCAAATAATGATACGAGTAGTTTGATTTTCTAAAAATAACTTTAATAATGATAAAAAGATCAAAGTTTCTATCAATTAACCCTTTCAGTCCCAGTGATGCCATTTGGCATCATCACTTTCAATATTTTTTTCAAAATGTTTATGTCCTGCTATGACATCCAAACACACATCATTCGATTCTTCACACTTTGTTCTATCAGACAAAATTTTACTTTAATCTCAACAGAAGTCAGAACTACCATTTTTTTTTTTTTTAGAAAATAGTCAACAAGCGTTTCTCCTGATTTTTGATAAGTTCACTTCAGTTCCACATATTTAAAACACAATTTAAACTATTTCGGTTAAAATAATTACTAAATTTTTTTAATAATATGGTCAGATACCTTAAAATATATAACTCGAAGCGTTTTTAGGTAATCTATATATTTTTATTTTGTTGTTTTCCACAGTTAAAGAATTTTGGCATTGTTTTAAAAAAAATTAATGGATTTTTTCTCTTATGGAATTCGTATATTTGACCTAAAATAAGCTTATTTTGTGAATATCAGATGTTTCTGTAGTGTAGTAAATTTTTGGGACTGAAAGGGTTAATCTACGCTACCTTATATGTATAGAAGTCCATAATTAGTCTGCGATGTTTTCCGTAACTATGAGTTTTAAACTAATGATTGTTATGCTGTTTCAGAGGTAGTATCCACACATATATAAAAGTAAGTACTTTAAAATCACTCTGTATTCATTTATCCTAATATATTTTTTCATTACTTCTAATTAGCATTCGGTACTGTATTTGCGGTGAGTGCCTTTTGTTTAAATTTATTTTTAGAGATAACGAGTAACAAATACAGGGAAGTTGGGAATAAAGTTGAAAGTCACTTTATTGATATTTGAGTTAAATTTGTCACCAATTATTTAATAAACAAAGTTTTTGTCTTTATTCTAAAATGTAAGAAAAACAAGGAAAAAATTACTTCAAAATCTGAAATTTTGGCTTTAGACTTTTATTTTAAGGCATTACTTATACTTTAAACAAGTTATATAATTTTTTAAATATTTTTTCTGAAAAAACTAGATTACTCAATTTATTTTTTAATCTTGGCCTATAGAGTCATAAGGTAACCACTATGCGGATCTTCTAACCATTTTGGTACTTTCTTGTTAATTAAATAATGAAGTGAATTTCTTAATTCAAATTTATTTTTAAAAAAATCATACATGAACTTGGCTAGTTTCTGTGTATATTGCATTTTACAGATACATTGCAAAGGTCTTTAAAAAGTCTAAAAATCTAACAACGTTATTCTTGTCCTTCCCTTTCGTATTATTTTGTTACTATGGATCCAATTTCAAGATTATTTTATTGTGAATAAAAATAATCAATATATTTTTTGTTGATAGTTTTAAATCTCTTATAGTTTTGGAAATAAATGTTTACAAAAGTGTTTTTAAATAAAATATGCCAAAATAGAATGTATAAGCCAAATGAATACAATATTTAGATCATCATACATTTTATCCGTTGGATTCTCTTGACAAAATTAAATCTCGGCATAATTTTTACATCCCCAGAGTACTCGGATTCATTGTAGTCTGAGAGTCGAAATCGGTAGCGAGTGCCGCCTAGAGATGGTGCCACAAATAAATGAATCTTTATTCTGGGGAATACCCCGAGTCTGCAAAAAGCATCACCCGTCTGAAAACCATTCCCTTTAAAAAAGAAACATTTGTTTATATCTTACGTGTCTCACAATTGACTCAGCCATAGTTAATTCTAAAAAAATCAGCTTTTCAAATACCTAGATATCAAATATTTCCAAAATTAAAATTTTAAGCATTACAACATGAAGAAAATAACTGAACTTTTTGTTGTTAAAAAAAACTTACACCTTTTGCAAAATTCTCTTAGTAAATACCTACACATTTTTATGCACAATTTTTTTTTTCAAAATTTGCTTTCGACAAGAATTATCTTTAATGTAGACAAATATGTTTTTACAATAATAAATCGAACTGTTTATAAAGTACATTGGCGTATCTCGAGTAAAATGTTTATCACGCTACAGAAATAAAAACCTATTGAAAGTATTTATAATAAACAACCACTTAATAGATAAATACATTTAACATTATTTTCTCGAATTACAATACCTTTAGAGTAACAATGAAGACTATGAAATTTAAATCCAGGGGGCAACACTTTATGTGCTTACTGTGCTGAGGAACTCAGTTAAAGGAAAAACAACTTTTACAGAAATCTGAAAAACTTTTTCAGTATTTAACTTTACTAGTGCGCGTACTAAAAAATTGGACATTTATTTAACACTATATAAAGTAAGCAGTGGATCCTAAATACGGTTAAATCCTTTGTATAGAATACTAAAAATATAAAAAAAAATACTCTAATACAGTGAAAAAGTATACTAGGAGTTTCGTGTATAGCAAAGTTCGCTATAGCTAGCGATTAAATCGACACAAATAAAAAAAAAAGAAATTGCAAAAGACCTAATCACAATAAGATGATTAAGGAAGAGGATTTAAGGTGATTATGAAGGATTGCTGTCAGAGGATAAGACCAAGTTAATGCGGTTTTCATGAGTAATGTGTAATAATTCAAGAATCGCTTTTATTCAAATATTACTTCTTTTGAATCGCCTTTTTTGCCGCAATGGTGCGATATGGGAAAACTCGTTCTGATTTTTCAGTTTACTCATAAGATATCGAACATATTTTAAAGAATAGTCATTACACTGTTTCAAAAATCAGCTGCTAATAATTATTTTTAACGCATTTATATAGAAACAAATAATTTAAATGAAAAGTATATTTAAGTCGACACTCAAAAGGATTTAAGGTTATTTCGTGATAAAAAAAAAGCTATTGTAAAATCAAGTTAGCCGTGGTCTTATGTAGGATAAAATCGACAAATCTTTTCACTTGTTTTTTCCCAGTACTAATCTACCTCCTAGACATTTTTTTCGATGAGGAATTAATTCTGAGAAATATTTTCACTAAAACACTTCCGAGAAATATATTTATTAAATCTTTATACCCTAGAATTGTTGAGTTTTAGTTTTTTATATTCAGATTAATTTCCCCTAAAGAATAGAGAAACAGCTTTGCGGCTTATACAAAACTCATCCTCAATTAAATATTCCCAGTTGTTATGTCATAGTGGAGTAAAAAAAAATGGAGAATGAGTCCACAGATGTCAAAATGTTTTATACTTAAGCATGAGATGGTTATTTAAACAAGAAATAATCAGATTATTGCTTGTTTGAGAAAAATATAGGAGATTAAAAATCAAAAACTAACGAAAACATAACTTTTACAACTTAACTTTCGAAAACATTTCATTTTATAATGCAGTGTGTTAGAATAAAAAAAAGGAGCATAAAATGATATTTGTGCTTTGCAAGCAGTAAAATTCATGTTGCATGAACTACTTAAGAAATGTTTTACATAAAGGTGTCTTTGTGCACTGTAAATTCTCTTTTTAATGCAAAATCCTACTCTGAAATATAAACAAGGCTAAGTAACAGAAGAATAAAATATTTCTTATGGAACGGTTGTCATGAAAGTGGACAAATTGATATGGATGAACTTCTTTACAGAGTGAAGTAAAAGTTTTGTAAAAACAATAGTCACGTCGAACTCCTTCCACGTAACATTTCAACGTCTCAAAACAGAATTCGCCAAGAAGTGTTTCATTCTCTCAAGTTATTTTACTCGCACCATTTGCTATCTTAATTAAATGTCTTCCGTGACTTTCTTTAATATTTGTAAAAAAAAATTCAGTTGTACTGTTATTTGTGATGTAAAGAATCATAACATGATTTTTAAATAGTTTTATTAGTGTCGTATCAATTAATGTAGTTGATTCACAGAAATTTTCTGTTATTCACCAATTTAACCAAACTAAAATTCCAAACAACGGCAATTCCAAGAACAAAATTTAAAAAAATACAACTTTTGTATTTTTTTTATTATTGGAAACCAAATATCAACTATGAGCATTTTTTTTAACATAATCAAGCTTTGAAAATATATTTTTTCCAAAAATGAAACTAGAATAATCAAAATGTTTTTAAATCAACGACGATTGTCAAGAAAACTTGCCATGCGAAAATGAGCTTTCTTCATAAGTTTATCCAAATAAACAAATTATATATAACAAATAAAGACTATGTTACTGAATTATTTTGGTAGGATAACTTCAGTTATATATGAAAAACGAAGTTAAAAAACGTAAATTTATCGTTCTTATTCCGTTTGGAAGTTGTCACAAATGGGTCAATAATGGGCCAATAAAAATTAACTACGAATTATGTTTCTGTCTGATTGTTAAATAACCTGTCTAATTCTATTCAGAAATTTCAAATGAAATATGGAGTGACATCTATCCTAGTGTTCTTGAAACGCTTAGAACTCATCCTCGGCATTTGTAGTTCAGGCTGTGAAAGTGTGTGACAGACGAACAGAGCGTTTAAAATAATTTCACTCTTTACTTTATGAACAATATACAGAGTGTCCCAAAAGTAGATTTACAGTTAGTTAGGTATACAGTTATTTATACAGAAACAGTTATGTTTCGAAAGCAGGTTTGATTGCTTAGTCAGTTGACTGCGCATTATTTTACAGAACTCTAATCTGCGGTTAGGATCGTACCAAGCAAAGTCCACCAATCGCTACTGTATCCGATCCGCTGTATTACTGCTTAATTTAATTCAATCAACAAAACTAAACACGTCCGTGTCAAATAACCTGGTCTAAACAACCCAAAGTCCTTACCAATGGTACATATGAGCCTGCACTAACTCGAAACCTACTTTTGGGCACCCTGTACATCAGCTACAACCCCGAACAGAAAATTATCTACACAAACACAGCACTTGAGGATTTGTTTCTACCAGGACAACCGCACTTAGCCTTCCCAGTACTCACCCACTCACAGATACCCCTCTTGTAACATTGTGATCTGGACTTCGAAATCGATAGTAGAGAGCCAAGCCCCACGGTTTCAACCAACGCTGATTCATGTCATTTTTCGGATTCCACTATCACATCGATTTTCGGGAGAGTAGCCACGCGTACGGTTCACTGACACGACTCTGTGCTGGGTTTGAAAAAGATTTAGCTGATTTTTTTCTAAGAAAAGAAATTTGATACGTTGGTGTAAGTTCCTAAAACACACAGCACAATTTTGGTGTAAGGTTACTCCTGGTCCTGCTGCCTCAAGTTTTATAGAAATAGTAGCCTACAATTGTTTGTAACTAACTAAATTTTCCTAAACAACTTTTAAAATAGTACGCAGCAAAGTGCTATATAAAAAAGAACAACAATTGTTTAAAAAGTGCTCCACATTACCAATGGCTTTAGAAATGAGACAAAATGTATAGAAAAGATGTTTTAAATAGTTCGTCAAAATGATTTAAAAATGAGACAACTGTGTTCTGAAAAGTGTTTTAAGTGTGCAACAAAATATAGGTCCTGAAGATTATCAATGTTGCAAGTACATCATAAAACACTATCTTTAAAATAAACCTTAATTGTTCTGTATAAAAATAATTAAAAAAAAGTATTTAAATAAGAGAAATCCAAATTTTTGCAACGAAAAGCAGTACTAAATTTTGCCGGATTAGTCGGATGTTAAAAAAATTAAATAATTCTCAATAAAATATTTCATTGAAATTTAACAAAAATTTAAAAATACGAATTTTGGTAACTTAGTAGCAATCTTTTTTTTTTGTACAGTAAATATCATTTACTAGTATTTCTTTACTGCTATGATGTTTTAATGATCTAAAGTTACTTTTATTTGGTATAATTAAAAACTAACATGCAACATAATATCCACCTTTTAACTATTTAGACGTATGACTCACGAACAGTTATAGTAACTGTTTTAAACTGAAGGTTTGTTTGTGAAAAGAGAAGTCGTTTTTAATTTTACTTTGTTATCTTCATAATTCTTGCTTCCTTACTCCAAGTTTTGGCTGTTTGTACAAACAAACATGCTCTAGTTAAAATTATATGTATTTTATTTAGTATCATTTCAGTAAATTTGTTTTAAAACCCGTATCTTTATTACCAAACCACACGACCGTATAGAATAGAAGAAAAAAATAGATACCAATAAATGAGACAGGTGTTTATGGGGTGGTGCACGTTAATATGTCTTTCCAATCTTGCCTATGTCTGAGGGACAACAATTGTTTAAAAAGTGCTCCACATTATTAGAAATGAGACAAAATGTATCGGAAAGATGCTTTAAATAGTTCTTCTAAGGGATTTAAAAATGAGACAACTGTGTTTTGAAAAGTGTTTTAGGTGTGCAACAAAATGATCAATGTTGCAAGTACATCATAAATCGCTATCTTTAAAATAAACTGTAATTGTTTATGTGTGTGTTGTTAATGTCTTATTCTTAAGTCCCATCATAGTTACTTATGTCGCTATAAGAATAAGCTGGAGGCCCTTTCATATACCCAACTTTGGTTTAAAAAAACGACAGTCTCCTCGTATTGCTCCAGTGCAACGTTATATAAACCAAAAAAAAAATAATAATAATAATAACACCCATATTAAACCCACAATTCATTACAACAGCCATTTCGAACCCGAATCTACTTTTAAGAATTTTTTTTAAACCCCAAAACGTTTTAATAGCTAGATACCACTCTGACAAACCCACGTAGTGCCTAGGCACGTCGATACACTATAGCGGCCGCCGATCGAAAGGAATTGATTACCGCACATATGGAATCAATTAATAATGGAACGCGGTTTCAAGTTTCGGCTAGAGTTAGTTGTTGAGTAATGAATGAAAGTCACTATCAAGCATTTGATAGGGGTTGTGGAGAAGTAGTAGGGAATGCTTCCTGTATTTTCAATTACGATAGATTATTTTGGATTCGTAAAAAAATAATGGGTGAGGAGTAAAACTATTTAAGGATCATGTCTGTCAGAAATGGAGACTTCAGTCCATTTTATATCTTAGTACAAGCAGAATGCAAAACTGTTTTGTTTCGTAGGTTTCTAGTAAATAATTAAAGAAGTTGTAAGCTTCAAATGAAAGAAAAGAACAAAAAGCTTTCAGTTTCTGCATAAGTTCATGCACTATTTAGGTAGCGAAAATAACACATTTTTTTAAAATAATGTCTAAATAGACTAAGTGGAGGAAAATATGGAAAATAAGCAAAATTAAATTAAGGAAAACAACGTATAAATGTGTCAGTCAATGTTACTTAAATTTGTTTCTCGGAACTTAGTTATGGAAACAAAAATTATGAAACATTTTATTCGTAAACAAATATAAACATTACACTTCAAATATTATATTTAGTATTTAAGGACCATGTTTGTCAAATGGAGACTTCATTCCATTTTATATTTTAGTTACAAGCAGAATGCAAAACTAATTTTTAAAGTAATTTTAACTAGAGCATGTTTGTTTGTTTTTTTTGATTGAGAGAACAATGAAAACTGATTTGTTTCGTAGGTTTCTAGTTAATAATTAAAGACGTAAGCTTCAAATGAAAGAAAAGAACAAAAAGCTTACAGTTCCTGCATAACGTTAAATATTTAAGCTAAGAAAATATCTATTTTTTTTAATTATTTCTAAATGGATAATGTTCTTACATAGACTAAAGGGAATGAAATATGAAAAAGTAAGCCAAATTAAATTAAGGAAAACAGCGTATATATATGGCAGTCAAAGTTTACTTAAATTTGCTTCTCGGAACTAAGGTATGAAACAAACATTACACTTGAAATATTATACCAAAATGGACTCGATAATTAGTTTTTGTGTGTGTAAAATCTCAATATTATTTAATATTAAAAAATTACATAACTAACTATTTTATAACATGTGAGCTTGCAGTTAAACCCTAATGCTTAAATATTGTTTATAAAAATCAATTATCGTTTTTTTTATTAAAGGAAAAATATTGATAAAATATATCTTTAAAAATCTAGTATATTTTTATGATATAGCTTTGAAATTGCTATAAATAATTTTAATTTGCGAAAAAGTAATATATGCTTTTTATCATTTGCCTCATCTAGTTGTTTCACTTTAATTTCTGACAAAGAGGACAATTGATCAATCTGACGACAATTGACAATCTGACAAAGAGAGGACAATTGATAATCTGACAAAGAGAAATTTAAGTAAGGACAATTGATGTTTATTGCTTTAGCATGGACTTTCATACCAAATAATGAATATTAAGTATAGAAAAACAAATATAAAGATGAGTACAGAAAAACAAATATAAATAAAGTACAACAAGCATTTCTGAGATCTTGTGGAACATATAAATTATAGAAAATGCAATTTTTAAGCATTTTTCTTTTAATGTGGTTAATAGTGTTTTTTTATCTTTATACCACAAAATTTTGTTGATTATAAGGTTTAAAGAAAACGCCTTTTCATTTATTTTTATAAATTTAAAAAGGGATGATTTTTGTTTAACGATTTAGTGTATTTGATTTTTAAAAAGAATCCAACTCGAAAGTTCTTGAAACTATCAAAGACTTCAAAATGAAAAATTTATTACAGATATTTTCAAACCAAACCAATTTTTAATAACCAGCCATAAAAATATGCAAATCAATATGCAACATAGTATCTATTTTCTTGCACAATGTAATGAGTATTTGTATAAAAACAAAAGATGGGCTGTTTAAAAAAAGTAATCACAAATGCCTAGCCATAAAGCAATTTTCGTGTGAAATGTTTTATTATTCACTCACTTTTTTTCTATTCTTTTCTCATTATTAATTCACCCTTAATGATAGCTGCAGCAGAAAAGTTTCTTTTAACCAAGTTGTAAAAAGTAATCCCGAATAACAAAGATTGTGGTAAACAAATTAATGACAACAGAAAATGTTCTATTGTACTTATTCATAGAATATTTCTAAGAGATTATTTCTTTTATAACACTGTTGTAGTTGGTAGTATGTAAATTATCACTTCTAAACTACATACGACGATTCGCCACGATATAAAAATATTTTCAACCGAAACAAAATTGAGACTATTGATGATGGAAAATATACAAACAAAAATAACGTTTTTGTTGCCAAAGCGAATTAACAAAAAGAGAATCCTGTGGATGAAAGAAGCCATAGACATTTACAGTCAAAGAGATCATCTTGTAACATTGTTACAGTTGGTTTAGCCTTAGTTCCAAATATCTTATACATAGTTTATATTCAAGACGTCTTCAGAGATAAGCCCTTTTCTGACCATAAAAGACTAGAGGTCTGTTATGAAATCGAATACTTTTTCTTATTTCGCAGTCCATTCTCGGTTGATGGTTATTGTTTCTCTCTTGGACCTTACAGATGGAACAAAAATAATAATTTTCTGTGGGAGTTGTTGATAAGGGTGTGGTGTTATTAGTTTTTACTTGCGATATTCAAAAGCAATGTTGTTTTAAGAAATTCAAGTGTTTTTATAATAATTTGTTAAATCTACACTCTTAAAACAAAAGAGTGAAATCCACTCCAGTTGGAGAAGTGCATTTTCGACACCGTAAAGGCATGCATATTTACTCAGACTGAGTTAAAATCACTCGTTTGGAGTGATCCTGTCGGAGGTTTAACACACAAATTATCCACTCCAAAAGGAGAAGTGCATTTTCCAGTCTGGACGAGTGAAATCCAGTCAGACTGAGTTAAATTAGGAGTGTTTGTTTTAGGAGTGTATGTGATGTTATTAGGCTTCACTTGCGGTATTTCAAAGTAACGTATTTAAGTTACTTTACAACGTTATTAATTTGTTTGATCGGTGTCATATTATCCTGTGTTATCATTAAAACGTTCTTTAATCTTAGGCAAACAATAACTGTCAACTTCAACCAAAATGCAGCTTTAAATATAAAAATAAGTTTTCAATATAACGGTTGTTCTTTTTAACATAAAGTTAATATGGCATTTTAAAAAATACTGTTATTCATGTGTAGGAACGAAACTATATCAGATTAGTAAAACTCTTTAAAAATATAAGAAAAAACACTTTTTAAAAGAAACTTTGAAAGGTAACATATTTGCTAGTTTCGTTTCGTAATCAATGTTTTTGAAAGAATGTCATGTTTGGAAGCATAAAATATTTTATTGTTTTAATATATTTTAATTTCAGAGGTTTTTAGTCGTTCATAAAACTTTTTTATATAATACATCAAACTATATAACTAAGTTTGTAAATAGCATTCAAGTTATTTACTTAGTATTAAAAGTATTACAGCAGATTAATATTAGAGCTATATAGTAGATTGTAACCAACCCTTTAAAAATGAGTTAAACCTTATTTTTTATTTGGTACATATCACTATAAAAAATTAGAAAAAAAAAGATTTTAATGTTTTCATAAGATTAGGAAATTTAACTTATGTAAAAGAACTGGGAAAGCATTTATTAAGCAACAAAATGCAAGTCTTATTAAATAGGAAAACTTATTAATTTTGATATTTTCAATCTATGAAAGATTATTTAAAAAAAAAATACTAAATAGTGTTTGAAAACTTTCTTTTATATTTAAGCTTTTGTCGCTAAGTAGACTTTTAGTCTTTTAAAAGAAAAACATTTACATTCAAATAAAAGCTTAGTCTCCCTTTTCTTTTTTTAAAAACATCATGCCTTCCGTTATTCTTCCAGCGTTTTCTTTATAATTCCGGCATTGTATGATTATTTTGTGTAGTTTTTATCGTAAATTGTCTGAAGTTTTAATATCCTCTAAGCACGCAGAAAGAACATTCGTTTAGAGCTTGTTTGCTTATTTACAAGTGTTTTTAAGCTCTTGTTTTCTTCATGTACTGTTACTTGAACATTATGGACTTAATCTTATACTATTAGACTTTAAAAAAAAAGAGATTTTGCACGAAGCAGCTATGGAGTGCTTTTTATCATTGTAAATACAAAATGTTCCGTTACAAGAATATAAAATAGCAAATCTTTAATTGATTAGAGGTTTTATTATTTTTATGCATTTATTCTTTACTCCAAATAGTTGAATAAGTGATAAAATAGTCATTAGGTTTTAAAGAGGCGAAAAATTACCATTGTAAGTTAATATAATATTCAACAACGCTTAATAGTTTTGGTTTTTTTGAATAATGTAGACAGATTTTCACGTTAATTTTTTCATTAAATTCAATAAAACAGTTTATAAAAATGTCACAATCTGCTACCATAAATTTCTAGAATACTTCTATAGTTATTTTTATGAAAGTAATTAGGTTAGGTTTGAATTACCGTCGCACTAGAGCTACACGAGGGCTATTGGCGACGGGCGTCGTATTTTTGAACCACAGTCAGGTGACGAGCCAACACCTGAATAGGCACCAAACGCAACCGCTAAGGGTGACATCGCACGCAGCGTTAGGACTTTGAAGGATATTTAACGTGCACTCCCTTACACGGGGTATTATTCGTCGGACATTTTGGCTGCACGGGCCGTTTATAGGTTATAGGTCGGCAGCCATTTTGGCGATGCCCGGACCCGAACCTGGGACATACAGCATGCTAAGCGAGTGCTTAACCGACTGGGCTCCCCAGTCTTTTTATGAAAGTAAACAGATTAAAACATTTCTCATTTCACTAATATTAATAATTCCTTTAAATACTTGCACTCTTATCTTTAAAAAACCTCAATAAGAAAATGTATTCAACACAATTGCTAGGATTCCCTGCAAGAAAACATTGATACAAATCTGTAAAAGTATTTTCTCCTTTGACTGAGTTCCCTAGCACAGCAGGCAACGCAAAGGAGCTCTTCAATTTTGTCAGCAGTATTGTTCGGCGACATTGTTACGATGCGAGAAACCTTTTTATGCCGTCTTTGTTAAAGTGGAAACATGAATAGGCAAACGGAAAATATGTTTAACTCTCATAGAAATAACTTTTGTGCAAGTTATATTTAGAAATAGAAGAGTAATCTGTATTTTAATAGTTTATCTTTTTAATATAATTCTTTTTTATGTTACAATATTTTAAGTTATATTTATAGTTTGTGGCTATTTGATAATAATCTTTAAAGACAGTAAATATCATGCAATAGTAATTTTCCCCAATTTTAAATAATGATAAAAAGTTATTGTTTCATTAATTTTTAATTCGTGTATGGTTTAAAATATAAAAATTACTATTACTTTGTTTTCTGCAAAAAGAGAATGATTCACCGTAACTCATCAGATTATACACGAATACTTTTGTTTGACAGTACCTAATGTGGTTTATTGTTTTATCAAACAAAACATTTATGAAATATCAACATTTTAATGATGAAAATTATTGATGATTTCAGAATATCACGAGTTTACCAATCATCAATTCTCATAATAAGTATTATAACCATGGTAACCATGAATTAAAATATTACTTTTGTATATAAATGTCTAAATGAACTAGTGATTTATCTTCAGGAAATGTAAACAAATGGGATCATTATGGCTGCAATAATATTCGGTTAATGGTAATCTTATATATTTAATAAAATAATGCTGAACAAATATTATTTTATCATATTTAAACAGGATTTTTGTTATTTATTTAACTTGATTACCTCATCTTGAAAATTACAAATGTACAAAGAACTAAACAAATGTTTTTATGGAAAACATAGCATACTTTTATTTAGTATTAGGATAAAAACTATTTGATTCCTCAAGTCCATTAAGTATTACAGTCTAACTCCTTAAGAGAAAATTGATGCATCCTGACCTATCATTTCGTATTTATATAACATGAAGTATGAAACACTTCTGAAATATTTTTAAGCTCAAATTAAAATGAAATAAGTTAATTAGGATTAAAAAAGCTTTTCATAATTTTTGTGAAATAAAAGCCTTGTTTTAGTCTTTATTTGAGTTTAGTTTTAAGAATTCATTTTATTGGAAAAGCATGTTTTAACGTTAATAGCATTTTAGAACTATAATTTTTTAATGCTGTAAGCCTTTTAATAATATATGTATAAATTGAAGGGTTTTATATTAAGACATTTTCTGTATAGAAAGTTTATCTAAATTTCCGGTTAAAGGTATTTTTTTATTTCTCCTGAGATTAAGGAAAAGTTAAAAATTAATTATTTTTGATAGCCCGATAGATTAAGAACTGAATTTTATTATTTTATTTTATCATGCATTTACACTCATATCATTTATTTATCAACATTTGAATATAATAAGTTATGTTATCTGTTAGTTCAGTTTAATTTTGATTTTTGTTCATTATTCTTATGCGTTTCATAAGACACAAAATATACATTATTTAAAAGATTAACGAATCAAAAGTAATAGCTTAATTTTGCAATTTTTAAAGTCATTTGGTTTTGAAAAGATTTAATTTTGTAAACTTGTGTTTGATTTTTTGTACATAAAATTTGTAGCAAATTATTATGAAAATATGTAAAAAAAAGTAATATTTGTTCTAATTAAATAAGTATTTTAAAATAAATGGTAAATAGAAATTAAAGCGAATTTTTAATCGCAATTAATTTTTTGTCGTAGTAATTACTATTTTCCGTAATTTGAAATAATTTTACAAGAACTATAAAATAAATTTATTTACCCTGCAGCTTATTACTTTTTTATGCATTTCACACATAAAAATAAGGCAAATCCTGTATGAATTTTAAGTTTTTTTAATTTTAATGTTACAAATTAAGGAAAGTACTTATCGGTTAACCTTTCGGATAACTTTATACTTTTAGGATTTTTTAAAAACAATTTAATTTTGGTCTAACTGTAATATCCTTAAAAGAAATTTAAAATAGAATGTATGTTTAAAACCTATTTTTTTTACAAATTATTATCACTAACTATATGAAATACTCAATTTATTATTAGTAAAATAACTTTTCATTCATTTTATACATGGTGTTCAGGTTTGACTGATGTAAAATTAACATACATTTTTGATTTAATATTAATTAAAAAAATATTTTATTAATTTTTATTTTTTATACATATGATTATTTGTTGATGAAAACTATTACTTTGTAAATTTAAAAAAAACTAGATTTTTCTTCTGTTTCAATTTTGTTCCTTCAGCTGTATGAAAAATTAAAAAAAATATTATCCAAGAAAATCGGCATCATTGTGGGGAAAACAGCTTTACAATATGAATTTTCTTTAAGAGAATTTAATTCTTCAAAATACAATTGCAAAAGTATTCAGAAAATAGCTATTTTATCTTGCACTTACTGATAAAAAGAAGTGAAATCCACCAATTCCAATCTTCTCCGAAAAAAGAAAAACTCAAACAAGGGTAGCAGCAGCAAAACGGAAAAATTTCTTCTCGGCTTCTTTTTGCAAAATGCAACTCACGGCAGACTCCATGTGCGATAAGAAAGTATTTCTTACAAAACCTAACAAAATTGTAAAAAATCTAATTGCAATAGAAACGTGTCTGAATTTCTAGTAGGATAAGGGGGCGTAGAAAGCGGCCTATAGAGACCGGGTCTTGCCCATGACCCTTCGCGTTTGCATCGCCTAACTCTACTGAAAAAGGGTTGCTAAGCGGTGGGGCCGGCAACTCGCCAACGCGGCCGCCAAATATTACTTTTGGCGATCAGAGGAGTCTGGTGTTACTTTTGAGGAACATTTGGAGATTTATTCACCGGTATATCAAAAATTTACTATTATTTAAGTTTCCATTAGTTTTCCACACAATGTTTAAAATCGTCCATGCACAAAAAAATCGAATTCGAAGTACTTCAATTACTAAAAAAAACTGCAAAATATTATGCATACACTCCGTGCCAACCTAACTTGGGTAAAAACAAAGAGTAAAAGGGCATAGAGAAAAGCGCGTTTGGTCTGTTAGTTGGAAACTCTTGTAAGGTAATATTTACATACAAAATGATCTGAATGCAATTTAACCAAAAATGCACTTTTCATTACGATAAAATTGCCAAAATTTTTCAAATAATATTCAAATCTGTTAGACCTTAAACGAAATTAATGTTTTAAACAGGTTTTCTGGATGGATTCACAAATAATTTATGGAACTCTTTGCATCCGCGGAAGGATCTTCTACATAGAATATTTATATTTACCCAACTTAGGTTGGCAAGGAGTGTATTTAAATTACATTTCAAGGCCAATTTTCATTCACTTAAATCACCATTATCATTTGACAATCCCATGAGAAACTTCATATGTTTTAAATAAAAATTTGAAAGAAAATTTTTTATGATATAAATCAATTTGTAATGGTATAATAAGCATCACAACAAGTTTCTTTGATAGTTAGCATTATTTATTAGAAAGGCGTCACAAATAGTTATATTTTTATTTTTAAAAAGTGACGAGATTTGGCATTCACATTTAAGAGTGCTCATAATAATTAATGTTGTTGCAGAAGAAAATTTACTAAACATTTCTTCCAAGATCCTTGAATGGGAGTCTAACTGTTTTAACAGTCATTTCTGCTTGCAAATACAAATACAGATACAAATATTGTCGACAACAACAGGCCAGAGGCCCAGCAAGGTTGGTCCAAAATATATCTAATTCCTTACCAGTTTCGAAAAGCTATCGAGATTCTTCCTAAAATCTTCCACTCTCTTCAAATACACAACATATTCTGGTAAAGCATTAAACTCTTTGACGACTCTATTGTAGAAATAATGTTTTCTTACCTCCCTTCTAAAGCAGGATTTATTCGATTTCTGACCATGTCCGCTCGTCCAGCTATTTAAGGTAAAACAAGCCCTCCAAGTCTCCCTGTTTTATGAACTTGAATAACTGCATTAAATCACCCCTTGTTCTCCTATTTTATAGGGAATATGCCCAATTGACAATTCAAACTTAAGTAGGGTGGGGGGAAAAAACAAGCTCACGCCGTATCGAAGAAAACTATATGGGGGAGCGGGAGGAAAATGCTTTCGAAGCTTACATTCAAGATAGACCGGGTATACCTCTGGAAGACCGTGAGAAGCGAAGATTTCTCGAAGAACATCACTGGTCACATTAATCGTAGTAGAAGGTTTTCGTTTCACTTTAACCCATTTAAAGAAAATCAACGAGTCTCAAGAGGTCTTGGTACTGAAATGGTCATGTAAAATCGATGTTTAGATTTGAACAAGGACTACTCGTGATTTCCCAAGTATTGACAGCCGCTCGTAGAAGCAAGTGACGAGCAAATTTGCAGTTTTCAAGTTCTTGACGAAGGAATCTATTTCATCTTTCATCCCTGGCCACCATACCACTTATTCTTCCCAATGCTGGAACGATCACCTTATTGCCCAAAAGCAAGCCGTGAACTGATAGTTCTTTATTTTAGAAAAATAGGGAATTCGAAATTGAGTGGTCTTATAGGCCAATTCCTCAAAATGAATTCTAGAGAGCATTTGGATACTCAATATTTACTTTGTAATTCCTGCAGCATATAGTGACGGGTTTTATAGTTTATCAGTAAATAGAACTTCAATCATAGGCGTAAGTCAAATTCCTAACTTATCTTAGGTAGCCTGCTTAACGCGTCAGCATTTAGATTCTTTTTACCTCGTTTATAAAGAAAAGAATAACGTGTTGAGGAGTAAACACCATCTCGGCATTCTAGGAGACTCTTCAGTAGGTTTAGTATTACGGAAATTTCCTAAATTCCGTTGTCTATGACAATGGTACATTTATGACCGAATAGGAAATAAAAGAAATTCTTTAATACAAACACAATTCCCAACGCTTTCTTGTCTATCTGTGCGTAGTTGCGTTAGGCAAATGTTAAAGTACGAATAGCAAACGCGACTTCTGCTTTCCGAACTGAGCAGCTTGTTACGGGTTTTAAAATTCTCGCCATACTGTTTTGTCTATTTCCAACCAGATTGTTGATCAATAAGTATATGAAGAACTTCTGCTAATGTCACTTTCCCCCTCTAAAATCCATTATAAAAATTCAACCCCCCCCCCTTAAAAACCCTGGAGTTGCGTTTTTGTTCTCGGGTTAAAGAAACTCTTGAAGTGTGATTACTTTTAACCTACATTGGTTAAAAACTTTTATATACTTTCCTATTTATAGAGTTCCTTAAGAAATGAACTTCACGAACTCTACAAGGACATTTGTCTTTACTGGTATTTAACCCATATTCCATCAATTTAGTAAAAAAAATGTATTCGTAAAATTAGCTCCTCAGTTGAATTCGTCATAACTAACAAATCACAAAAATAGGGAACTACATATACCTTATTCTGAAACTAGTTCTCGATCAGATTTTGGAAAATCCTAGGAGCAGCATTTATTCCAAATTGAAGACGTTTTACCTTTAACGCGCCTTTATGAGTAGTAATTGCTTGAGCTTCAGCCTCTTTTCGTCAACTGGAAGTTGTAGGTACGCCTGTGTTAAATCTATTTTCCATATAATCCTTCTCCTTTTAAGTTCAAAATCAAATGTCTCACAGCAGAAAAGGGGTAGGGGAGGTCAGCCATAGACATATTCAGCATCACCTAATAATCTCCACATACCCTTAGTTCCCCCGACTGGGGGATCAGGAACTACAGGCGCGTTCCATTTAAGTTCTGCAATTGGCTCGATCACCCCTTCCCTAAGCAGCTTATCTAAATCATTTTCGATTTTCAGGTTCCGCATGGAATTAGGAGACACTCTGGATTCAAAAGTAAAGAAATAGGTTTTCCCAAGTAAAACACCAACAACTTCCCCCACTAAACACATCCCGTTATTTTGTAAAGTAAATCGTTTATAATTTCATATTTGGTCAAGCTTATTTCTTCTAAATAAATTCTCAAACCATCAAACCAAGAACACACCCGGATCATAGTCAGACGCCTCTTTGAGACCAAATGTTCTAGATCCGCTTTGAGGCAATTGACAATGTAATAGAATTCTAAATCAAAGTACTTGAAGCAATTTAAATACAGAAAAGTAACTAATAAAAAAACTTACGGAGTGACCCATTCTAGCAACAATTAGTACGAATCTACGTGCCTTTCTGTCCAACAGAAAACTTGGGTGACACGCTAGTCATAGAAGTTGCCCTTGGTAGTAATCTTGACTCGACGAAAAATCACTTACATTTAACTGTAGATGCATAAAGGCTAAAATTCTAGGGTTAACCTGCTCTGTCACCAGTCAGCATATCTTTAAATAAGTAAGAGTAACAGAAAAGAACGAACAATACAAGGTGAAACTTTAAGGTAATTTTGTAATTTAATCGTATCTAGCTGTCTATTTCCAGCCTCACTTAGGAGCTTTAACACTGCCAATTACGACTTTAATTTAAGACACTGCTCAAGTGACGAAGGGTAACACTTTAGGCGCGTTTACATGAGCCATCGAATCCTTGGAATGCCAAAATCCCCATAAAGAGGTCGAGCAGGATTTCTAACCCACATGATAGTCTGTGGCTGAAACATTAAACCCTTCTTCATTGGAGGGTTCGCGAATCTCCCAATAAACCCTGCAAATCTGATTCTGTCTGGGAGAAAATCTCCAAGAGGGAAAAATTGCTGAGTTTACTCTTCAATCCATGGATTCGATGGCTCGTGTAAACTCGCCTCTTATCTATGCAACGGATATGGAATTGAATTGAGTTGTATCCAGGAAAAAATGCTCTAGTGTTTTTGCTTCTGACGTCAGAGTAACTGAATAACTAGCCGAGTTGCTAGCTCTTGGACTTCCAGAAAAAAATGACAAATAATTGATTTAAAAAAATAGATTAATAATTAATTTTTAATTTCTAACCAGTCTGGTACTAATTTTTAGCCTCGCAGAGAATTTACTATGACAAGCTATCCTTACTTGATAATTTGTCTAGTAGTTCCGCATACACGGATCTACAGCAGAGGAATGAAGAATGCTAACCAGCGCAACAAATAACCTATGTAACAGGTGGTAAACACCAGACAGTTATCTTCTTTACTTTTCCCTTTTCAATACTCCTGTCTCGATAAGATTATGAAATAGATTCCGTCCATATTTTCATACTTGAAAAGTTCCCCCGTAACAAAGTGATTTATAGCGGATGAGCCCTATCCAAAAGGCAATAAAAGCTGCTCTCTCGTATCCATCAACCAGTTTTAAGAGAATTTTTAAAGTTTTGTTTATAATGTTTTGGAAAAAAAATTGATAAAACTTTTTTATAAGACAACTGCATTTAGGAGAGTTCTTGACAAGACAATTACTTTCTTAGAAGATTTGCACTAAAGTGATGCTTTTTTTACCGAGTTTACATGGTTGGAGCGCCACTTTAAGTATAGAGTGCGATTTGTTTTATAGATAAAAAAAACTATGTAAGTGTATGTTTGGTGATTTATCTTGAGCTTTTGAGTAAACACAGAAAACTTTGCCGAACAAGTATCCGGTGGCATAAAAATTCTTATTTACTTGCAATTTTTTGTTCGGTAGTTATTGATCACTACAAATCGATTTTTAACTAAGAAAAAAATAATGTTATGCGATGTTTTAATTTTCTAGTGCTTTATAGGTCGTGTGCAAGTAAAACAAAACAGCGACAAAGTTTAGTTTATTTTTATTCAGTATATGATGTTTTTTTAAATGAAAATGATTTTTTTAAAGACTTTAGTTTTTATTTTCACCTTCAGTTCCATCTACGTTTGAATTACTCGTTTGAAAGTATTACAAACTCGTGAAACAATTAAGAAATGTTTTGACTTATTTAGCATTTTTTGTTGATTTTTTCAAGCTGTATCAGAATTAAAAGATTAAAATATAAAGAATAAAAGAGAAAGCAGAAATCAAGCAACTTTCAGACATATTTTCTACAAGCTGAAATACCTACCGTAGCTCGGTTTCTAAATTACGAGGAAAAATTACTTCAATATTCAAATATTTTTTATTGTTAACTAGTTTCGATTTGAAAAATATAAAACAGTTTTATCGCAATTATGTTTTAATATTAAACTTTTAACAAAATGATCTTCTTTAAAATGCAGTTTTAAATCACATATAAATATACTAATAAAAAAACTAAACTCCTTGGTGCAGCAGCCCGTTAGTGAGCCAAGGCTTGCCGTGACCATTCCTGCTTACTTGACCAAAGGCTCTGGGGGTGCTAGAGGCATATGTCCCGTAAAAATGATCATCCTCACGTGGAACCCCCAGTGTTTAATTCTCAAGCACGCTTGGTACTAATTTTAACTACCCTCTTAAGAGATGAAAGTTGAGTCAGCCTCGTTCTATCCGTTATTCGGTCCCCGGACCTGTGGCGCGGCAAAGCGAAGCACTTCCAGTAAGCCACTCGGCCTCTAAATACACTCTTAAAACAAACACTCCTAATTTAACTCAGTCTGAGTGGATTTCACTCCTCCAGACTGGAAAATGCACTTCTCCTTTAGGAGTGGATCCTTTGTGTGTTAAACCTCCGACAGGATCACTCCAAACGAGTGATTTTAACTCAGTCTGAGTAAATATGCATGCCTTTACGGTGTCGAAAATGCACTTCTCCAACTGGAGTGGAATTCACTCTTTTGTTTTAAGAGTGTATACTAATACATTTCTGTATATTGTATACTAATTGAATAATTAGTATTTTATTGTTCTTCAACATTCACTTGCATTAAAAACAACTTATTATAATTTTTTTTAACGTGTTTGTAATAATGATATTTTTAAAATGTTATTTGTACAATTTTGTTGGTTCACTTACGATTGTACCAGTACACAAATTGTCATATGTCGTACATTTAAAGTAATTAGTTTCAATATTCAAGTATAAATAAGATATAGAGTCCGGCCACTTCATTAGCGATTTGATATTTTGTGTATTTAGATAAATTTAAGCGGAATGTTCATTTTCGCTTTGCGAATTTCGGTGCCAATCGCCGTTAATAGGTTAAAATGTTAGGGTATTTCAAAATTCTTGGAACTTTATATTATTACTTTTTTTAATTCATTTTGAGGAAAAATCATTTGACAATTAAGATCATTCGCTAATTTCATATGAACTTTTTATTTTTAAATTTTTTATTAAATTTTGATCCATATTTCTATTACAAATTTACCAACGAAATTAATCAATGCGAATTCCTGACAACATAATAAAAAAGCTTTGAATTTCTTTGTTTTACATGAGACTCAATAGATTTAATCATGTTGTTATCTTTTTTATGATTTTTTTTTATCAAGATATTACAAAAATACCATACAATTAAGAAATGGATTGGTAAAGGCAACTTAGTTCTATATTCGATCCTGGAAACAATGCTCATAGATTCCCCTTTGAGCTATGTTTTGACAAGAGAATATTTTATTAGCAATGTGGAACATACCAACAACAATGCTGCAATTTAAACTTATGAAAACTAACTACCTAACTAACTCCTTTGCCCTACAGTCCCTGCTGGATCATGCACTCTCAGAAAAATCCTTCTTTATACACTAAACTTTCCGTCTTTTTTCACAGTAATTTTTCCGTTTTATAAAAAAACGGAATGATTCCGTTTTCTTTAAACCGCGCATGCGCATCGCGATATTATTGTTGGTGTGAAGAAGAGGCCGCCATTAATTTCTATCGACATCACGACGACTTGTTGCAGCAGTAACTCCTGTCTGTAATAATATTTTGAAGAGATGTGTCACAATGAAATGAGGAAAATAGGTTCTATAACTTTCTGGAAGTCACTTATATCTCTGGATCGGCTGCTAACTACAACTGCTTTGTGCTGTTCACTAGTTTCAAATAACGAAGTTCTGGTGTATTCTTGCATTGTGAAGTTGTAAAGCGAACGAAGAAAAAAATATGGTAAGTAATGTGTGCTTCAACATTACTTTTTATTTGATTAAAATTATTATTAATTTTAGACACCCAATTTTCTGTGTAGCTATTAGTCTTAAGTGAATGTCTGATATAAATTTCGGTTATCTATATTCTATGCTAATGCCAGTACGCACTTTTGTTTTAATGCTGAATAATAAAATTCTAAAAAATTTTCTTGTGTTTTGATTTTTTAAAAACGGAAGTAAAATTATTTAAGCTTACTGTTTTTAAATAAATGTGCTTTTAATTAAATCGTAGTTTCGGTGTACGGGTGTATGGCGACTTTTTCGGAATTTTGGTGACAGAAAAAAAGGCGATTAAATAGTATTTCATGTGTTCTATTTTAACTATGAAAATTCAATTCTTTAAAATGTAAAATGATCAAAATTATTCAATTTCATAAAAACCAGAAGTTCCTTTTTTCGCTAAAGTAAACTTGTTACATTGCAATTTGTGTGTCTTAATTTTTTTAGATACTTCCTTGTAGTTAAAATTATATATTATTATTTTAGTACATTTTGGTTGAGTTTTTGGTATGCAAAAATTTTTGTGATCACTTCTGATTTATGACAAGTATAGCGAATTTTCCTATTTAAATATATGTATTAAATACCTCGTGAATGATTATAATTGAAATTTTGTATTTATGTTAGGTTGTTTTACCGTGGAGGAAATCCTCAAAAATAAAAACAATTTGCACCCCCGCTTGCCTTGCGTACCAGGAACACCAAGCCATCGGCTACAATTAGCCAGACGATCATAACAAGAAATAAGTAATTATCTCAGGTTAATTTTGTGTTAGCTTTTGTACTTAAATACCTATTGTTTTTGTTTAAACTACATTTAATTCGATACTTTGTAAAATTTTCAATTGCTAAGTGTTGTGCTATTAAATTCAATATGCAATTTGCATACAACAATTGCTTTAAATCTTGTTTAGATTTTTAATTACTTTTTTACTTCGTCTTGGTTGATTTGCCTGACTTTTATTTTGTAAATCTTAACTTGTTTATTTTTTGTTTTGGAAGATCAAACGCTATAATTGTTTTCTCTCGTGTTTCGTAGTTCGTCCATGTGATTTCGTTTCTGTTTTTAACTTCTGTTGTCGCTTTCACCGACAAGCACCGATTTAACTTTTATTTCTTTTGAGAAGTTAATTGAATTAATGTTGTAATACAGCATTTTTAAAAAAAATATCATAATATATTCCTCTATTCATGTGTTCAAATTTTAAATTTGAAGTATAATAAGTGAATTGTAATAAATATTTTTTTACTTTATTGATAAGGTTTTTTTTAATTTATTCTTGTTCTTAAATATTGTTAATAAATTTTAATTTCTCTTGTTATCTGGGTATTTTCTGGTAATTTTTAATTAAATCCCATTTCACGGGGAATACTTAACTCAATATAAGAAAGTTATAATTTGTTTAATTTATATTTAATTATATAACCAATATCCCCTCAGTTAATTTGCTTCGGACAGTTATGTACTATAGTTTTTCATGACACTGCACGCAAGAATAAAACATGCTGTATTAAGCATGTAGTAAGTTATACTATAAATAATTATTTCACATTTACATATTAAGAATAATTTTATTGATTATTTTTTATAAAAATCACTTAACTTAAAATAGTTATTTGCACATGATTATTAAAAAAAATACAGGTTACACATGCGCTAATTTTAATCTAGTTATAACTCTGGGATATTATTTGACTAACTCGTCACTTAAATATAATTCATGCGTTTAAAAAAGATTAACTTTATTCACTTTTAACAAAAAAAAATATATTTGGACTTAGTATTTTTTTTATGAAAAAAAAACTCACAACTTAGCATAATTTAATGATGTACTTTTGATTCCAGTAAGTAGTTAAAAATTAAAATGTTCAAGTATTAGTTTTAATTTCATGTAAAATTTATGTTTGGTACAACAAAGCAATGTAAAGTAAACAAATACCTACTTCTGATTTTAATTAATACAATCAATCCTCGATTAAGCAACCCTTTTGTGGTTTAACAAAACCCTTCTTTATATAATAAAGACCTATCAAGAAAAGTGAATTTTTTACTTGTAATAATCAAAACTCTTTCTATAACGTCCCTCTGTTTTAAAAACCACAAATCGATAGTCCTTACAGTGGTCACTGTATCGAGGTTCCTCTGTATTCGCTTTTGATTATTATAAGATTTTTTCAAATTGGCTACATAAATGTTTTAATTGTATTTAATTCAATATAAAACCTTAAACTATTTATTATTGGCTACCAAACAATATAAATTTCAGACTTATGGTTTTAATACATGCTTGATTGTTTAAAAATATAACTTGGCTTTAATTAAATCCAAATTATTTTACTGTCTTTGAATTACTTAAATTTTCAAGTAAAAATTAACATGTTTCAGGAATTGAATCACCCGGATGACACCTTTTCACCAGTTTTAACACCATTCATAGGAATTATAGGTAATTTCTTATCCAATATATTTTAAACACCATTTTTCAAACTACAAATTTTACACTTTAAAACATTTTATTATAACTATTCATAGCATAACTTTCTCTAAAAATAATTTTCTTGTACATGAATTTGGCATTGTATTAAAAGAAAAAAAGTATATAGTAGGTAAATTTTACCAAAATATTTATTAGTTATTTCTTCTACTGAGGAAATTAGGGATGAATACCAAATTTGGTCGAATACCGAACCCTAAACCAATTTTATTATTCACCAAATTCAATTCAACATTGTGTATAAGTACACAATCACACAATTTTAATACAATATAGCTATTAAATTTTTAATTAAGGCAACACAATAAAGTAGTACTCGTTTGTTATTGAAGCAAGCCATTTTTAGAAAGTGCAACTTGGTAAAATCACAACACGAAAACAGAAGTATGAAACAAAAAAATAAAACCAAGATGTACAATATTATTATGCAATAAATATATTTTTATCTTTTAGGTGAAAAAATAACAATTGTGGTAGAAATAGTAATTATTGTTTATCTAATTTATACAACTTGAGTAGAGCTTGATTTAACATTATAAATCACAAAAACTTTAGTATTTGAGTCTACCAAAAAAAAGGAAAACAAGTCATGTTTGGGAATTTTTTGATGTTTTAGAGGATAACATGAAACATTTGAAAAAAAAATGTTTATCTCACTATTCGGCCGAAGTTATTTGGCAAAACCTAATATTCGGCTAAAGTGGTTGGATACTAAATATTAACCGAATATTTGGTGCATCCTTAGGATATTTAAAAAAATTGTTGCTGAAGTGTTTAACCCATTAGTGTCTGGTACAGTGAAACTTCGTTTTAACTCCCCTGCTTTATACATTTATCCTTCTCCATGCGTTTTTCATTCTTAACTGTCCAATTTCCTAACTGCAATGTTAAGTTTATCCGCTTTGTGCATTTTTTAGTGTTGCACAAGTTTTCATGTACATTTAGTTTTTCAATTGTTATTAAAATAAGCAATGTGTATTTTAATTTTAGGATTTTCTCTACTCTATGTATTGAGTCTTGATAAACCAAGTTTCATCAAAATCTGGTCAAAGGAGAAAAGGGATGTTGGTGTGAGATGGAATGATTCAGCATTATTCCTTCTATTTTATGTTAAATACCATCCATTTTGTAGTTTTCTTTTTTAATGACTGTATAACCTACCTTGATAAATTTTGTAACATGTATTTATAAAAAGTAAAACTTCAAGCAGCGAAACAAAAATGTACTTTTTCTCAAAAATCTTTGGATTCAAGATAAACACCTATGCCAGAATTGGTACTTATTGGAAATGACTGATATTTACTGGGTAACTTATAGAATTATCTAGAGATTATGCCTTTATCTTCTTTTTAATTAAATTCTGGGTCAGAAGCTGTAATGTTAAAGTGTTATCTGCAATGTTTTATATAGGACATTTTCTTATGACAAACACTGACAATTTAGCTTTTTTTTAAAGAAAATTTGCATTTACAAGGTCAGCATGTTAATGTTTTGCATTGAAAGTTTTATTCCCGGGTACAGGTTGACTTAACAAGTTTCGATAGCTTTCTTGTTATCGATTAATAAAAGTACTTGATGCTAATTTGACTAAAAAAACTATGTAAACATTTATTATGAAAAAAAAAGTCTTGTTATTGGAAGTATTTGAATATTCGTTGTCATATTTGTTTCGGTTTTTTTAAAGTTATGTTTTATTCTCTCTAAGTTAAAAATGTATTCTAAAAAAATAGTTGTCTTTTATTGATAGTATTTGGATATTCATTTTCATACTTGTTTTGAGTTCTTTTAAAAGAGTGTCCTTGCTACAAAAAGTTTTATTAATAAAAATGTCGTTTTTCTACTGTTTGACTTTATTGTTTTTTTTTTTTTACTTATTTACTTATTAAAGCATGATTTTTAAAAATATTTGTTGACAATAATGGATATAATTTCAAGTTTTTTAGTTTAAAATTTGTTGCCACTAATAGATTTATTTTTATTTTTTTAGAGCTAAAATTTGTTGTCTTGAAAATCGAAAGAATAATCAATATTTTTTTTTTTATTTTAAGAAACATGTATAGTTCTTATAATATTTAAATTGCGAAGTATTTTTTTATTTAATTTATTTACAATTTAATAACAAAAAAACTTTGCCATTTAAATATTATAAGAACTAGACATGTTTCTTCAAATAAATAAAAAAATATTGATAATTTTTAATAGCATAAAATTTTCGTGTTTTAACGGAAAATAAACACTGCGAATATTTCTTCAAAATACATAAAATTTTCGTTTTTTAACGAAAAATGAACACAACGAATATATCTTCAAAATACACAAAATTTTCGTTTTTTAACGGAAAATAAGCACAACGGATCTATCTTAAAAAAACGGAATAGTTCCTTCTTTTAACGGACAAAAGTGTTCCTTCAATTCACGGAAACATTCCGGCAGCAGTGCTGCACAGACTTTTTCCGTGAATTGAAGGATTTTTTTTTGAGAGTGTGGCTTCTCTAATAATGTGACTCCAAACTCGCCTGTCTAAGGTCTTTATCTAGGTCTTCCTCTTCTTCTCCCTGACATTGCCCCTTGAAAATTTTCTTTGTGCCTCTGCTATCGTCCGTTCTTTCCATGTGTCCCAGCCACTGAATTCTCTTTGCTTTTATGATCTTAATAATGTCTTTCTTTCCAAATAGTCTAGCCACTTCAAATTTGTATCGTCTTCTCCAAACATCACCTTCTCTTACAGGTCCAAATATGGCTCTTAAATTTTTTTTTAATTCTTGCTCTTAAAATTTTTAAAATTGAATATGAATACAATTGTTCGCGTGGAAATTTAAAACAAAATATTATGTTATGTTTATCGATGGTAGGGAGAACCAGGGACATATGACCCAACTCAAAGTTTTTTGCTTGCAACTTTAAAAAAAACTATTTATTACTGTGTAAATGCAGATAAATTATACTTCATAAAATAGTACACAATATATATTAATAATTTTTTTGCAGGATTATCTGCAATGATAGTGAAATATAAATTATTTAAATTTTAGTTTTGGGTCATGTATCCCATTATATAGGGATACATGACCCACCCATTAGGGATACGTGACCCAACCCGAAAATTTCGTACTAAGACTTATTATTTTCAAAAAAAAATACCTAATAACAAAACTAATATCTTATTATAAAGTTTATATCAACTTTATGGTATTTTCAGACAAAATTATCACTTTTCATTTTTATCACATTAATAATGCTTATACTAACGCAATAATCACATTTTTAAGTAATTTCTGGTCTAAATACAAAAATTAGGCTACTTTTATTCTGCAGAGAAAACATAGGTGGTTGAAGAATCGCTACTATTTAACCCTTTTCAACTTGAAATGTAGTATCCATTTTAGGCCATTTAAAAAAATTCACCGATTATTTATGTATATTGAATTGTAAGATCATTAAAAAAATTTCCCTTGTACCTTCCCAACAAACCTTATGCACCGTGAAGAACCCAGTCATTTACTTTTAGGACTTCCGGCTTGAGTCAATTATCCCTAGTTGTGTGCACTTTTTTTGTTTAACCCCAAAAGAAAGTCATTTGCAGATAATTACATTAGCACTATTATGCAACTAATAGCATGAACTAAACAGATAACTAATTAAAAAATCTTTTCTTTAAACCAAAAAATGTAGACCGAAAAACCTTACGACCTCAGCAATTTACTTTCGGTGCATGAAAACGTATATCTTCGTATAACTAAACACATACGCAATCATTCAGCTCAATTTTTAACCCTGTGACCAGGTTTCTGAAAGGAAAAAAGTCATGCCACTTTCAACTTTTTAAAAAAATCCATTGCCGAGAAAAAGGCATTGGGTCATGTATCCTTATGGGTCAAATGTCCCTAGTTCTCCCTACATTGACTTTCATGGTTTCAAAAAGCTTATTAATCAAATATTCTCAAACAAAAAAATAATTAAACTTACATGTCATAAATATGTCGATAAATGAGCATTTTGATATTTATACAGTATCAAGGCTAGACATCTCAATACAGATATCAGCGACTGATGCTATTTTGACATTCGTAAAAATCCCTTATTTTAATTTTAAAAAATTGATTAATTTCAGCAAATATCTTTCGTGCAATTGCGAAATTTTATTTAAAAAAATAGTTTTAATGTCCAATATATTTATTTGTCTTAAAGTATGACTTAATATTATAAGTACTATTAGATCAATTAAATAATCTATAAAGAGGATTTAATAAAGGTGTAGGAGAAATTCTTATTGAGTATGGCTTGCATATTTGTATAAAACTTTTTAAACGTAAATAGTTTTCAAGTTAGTTTTATTGTATGACTTGTCACTGACTTGTGTCACCTTTTTTATTTTAACTTTCACATTTTTTTGCGTTTCAAATTCAAACATTCAGCACTAGTCTCTCAATAGCAATAGAAAAGAATGCACCACAAAACGAATAAAATGGAACTTCAAAGAGGTTGACCTGGCTTTTAAAACACTTCTACTACACATACCGTGCTGAGGTTAATAAAAAATTTAAACAAAAAATATTAGGCAACATGCAAAAGAACTGTTTGAATCACGGATTTATGAAGATTAGCAATACAAAAACCAAATATTAATTGTCATTAGCCCATTAATTAAATATAGGTACACTGGGCCTTTTCTCGTCTAATTTCCAAAAGGCCCTCTCTAAGAAACTAAAAAACAAATTGCAAACAAAATCAATAATTTTCAGTTAGACCTGGAGAGAGAGCAATGTAAAAATAAAATTCCCTGGAACTCCCCATGAAAGCGTTCCGAAACGCCACGGTGCACGGTTTGAAAACTTTCAGCCCGGGTCGTTATTGATGTCCAGGGTTCAATTATAAAACACCGTTTATTTAACGATTACCCGTTTATCAATAACTCTTCTTGTTGGAGCTGCCCTGGTACCGATACCCTGGAAAAACAAAAATTCCTCCAGGCGGCTGGGTTAATCCCACGACGCCAATAATTTGGATGGATCGGCGAATACTCGCCAATTAGGGTATCACTAGATTTTCAATTTCGGTTTGAGTAAAACGGGGGCATGCGCAGAATACTTTTCTTGAAGCGGATGGGCAGCGATTGGCTGTCGTTTTCCCGCTCCAGTGACGTTGCATCCCCGGATCACCAATAATGAGTGACGTCAGTGCAGCTTGGTCATATGACCTTAAAGAAAATAAAAAAGTTTGAGTTTTACTATATTTACTTTTCTCCGATTTCTCCAAGGAGTAGGTTTCTACTATCTCTTATTAACAATGGAGTAAATGAAACTGCCAAAACTATTCGCTTGAACACTTCATCTTTGGTTAGGTATTTTTTTAAATTGAAATATCCTAGGTTACAGTTCTTCCTGTTTGCTTAAATTGAGAGGAGTTAATAACAAAATAAATGGATGACTATATTATCTTCAAATCTATTAAAAAAACTAATTAAATATATAAGGAATATTTAAATGACTTTCATTCATTATCTTACACAATGCACTTCCATTGAGAAGGTTCGGAGCTTTTGATTGAATTTATTATAAACGTCGTTTCTATTTAATATGTTAATGCTGACAGTTCAATTTGCATATTAAGTCTTCACATAATATAAAATAATGCCTAATATTAGAAGTCTTCTATGATATTTAAGCATGCATATTATTTAGTACTTAAAAAAGGCTTTTTTTATTTAAAAATAAATTTATATTTTCATATCTTGTATTTGTACTTATAATTCCTAAAATAAAAGTATAGAAAACTAAGATTCAAAAAATAAATACCTTTTTTATTATTTTACTTGAAAGTTAATCAAAACAAAAGATACCTCAGCTCAAAATTACAAATATCTCAAGTTTAGAATTAGTCAGACGCTAATGCCACCATACATAAACAACACAAGATGAAATAAAATGAAACTATACTATTCCTTGGTAATTTAAACACAACTGAATTACAAATGCTTAAATTTATACTATGCATGGACCGGTACAATAAAACCTGTCAAATGTTAAACTAACGAAATCGTACCGAATTCTTTTGAAACGACTAGTGGCTTTTTTTAATGACAAACTTTATTTACTGTGTCATTGAATAATACCCTTGAGGGAAAGAGAGACTGAGAGAAACAGAAAGATAGATAAAGAGCGCGAAGGAGTAGCAGTGAAGCTGTCTCTTTTCTTTGCTTACTGTGATGTGAAACTCTTGTAAAGGAAAAAACGCTTTTACAGATACAGGGTGCATAATAGCCCTATTTTACAGTTTTAGAATTAATCAATCTATTATATAAGTGTTATTGATTTTTATAATTTAACACCTTATTTGGCCTAAGACGTAAGGATTTTTTATGTAACATTCCACTTAACTATTTATGAAGCAAGTTAAGTCTTAGTATTATTACTAATAAATATTTTTAATATTAATATTATTATTAATTATTATTGTTAATTATTATTAATAATTATTATTATTAATTTTTAATTATCATTAATATTAGTATAAATTATTATTAATACTATTATTATTTTTATTAATTATTATTAATTTTTTAATTATTATTGTTCTACATTCACTAAGGCTTAGAGTGTTAAAACATTTTTGACTTCCTTATTACTAACACATTTTTCTTTTAAATTTTATAATGAAATCTTTTGCCTTTTTAAGAGTATAATTGTTAATAAATCTTTATTTCAAATGTAAGATCATTTTTGTATAATAGAATTACAGTTTTACACATTTTTAATTTTCATTAGTGTTAGACAACAATGCGGCGATGCCACTCTGCGATATGTTATGAAGTTAATAAAATGGTAATTTTTTTTAACTATACTTAGAATAAACTTACAAAATTAGTAATTATAACAAATTTTAATAGTGCATGTTTTTCCTAACTTTTTAAACTAACACCATTTTTTTAATCTTATAAAATTTAATAAAAATACTTATAAATTATTTCTTTAAGTGCAATAATTAAAATACATTGTGATTTAATGTATTTAAATTGTTTTTGTAGAGAATATTTGCTTCTTTTGTAAAACAAAACCTCAATGAATATGGGCTTAAGTTGACGGTACCTGAAATACAGTCTACTTTATTAAATATAACAATAAGACTTATTATTAAAGATTTAAGGAGCATGGAATTAAAAAGCTAAAAATGAAATAAAAAAAGTCATTTAAATCTTTGCTTAAGTAATCGTTGTTTGGTTGTTATTTAATCCCTCAATCTCTTGCGTCTTAGGTTTAAGGACAAAAGTTTACCTCCTTCTGTTGGGTTAAAATTGAACGAACTAAAAAGCTTACTCGAAATCTTTTGTCAACGTTTAGATATTTTTATACATTGAATCGATTTTAATAAGAAAGCTTTTCATTATTTTTAGTATCAAATTTGAAAGAGAAAATGTAAGTAATTAAAGGAAACTAAATTTAATCACTCGAAAGTTTACGTCCTTCTTTTGGGTTAAAATTTAAACGAACTAAAAAAAAATTATACAATTTTATTCGAAATCTTTTGTCAACGTTTAGATTTTTTTATACATTGAATCAATTTTAATAAGAATTTTTTTTATTATTTTTAGTAGAAAATTTGAAAGAGAAAATGCAAGTAATCAAAGGAAACTAAATTTAATCGCTTTATAGGTACCACGTGTGTGTTTAATTTAACTATGTATCAGTAATAAAAATACCTGGACTGTGAAAAATACATTTTTTTAGGAATTACTATTCATGTCAGAAAAACCCAGTTTTATTTTATCATATTCAAAAGAAAAAACTTAATCCTTTAAACCGATATCTGAATGGAAAGTCCTTTTTGTCAGGATTAGATTTTACTATTTTTGTAGTGTTTACCTAAAGATTTTCACTTAGAAAGGTTTCAATTTTCTTTTTTCTTCTAAAAGTAACATGAGCGTATGCTAATAATATCTACGTTTTTTGTAATTTATGTTTTCTTTGTTATTACGTTAATTGTTTCCGAAATTTCAATTTATTTAAACTATTTTTTCTTCCAAATACGTGAATTTGAATTTAATACTTCAATTATTGAAAACACAAATATATCCCAAACATTTCCTAGTGAAAATTTCCCAGTAACGTTCTTTAATTATTTTACAGTGTTGTAGCATTGTTTTGTGTACATAAAAAATTCTTTTAAGATAACAATTAATTTTTACTCGATAACTTACAAACATCAAATAGGATAGCTCAATTTTTTAAATGGAAATTTGATACATATTCCTAACCATTAGTTAAATTCTTTTGGTAATAAAATGACAAAATAATACCAAATCAAAAGATTATTTTGACAATAAGATTTAATCACACCTGCTTAAAGACATGCATATGCGGTATAAGGACAGTGAAGCTGCTCATTTTCTTTAGCCTTAAAAAAATGAGCATATATACTTATTGTAAAATAAAACTTGTGCTAAATAAATCTACAATATAAATGCAGATTTATTGTTGTTATATTTTACAATTCAAACAATGTCCTTTTATTTTATTGCTTACATGTTACAAATAGTCTTTTGAAATAAGTTCTTAAACAATATGTAAAAGTAACCGAAAATAACATACTTATTAAACAGTAATAATCAGTATTAAAACAACAAGAAGAAAACGTGCTTGGAACGGAGTGGTATTCTAAATACAGTATAATTGAAGACATTTTAATAGTTTTTTAATTAATATAATGGTTAATAAATTATTAACATAAAACTTCGCTGACCGTAATATTCGAATTGCTCCCAGTGCCTACAGAAGCAATTCCTTCTTATCTGTAAAAGTTGTTTCTCCTTTGACTAAGTTTTCTAGCAGAGTAAACATAGTAAAGAATCATAAATGTTTGTGAATGCATTTCTTATTGTTTAAACTTTGTTTCTCTCTTTTTCTTATTGTTACATCTTGATTTGAAATTTTATTTAAGATGCTTATTTGAGCACTTAGTAATTTTCTTTGTTCATTAGTAAATTAGCTTTTAATGCTCTCAAAGCGCTACCTACTATTGAATACTATTGAAATTCATTACTATTTGTACTTATACAAACGCTGTAGGCATCTTACTGATTATGTTAATCCATTAAAGACCCATTTATTAATTAATACCTTTCCAATCAAATAAATAATGATAATTAATACCTTAATTAATGTCAATTAATACCTTTCTTATTACTCTTTCTTTATTTCGGTAACGTATAAACACTTTAATTTTTTACCTGATGTGCTCTGATTCGTTGTCAAAAGTTTCTCAGTGACTGATAATTAAATATAGCATAAAATCAATCCAACACAGATTATTATTAGTGTTGTGATATTCATCCTAATAGATAATAGAATAGTATCTACTGTTTTCTTTAGCCATTTTTTTATATTTTTTAGATGTTCTCGGAAAAAGTTTGAAAAAAATATAAAGGTATTTCTGATACTGGTTACAATGAAAGACTATTTTACATGAAATGCAAGCTAATTCGACTGTTCTAAAAAAATTAAAACAATTTAATATTGGATGATTCAATGAAGAGAAATTATAAACAAACATTTTCCAATGCTTGATCCAATGTTACCCTTAAAAGTCAAAAATTTACCCCAATATACTGTATTTTAAAAGATTAAAACTCTACATTGATATCCTATCAGGACTAAATGAGTAGCAGTATTTTTATGTGTTTTATGCTAGAAACTGTCAAAGATTCAGTGTAAAATATAATATAGTAATTCAGTGTGTATTTCCAAAGTTACAAAGATATTGTTGATTTTTCTATACACTCTTAAAACAAAAGAGTGAAATCCACTCCAGTTGGAGAAGTGCATTTTCGACACAGTAAAGGCATGCATATTAGCTCAAACTGAGTTAAAATCACTCGTTTGGAGTGATCCTGTCGGAGGTTTAACACACAAAGGATCCACTCCAAAAGGAGAAGTGCATTTTCCAGTCTGGAGGAGTGAAATTCACTCAGAGTTAAATTAGGAGTGTTTGTTTTAAGAGTGTATGTATTGCCAACAAAATTATATCCTCTTCACTTTCCAGAAAATTCCTTTGCATAAATTATCAATATAAACGTATTTTTAAAACGAATGTATATTTTAAAAGTAGATTTTGCTAGAAATTTTTTGAAAATTCAGTAGGAATACTTGGTGAAGGAAAAATCAATTTAATGACATTATAGGTTATTAGCCCTAAAAATACACATTTAATTGTATTAGGAAACCACAAGCAAGCTCTGTCTGTTTCTTCTAACTGATAGTCCCTTCAAACATTTCTTAAAATGCAAAACACCTTTGAAGTTATATTCCGAAAACAATTTACCCTCGTGTGTCGTCCTTTTTTATACAAATAAATTACTAGATTTAAAAAAAATTACTGGATTTTCTCAGTCGTTTCGGTATCCTTTGGAGTAAAGAGTATACATTTGTTTTTACGTGCGAAAAAGTAGGAACTAGAAATTATTTTTCAATTGTTTTTAGCTTGAAATTTAATAAAGTTAATTTACTTTTCGGTGCTTTAATTGGTGGGTTTAAGTTAGTTTTAATCCTAATAGCACTTTACTACTGTACACTTCCCCCATTGCCGTTTTAATCGGTAGGTTTAAGTTGGTGGGTTAAGTTCCCCTAACACTCAAGCCCGGAGTATCAGGGGAGTTAGAAATAAAGGGTGAAACCCCACCCTTTTCACGGGAGATAGAGGGAAAGGGTTAAACAGGGATTTGTTTCAGGCATTGATTGTAAATTGGAAAAGTTTGTTAAGTTAAAAGTTCGTAAAAACGAGAGGATTGAGGACTATAATTGATTATTGTATTGACTCCTTATCAATTCGAAACAGTTAAAGATATTTTTTTTTCAATTCGTCTTATCTCAAACAAACACAGAACGTATCCACTTGAAATGTTTGAACAAAAAGAAGTTCCGAATTATTTAAATATGTCCCGGAATTGCAACCCTACTTTCTCGTCATTGAGGCCAAACAATGGCTTTGAAAGGGGAAGTTCTAATGGTGGGACGGGCGGGTCTATTCTGTCCATAGGGGTGGAGGGGTCCACTTGTCCCCCTTCCTTGAAATGGGCTCGTCTAAGATCGATGCCACCGAGGCTTGGCGTGCCAACAGTGCAAAGAGTCGGGACACTTGGCACACTTTTACTTTTTTGGCTTCCGAAACAATTTTGTCACAAGGATTTGAATAATGTTGCAATATTTTGGACATAATGTTGAAGGGTTGGGGGAAATATTTATGTTGATTTTAATGGTTTGAAGCAGAGATTTTTCCAAAGTGCGTGCCATGCTTGTGAAATTAAGAGAGCCCCTACAAATGCTCTGGTAAAATATGGGGGAAAAGTTAAATTGTCCTTTTTTATGGGATGAACAAAATGCGGAGTTGTTTTCTGTTAATATGAAAGTGTTTTACTTTCAACTGACCCGTTAATCCTTGTTTTATTGTTCATTGGGGTTTATTTGACAAACTTTTTAATCAAATCCGTGAAATTTGCTTGTGTGTTTTAAGTAATATAGTGAAATATAAAATGTGTTCATCTTTAAAGTCGTGCTTTGGTAAAATAATTTACACACATTGGCAACAAAGCTTTAAATACACGAAAAAATTGATTGATTTTTTTTGTTTTGTACTTTTTTATTTTATTATGTTTAAATAATACACTACTAATCCAATAAAATTTATTTGATATCGAAATTATGAATGTTCCTTAAGTAACTTAATAATAATAATAAACTATAATAAAAATACGAGTAATTATTTTTCTCTTCTTCTTGATCCAAGAAGGTTCTTTTTTTTTTAATTTTGAAAATTTATGTATTTGAAATGTTAAAATATCTAGTTTTAAAACAGCTGAGCAGTAAAAAACAGATTTTCTATACAATTTTTTTTTATTAACTACATTTTAATAATTTTCTCATTACAGTGAATATTACAGTAATACAATTTTACTGCGCATTTGACTTTATTCTAATTTATAAAACAATAAAAGAGAAAAAAGTAAATTCATTGCTTCACTGCACCACTTTATAGAAAAACGAAACATGTATATTTATCGTTTCTTTACAAAATAAATAATTGTATAATATTTAATTTCAATTAATGAATATTAATATTAAGGTATTTATTCATTTATGATAATATTGGCTTACGAAACTTATATCTTGATTTAAAATGTCACCCACAAAAAGAAAATCTAATTAATTTATTTTATTTACAAAATCGTATATACTTTCATTATTTAAATATATTTTTGATAATAAAAATCCTTAACAAAATCTTGGTAATTAATTTGGAATTACATTGTTTAAAAGAAAACCTTCAAAAGTTAAATGCCAAAATGATTAGTTTGCCATTTTGCATCTATTTTTACTATAATTTAAAACATTTAGGTTTAATTAAGGATATTCAATGAAAGCCAAATTACAAAAGTGTTTTTTTTATCTACACTAATAAGACTTCAGAGTATAATCGATATTCATTCCGAAGAAGATTTAAAATGTATCTTTTTAGACTTTAATTAAAAGAGGGCTACTCACTATCTCTTTGCTAGGTAAAAATAGTTTGCTTGGTATTTTTATAATTAACGTCACCATTAATTTATTGAAAATCCTGAATTCTTCTTCAAAGAATGAAAGATTGAAAGTCACATTAAGGTCTTATTTTCGAAATTAATTAAGCCGTTGGATCATTCGAGTAGTGATACAATTAAATTAAAAAATTGTCGTTTATTTATTTGAGTATACTTATTTGTTGTAAAAATTGTTATTTATAAAACAGCTAATTGTAAAAATAGTCAATTTTAATTGCAGTGTTGGTTAAAATACTTTTAATTGTATTCCTAATGATTGTATTATGCATTTTAATGATTGTTAAGGCTTTAATGAGTTTTTATAGTAAATTAAGTAAAAGTATAGTAAGTTCAGTACCTATTTGAAAATTATTATAATAGTTTGTTAAAATTATTAAATGATAACACAATAAATTTAAGAATTAAAGGAAAATAATTGTATTCCTCTGATTGAATATGAGTTTAAATTTCATCGCCTTTCCACAAAAAACAATACATAAGGATATGGAATACTTTACAATGCAATTATATTTCTGCTATAAAACTGTTTGTTTAATTGAAACCATCATACGATTTGCACTTGAATGTTTTATCCTTACATACATGACGCAACCCATCTAAAAATAATTTCAATTTCAAATGAGTTGCTGTCGTCTTTGAATTAAGCCCGCTTAATACAATGCAAATTCTGTCCCCAAGTATTATTCCACTCGGTGTAGTGCAAATGAGTTTTAATCCATGTTATTGCTTGCCATGCACAGCAGAATAAACGGTTCACTCAATAACTATAATTGGTCCTAGTTGTCCGTTAAATTAGGCTCCATAACGGCGCTTGCAGCAATGAATAAATTTAATTATACTTCAAACGCTGAAACCCTTAATTTCATTTAGGTATTTTTTGTTTGTCTTCTCT
The DNA here is from genome assembly GCA_023701765.1 of Hylyphantes graminicola. Taxonomy (NCBI): domain Eukaryota; kingdom Metazoa; phylum Arthropoda; class Arachnida; order Araneae; family Linyphiidae; genus Hylyphantes; species Hylyphantes graminicola. The sequence goes on along the minus strand of CM043123.1, from coordinate 16,894,235 downwards.
GGATATAAATAGAGACGTTTTTGCCGTTCGTATTGAGTTAACTTTTATGCGATTAGGGAGAAATTGATATATTTTTCAAGGAAATAAATTATTTTTGTTTTAATATAATCTTAATTATTTTAACATTGTTTTAATGCAAAATGCTTTGAAAATTAACTACTAAAATAACTTTTAGAAAAGTTTGAAAAGAAATTTTAAAATAATTTTTCTAAGAACTCTAATATTGTATTGACCCTCCGTTCAGGGTTCAAGTCATCTGTTGATATACTGAGCATAAAAAGTTATCTGTAAAACTGTTTTCTCCTTTAACTAAGTTCCCTAGCGCAGTAAGCAAAGACAAAGTGTCTAATTTTATATTAACATTGATATTCCTCATATTTATAAAGTGTAAAACTTACTAACATTAACAAGTTATCTCTGTAATACTGTTTACTCCTTTAAATTAGTCTCCTAACCCACGAAACAAAGGAGAAAAGCACCTAATTTTATAGTGATAAGGAGTTACATTGTTCCCCGTATTTTTGAAAGCAGTTAGGTAACTCTCCTGTAAATGAATGTGTCTCTTGGACTTAAATATGCTGTATTAGTACTTGTTGGATGCCGCCCGGTTTCTCAATCGTTACGATGCTAGCCTTTGGAGCTGCTGGGCTCGGGTTCGAATCCATGTAAAAGGCATGGATGTTTGTGCTTGTCAATAAATGTTGTTATTTGTCTATGTGTTTGTGTCGTCCTTTGTGTGTCTCGTGTGACTGTCTCTTCTGGCGAGCTGGGTAATGGGCTATAAAGCCTACACTCTAACTTCTAGAGGGCGCAATCACTGTCATTTGTCAGTACTTGTTGGATTTTTGTTGCGAGAATATTCTTGAATGTATTTCTATAACTTTGACTTCGGTTTCTGTAACAGGTTTTTATTTTATTCGCTTTTCAAAAGAAACAGAGGGAAGCCAAAAACGACGTGGCGTAGATCAATCAACAAGGAAGTAAAAGAACTTAGCAAGTCATGGGGAGAGATTAAGACCGTTGCTGCCAACAGGGTGAGGCGGCGGACCATGACGGAGGCCCTATGCTCCATGTTGGAGTGAAAGAGGTATAAGCAAGTAAGTAATTCCTATAATTTTTACAAAGAATTTTTAGGGAAAGAGCGTTAAGTATACTTCAAGGTAATTTTAAATGCCCAAAATGTCCCTCCTATCCGTTGTTAAACACACCATGCATCAACCTTCTGAAACATTTTTTAAAATGTAATTACAATTTTTAAAAAACTAATTTTATTACTCAAAATAAAGACAATTATAATTTAATTTATAAAATAATCATTTATTGTTTGTAAACTAAAAATAATTTTACTTACTTTTTCTTAGTTAGAAGTCTTGTACTGTAGTTTTTGGTTACTAATGCATTCTTCTACACAACTGTGTATTTCTTCTATAACTAAGTGTATTCTTCTATAACTTGACAACTAGTGACTTGTTCTGATTGTGGGTATCGATGTAAGAATAAAGCATAAGAAGCCATCTTGAATATAGGCAACAGCAGTTTGGTTGGTTGGTTGATATACATATATTTTCAGGCTTGTGTGCTTGCTCAGAGAGCCGCTTATAAACCTTCGTCAAGTAAGACAGTCACAACACACACACACACTCACGCTCACAAGCAGTTTGGTTTTCATTTTTTTATTCAAAAATAAATTATACACTTTGAAATGCACGAAATTTTTTTTATCAGTCACTACTGTCGTTTACTTTTATTCATTTTATTATGATTTAAGTTATTTTTGATTTTATCACATATAAAATAGTTCTATTGTAGTTCTTATTCAATTAATTTATAAATGTATTAAAGGGCATGTGTAATTTTATATCACAACTGTCTCGAGAGCAGTAGCAGAAAAAAAATACTGAAAGATTGAAATTATATACACTTTTGGGAGAATCACTCGTTTTTTTTTTGTTTTAACAAACTTTCCTAATATATTTTTAAATTATAATTAATTATAATTAAATTATAATCCTAGTTAACGTACATTTTTCTGTAAAAGTGTTAACATATCTGCAAAGAAATAAACCATTTCAATTTTTATAAGTGTAAGGTAACACATTTTATCTTAAAAATGTCTTATGTTTTGTTTGTATCTAATATAGGTTACTTTGAAATGTAATAAGTGTAATTTATTATAGGTTAAAAAAAATCTTATTTTTGAAAACAAGTAATTATCTTAAATGTTTAAGTATAAAGTGCATGTCAACAGAAAATATCTTCCACGTTTGAAAATTGTTTTAACCGTTAAATAATATGTATTAAAATTTACAATAGTATGTAAAAATGAGATGGTGGGGTTAATTTAGGAACGTAATATGTAAGAAAAAGATAATTGTTATCTTTCATATAAAAGTGAAGTTAGAAACAAATGTTAAAGATGAAATTCTTGTGTTTAACCCCCCAGCCCCAACCACCCCCTCTCCAAAAAAAATATGCAATAATTGTAGTATATTTCAATAGTATTGTTTAAATTAATATAATTGGAGATTTTTAACGAGATTATCTTGATGTTTCACCACATAAGAAACAAAATAAAGTTTCACACAAAATACCGTTAAAATATTTTTAAGTAATTGATTAAATGAATGTTTTTATTAAACATATTTGTTCATTAATGAAAATATTCAAAACGGTGCATAGATAAAGATGATTTTTTTTATTTTGAGCGTGCTGCCATCTAGTGATTGTGAAACTAGCTACTTAAAATATAGTTGCTTTGGCTGGATTATCATGCAATTATACGAAAGTTAAACTCTTTATTGTCCATTAAAAAGTTTTGTTTAGTATCAATCAATCAATGAACAAAAAGAAAATAATATTCGAAGTTTGGTTTAGAGTTGTTTGATAATTTTTAATCCTTAATTCAAATCCAAACAATGCTTCGAAATATGAAAAGTTAGCAGGCGATACAAGTCAAAGCAATGTAAAAGTGATTGGATATACCCTTAAGGGGGTACAGGACACAAAATCTTCAAAAAAATCAAAAAAATTATTATTATCATAAAAAATAACACAAATATTTTAGAATAATTTTAAACAAAAATTTTATTTATATCTGCAGTAGAACGTGAGATGTGTAGTTTTTTGTGTCATGACATCTGTGTTGGCCAACCACGTTTATAATCTTTGCTTCCTCGTAATATTAGATAGGAATAACGTTATCAAATCCTTAGTTTTTCGGTCGGTTTGGAGCGCTTCAGTAAGGAAAGGAATAAACTTCAAAGCTGTTTTTCTCCTTGATCGTGTTTTCGATGATTTTTTGAATTTAAATTGATATAACTCGAAATCTACTGCCCATAGAGTGTCAAAATTTTCCACTCATATTTTTCAAAAATATATCTTTTTTTTGTCTTTAGGGATTAGTTGTAAATAGTTTATTTTTTTATTTATCAATTTTTATAAAAAAAAGTGAACCTGTGAAATAATTTTAAAAAAATTCAATACTTTTTTTTAAAAAAACTATGACAAATAAGAAAAATCGGTAAAGACAGTTTGTTAAATACATTTTTCTGTTTATAAAAATGCTAAATATTTGTTTGCCAATAAATAACTTTTTGACTTATAACAAAAGTAAGAGACATCACTTTTTGACACATTTTATTTTTTAAAAAAATAAATAATGATAATTTAAAAACTTTGACTATCTAAAAGTGTAAGTATATTTAGTATACATTTATGGAAAAAAATTATATTGATATCTGCAATATTAAAAAAAAAGTTAAAAGTGTCCCATACCCCCTTAAATTTTAATCTTGCTTTTTTGTGGTTTTCTTCAGTTTTTAACTTTTCGCGGTGTCCTTTCAACGTTTGTTGCCAAATCGTAAAACTTATTCAAGCAATTTCATTAATTTTTGTTTTAAAAGTATTTCCAATAGTCCAATTTTTAACACATAGATTTTAAAAAATGGCTTTTAACCCTTTAATGCACGATTTTTTTCATCCCGAAATATATATTTGCATCTTTAATACTCATACATTATGGAAAAAAATACCGAAATTTTTTTTTATTGCATTGGAATTTAAATAATTTCAATTTTTAAACTTTGGCCATGTGGCAAAAACCAACTACAAAATTCCAATTTTGATAAGAATGACTGAAAAACTACTAAATATATTTTAAAATAACCCTCTTGATCTATAATTATTATTTCAAAACAATTTATTTGTTTTAGGTGTACTAATATTATTATACTTTGAATACTGCCAAAGATGTAATTTCACAACAGTTAATAACTTCACTCTTTAATTTTGAATACACTTTTACTACTGTCATCTATGAGGGTTATTAGTAACTAAAACTTCAAAATGGAATGTAATAGATGAAAGAAACACAGATTTGTCGAGAGGGAGCTCTACTTTAAAAGAATAAAGGGGATTATGTTACTTGTTGCCATATGGCAACATTATGCATTAGAGGGTTAATAACAAACCTTTTAGTCATTGGGTTATAACAAATTATGGAAAAGTGAAAGAAAAAACTGATTTGGCAGCAACAAATGCTAAATTAATTTTTAAATTCAAATCCTAAAGAACTTTAGAGGGTTAATGATAAAACTGGCAGTTTATTCTACAACAGTAATGTGCATTTTATGATACACTAATAAGTTTAAAATAAAATAGGCTGGAAAAAATTCTTTTAGAAAAATATACTAGAAAAATTCTTAAAGCCAATTTAAAAGATGAAAATAATGTTCATTACCTTTGCCTAACATAACCATTAACACTATCATTCTGTAACAATAGTTACTAGACTTTTTTAAAAAGGTAACATAAAAAACAAGAACAAAAAACTAACGCTTTATTTAAAAAATTAAGCTCGTAATTTTTTTAAAATTTATTATATTTCCCTTCAAGAAATTGATCCAAATTTGTTAACGTCAACTTTATATTAATGTGACTTAAAAAAATTTATTTATTGAACATCTTTTGTACTATGTAGTAAATAATAAATCTAAAATGGTATATTCTTTTAAAGTCTACAGGACAGGTCTTTTAAAATGTATTTTTAGAAAATTAGGTATCCTTACATTTCAAAGATTTTGTATGTAATATCTATCCCATACTTTTAACATTGGTAAATGCAAATCTATTTTTGAATTTGATTTCTACAGTCGAGTTAAGGTTTCATCCAGTTATGACGACATGAGTAACGTGAATAGATATTCTTATAAAATTTCTTAGATTTTTCTATATTCTGCACATAAAAGGCTTCAATCTTTTAGATTGGGATATTTATTGAAATTTCCACATAGTTATGGGATATAGCATTTTTTATTCATAATAGTAGGATATTTACCTTATGTGACTATTTTTTCTATGCTGGGACTTGTTTCATTTATATAAGAAAATTTTCTGCTCCTTTTATAATTATGTCCAACAGCATCGAATTTTAGAAAAAAAAAGTTAATAATCAGCTTGAAAAACATTTTTTATGCAGCTGGATTAATTTATGTTTTTATAATAGTGGTATGGTATGGTACATATATATTCCAGCTTGTGTGCTTGTTCAGAGAACCGCTTATAAGCTTTCGTCAAGTGGGACAGGCACAGAAAGAATTTTTACCGTCACAAAGAAATGAATAACACATAGACAAATAACTTATAATAGTGGTAAAGTGCATTATCATCTTAAACTTCCAAGATTAGTGAATTCTTATTTTATTTTATCTGACTGATTAATAAATATGTTTAATATCTATGACAAATGACAAATGACAGTGAGTGCGCCCTCTAGAAGGGAAGACGTAGGCTTTATAGCCCGTTATGTTTAATAGCTAAGGCTTTATTGAAAATAAAATCAATAAAATAATGAAATCAAATTAATATTTTTAAAATATTAAATGAATAGTTCCGAAAATCAAATAAATAGTTTTTGCAAAAAGTGCTGCCTTTAATAGATAATTACGCCCAACAGCACATAATTTTAGAAAAAAAAAACTATAATCAGCTCCAAAAACTTTTTTAATGCAACTGTATTAATTATTTTTTTTATAATAATAGTAAACAGCAAGATCATCTTAAACTTCCAAGCTTAGTGTATTCCGATTTTATTTAAATTATTAATAAGCACATTTAATAACTAAGGTTTTGTTGAAAATAAAATCAATAAAATAATAAAATAAAATAAATAGTTTGAAAATATTAAATTATTAATTCCGAAAATCAAATGAATAGTTTTTGCAAAAACCATTGCCTTTAAAAATATGGTATTTTAATTAAATATAAGCGTGAAAGTATAAAGATAATTTAAAAACAGATCATAGTAAAATGCATCAATCACAACAAAAGGAATACTTAAACAATTTATTAATTTCAAAGAAACACACAACGTAATTTTCAAGTACATTTTAATTTTATTTTGTTAGCTAAAGCATGAAAAAAGGCATTGAAAGAAAGATTACAAAACATGATATGATTGTCGCAATGGACCAGAACCTAACAGTTTAATGTGTACATATTTAATGAGAATCCTTACGAATAAAAATTATTATAAAATGTCTCAATTTATAATATAAATTTTAGCTAGATCTGATATTTCTAATAGACAAGTTTCGCATAGTAGAAGAACGTGCTAGGTGAACTTTTTGATACGACGAGATTTTCATGTGGAAGAGCATCTTAAATACAGTAAAACTTCTACAAGAGACCACCTCTATTAAGCGACCACCTCTGCAAACGGCCAATTTTCCAAGGCACCGATTTTTTCCCCTATACGCTTTATGTTAAAAATACCTCTCGGACAGACCAGACCAACCTCCGGTTACGACCATATTTTAGGTCTCATCCAGGGGTCACTTTTCCAAAAAGTCTTGCTTTCCCGCAGCTACTGGTCATTGTTTGCCCTTTTCGTCCTTTGAATTAACTTCTTCCATATTATCGCACGGAGGAGTTAACCAGAATAAAAAGTTTGAACAAATTAAGCCCACCCCCCTCTCCCCTGTTTGCTGTTAAAAGGATCATTTCGAAAGACCCTTGTACGAATTGTCCGAGTTGTCAATAGGAAGCTTCTTTCACTTTACTGCAGTTAACAATAGCAAGGTAGGGCCATCCATTATGTACGTTGACATCCCTAGCTAAAGTAACGCTTGGACACGCCCTTCCAAAAAGAAATCACTTGGGTTGATTGTTGTCACACAAGCAGGGGGCTAACTCTGATGGCAAGGAGTTAGGTTGGTAGGTTTGAATTATCGTCGCACTAGAGCTACTTGAGGGCTATTGGCGACGGGCGTCGTAATTTAAAAAGAGTTCATGAAACTCACAGAATGGAGGAATACCAGTGAATATTAAATTTGCAAAACATGAAAGACGTTTCAATAAATCGTTTTTTTACAAAACCTAAAAACAAATGAAATATGAGGGTACTTTCCGGAAAATTGAGAGAAAAAATTAACAAAAAGATATTTCTTCTTATTTTAAAAGACTGTAACTTAAATGTGTATTGTAAAAAATAGGACCTTGTTTTTGGATATAATTAAAATAACTAAATGAAATGATGAAAATTGTATACTTTTTTTAATTTTTACTACTAAATCATTGTTTATAAAATTGATTTGAACATTTAAGCAGCTCAGTGAGGAAACTTCTGAAAGAGACCACCCTCCCTCAACGACCGATTTTCCTCAGAACGGAGGGTGGTCGCTCCCGAGAAGTTTTACTGTATTTCCTCTTTTAAATATTACTATAGCGTCTTCTTTTATATAAACTTTTAGTTAATTAGTTATCTTTATTTTTTATTGTTTGAAAGTTTCGTTTTTATTTAAGTGCTAATTAAACATTAAAGCTCATTTTCTCGTTTGCACATTTTGTCACACTGCACGTTCTTCCATTATATTTTGTCTGTTTAACAACATTGCACTAACTCTTCTTTTATGTTTTGTCTGTTTAACAACATTTACCAGGAGATACCCAGTTAACAATAATTTTCCATTTATTACTTAAAATTCTTACAGTCGATTCTGGTAACTTTGGTCGAAGCATTTTTCTTAAACATGGTATAAAAAAGTATATTTAAAATCGCTAATATAAAATGCAAATTTGGATGAAATCTTAATTAGTGACATGTTGTTTTTCTTTTTATTATAATTTCTCTCTAATGATCGGAAAATTTTCACGAAAAACGGTCGTAGAAGTGCTTATTTTCTTCATACTTGGCGTTGGCGTTTTAATTGGCGGATATTTAAATTATTACTAAAGGGACGCTGCACAGAAAATAATTAAACATACTCGAAAGCTGCTAGTTAAGGAAATTGCAAAAAAAATAAGGACTCTTTATAATGGTTTGGATTTATGGAAAATGATATAGTGGTTTGATTAAATGGTTTTGAAAAAAGGTATGTTAATTTTCTCAGTTTAAATGTTTCAGTTTGTGAATGGTTAAATCCCTAAAGTTTTTAGTTAAGTAAATGTAGAGTTCCAAAATTTTTATTCTGTGTTGAGACAGATATCATTTACAAAAATTGGTATGGGATAAGGTCTAGTGTTAATAGTTTTTTCAATAGTGAAGATGAAAATTTAAAAAAATTGGCTATTTTTATACAAAAAGATTCATAACTGTTCTTGGTAAACTGATAGCTCAATATATCCATCTCAACTTGTATTAATAGATGTGGGAACATTTAAAAAAAAACATGAAAAAATTCTTTTAATTGTAGAAGTAGTAGCATTTTGAATAAAAGTTAAACTTTAAAAAAATATTAAAATAAAAACTTTTATGTCAAGATTCCTTAATTTTTGTACATGCTTATTGAAGTTTAGTTCTTTGTAAAACAGCTTAATTTGTATGCTAGTGATAAAAATAGTGCGTTTTAAGTTTTGGGGTACTGCGTCCTCTCTTATAGTTATAATCTTATTGACGCGTTACTACAAAACACCCCAGCCATTGGCTTTTTTTGTTGGATTTAAGATTGTTTTAATCTTATTCACGCGTTACTACAAAACACTCCAGCCATTGGCTTTTTTGTTGTTGTTGGATTTAAGATAGTTTTAATCTTATTAACGCGTTACTACAAAACACTCCAGCCATTGGCTTTTTTGTTGAATTTAAGATAGTTATAATCTTATTGCCGCGTTACTACAAAACACCCAGCCATTGGCTTTTTTTTGTTGGATTTAAGATAGTTATAATCTTATTGACGCGTCAAATAAACTATTAAGCTAAGTGGTTCGATGATGCATAATAAAAAGAAACAAATGAGAACAAACAGGTTACAAAAATAATTTGAAACTTTTTTTTTCAGAATGCTCATTTCTAATATTGTTTTTAATGCTTTATTTTATTACACATTTCCAACGATGGTAAAAGGCATGTTTCTTAAGTATGTCATGCTTGGGCCAATGATACTACAAATGTGTCATAAATTTTTTTAATAATACCAACTTTTTTTTAAATTAAATTTAATCAAAAATTATAACTAAAAATTCATGGAAGCACAATACTTAAAATACAGAGTAAGTAAAAAAAATAATCGTTTTTGAAGTTCAATTTTCCCTCTGTGGTAAAAAAAAAAAACACGATTTTGGAGAAAATTCCAAAACTCCGATTGACGATTAAAAAAAAAGATAACTAATTATATTTCTATATTAAAAAGTATATATTCAAAGTAATTAATGCATAAAGTAACAAATATATTAGAGTTATTGGCTGAAGAAGTATTTATATTGAAAGATAATTATTTACCAATATTAAAGAATTACAGAGTTTTAATGTAATTTTTTTAAATGGAAGACTAAACATTGCAATATAAAACTCTAAATGGTTCAAAACACTCCAATTTTGCTACTTTTTGGGTAAAGTTACTTCTCGCGATGAAATGGTAATATATATATAATTAAATATTAATATTTTTTAGGAGTTTTACTAGATGGCTTATATTTTCAATTTTAATATTTTTAAAAGTATAACACTTTCAGTTGTAATACAGTATACAAAGGACAATCACAAAAAAAAAATACACAACTGATCTTCAAAATACTTTTACATGTAATATTATATTTTAATAAGGCTTTTATCATTTTCATTTGAATCCTTTATGTTCTATCTTGAAATTACAGTCTCAATCAAGTTATCAATGGTTTATATATTTTAATATAATAAAGTGAACTATTTTGAATTTTGCTTTTTAAATGCATAGCCATACATACGATAAATGTTACAATGATTACATTTAGAGGAAGACGAACTCATAAAATTTTGTGCAATTGTTTTCGTAACTAGAAATTTTTCTTACTGATATCAAACAATTACATGATATGCACAAATTTTACAATAAGATACTCATTATTACATTGCGTTGTTTCTGAAACTCAAAAATGAATGTTTTTTTTTTGTCGTTTTCGCATTAAAAACAAAATGAATTAATTTGTACCCGTAAAAGACTTACAAATTCTAAACATTGTCATGTAAAAATATGAAATACTAGGGAAATATAAAATTATTGACACTATTTGCAGTTTTAACATTTTGTATCATTTTCCATAAGCTACTACGAAATATGTAAAATGCTTTTAACGACTTGTAACACGCTTTACGGCACACATTTTCAAGCAAAAATATAGTCTTTAATGTAATTATTTCATAACTAATATGTATTCAACGATGAAAAAAGCGTTTTAAAGATGACGTTTGGATTTTAAAAATACATATTAGATAAGATACATAAAAAGATTATTCCTTTTAAATAAATATTTGCCTACACAAAACCTAAAACTCTGTAAAACAACTGTATTTTAGGATGTCCCTTTTCAGCAGTTAAAATCTACAGCAGAAGTGAAAAAAAGGGAATGAGCACAAATTGAGCAAAATTTACTGAACCATACTTAGGAAAGACTACCTTCTCCTGTGAAAGACTCTTCACCTACTCTTTGCTCAATTTGTGGAGGCTTCCCTTTTATTCTGACTTTGAGGAGAATATATTAAGAATAAATACACCTCTTCAAAAATGTCTTTGTATATTCGAAAAATTTGTAGATATGAGATTTTTACTATAAATAAATTGCACAAAATTATTTTGTTTAAAATCCTTTAAATCCTTCAAAAATTAGAAATGTTATACGCATGTCCAGAAAATAAGAATTTTTGCTTTAAAATCTATGTGAAATAAATTTTATACAATTTGTCAAATAACCAGAAAAGTTCGTTTACTCTAATAAAAAAATTATGTATTATTTAATCAACCGCAAGAACCGATTGTTACTTCCTTTAAATGCTGATGTCTCTCAAAACATTGTATTTAAATGTTAGTTGCTTGAAAGCATTTTAGCTATTGTTTGGATAAACATTTCCTTAAAAGCAAGATTATTTTATGTATTTTTTAAAATCAGGGTACTCCAAAATGTTTTATATGTTTGAATCCATTCTGTGTGCCATTTAATTACATTAATTACTGTACTTTTTTGCACAATTACAAGTCTTCAAGGGCATTTTACATATTCCGTAGTAGTTTATGATAAACGCGAAAAAAGGCAAAAATTTCGAAGTGTGTCAATAATTTTGATCAACCCCTGTTTAATACCTAATAAAAATTGCCCTAATAGCCTAGCTAATTTTCTAGGAAAACTACTGTATCTACTCCTAAATATGGAGGCACTTTTGGTTTTCAAAATGATCACTATCAAATATTAATGTGATTTTTCTTGATACTATATTTTCTAATTGATGCTACAATGCAATTTTTTAGAAACCACGATAGTGAACTCAAAAATATGTCGTCAAAACAAATGGGTTACATTAAGCAGATTCGTCAGTTTTCATCAATGAAATTCAAAACGTTTGACGATTCACTTGAAAACTTGTGCTTTTGATGATCTCATTTTCTTCGTATACATCACAAAATAATATAGTTATTAATGAATTTTTTTATCATGTAGTTTTTTCACATTCAAATGTTCCTATTTTTATGAATCACTTATATTTTAGTTATATAACTACAGAAGCAACACACATTCAAAATGGATACATTTCTAAAGATTGTGTGTTATTTAGTTAAAATGTACCTATAACTTACTCAACTCAAAAATTTAAGAAAAATGAAGAATTATTTCGTTTAAAAGTGAAGTTTAGTTTTTTTAGCTGTAATATTTGATTTTATAATTATTTTTACTGTAGGACACTTACACCCTTTAATATATAATAAAACCAAATGCAAAGTATCATCTGTTACCTCTACGTATTTTCATCATCTATGTGCATGTAAAAAAAATGACGTGTACAAGGCTTAAGATAAGATGGATTTGGGGTACTTTCGCGACAAAAAACACGCGTGCCTCATATTGAAGCATGAATGCTTAAATTTTGTTGAACATAACCACACTAATGCCAGAATTTACTAGCAGTATTATTCATCAAATCAACGTAATTATGTTACCTTAGATATTTTTCATATGATCTCAAATTTTACTATTATCTGCAAGAACTAATTCATAACTAATAAAAACTGACTTGACTTAAATAAAATATATCTTCGAAATATATCTTCAGTGCAGAGATTTTTATTAATTTATTGGAAATTTACAATAATTAAAGAGAATATGCTATTTTCGATAATAATTTAAATATGAAAGAAAAATCTCTAATTTCACAGATAATCACAGATCAAATCCTCATTTCTATGACACTCAGAAATCATTTCAAAAATCAATTAAAGTTCAGATTTAATTCAATCAAAATTAATTAGAAAAATAGCATAAAGAGATATACAAATATGTGCACATAATTATAATGTTTTCAATTAATATATTATTGATCCTAAACCTCCTGAATTTCAAATAACATTCAAAAGAATATGTTTTTGCCATATGTAAGAATCTTATATGAAAATACGTAGAGAGGGTGGAAAATACGTTAGTCAGTAAATAACTATTACAAACACAAACATTACAATTATATGAAATTAAATATTATTATGTATAAGCTCTATTTAACAAAATATCTTTACAAAAACAATATTTGGTGACTGAAGGATCTTTTACACAATCTGACTCATTGCCATACCTATTAATTCGACTCACCTCATCAGATATCACAAACTGGTTTCTTTTTAACTGAACAGTTGCCTCAAATATCGCACCACTTGGAACAACTAACAATGTAATCAAATAGTCTTTGTTTACAACATCTACCAGATCATTATTAGGCTGGACTATTCTAGCATCTAAAATCTTGCCAAGTTTGAGAGGCGCACAAAGCTTGAAGTAGGGCTTTAGAAGCTTGTTGAGTTTTCTAACTACAGACAAGGCAGCCTGGCGGACACTTGAGTCCTCTGTTGAAATTATTCTATGAGTTTGACAAGTGCACCAATGTTTGGCAATCATGGCATCTTCACAAGTCCTTTCAGGTGAAATTTCGTTAAGTAAGCTTTGACCGTGTAGTGTGAAAAATGTTTCTCTTTTGATATCAAGTAGATGAAGAAGGGTTGCATGAATGTCATACGGGGTGGACAACCGATTTCTATTTATCTCAAGATTCTTAGCATAGCTCGGGTATTTCTTGAGAAACCAGTCGGGAAATAAAAGAAAAACGAAAGGCATTCTTTCTTCGATCTTGCCAATATAAGTACTACGTATATCACCAAATCGAATGCCATGATCGCTAAAGAAAATAAACAATGACTTATTTAGCGATCCAGTGTCATTAAGGTGGCTAATCAGTTCATAAGAAGGCTTATCAGCGTATCCTGCATACCTAAACACATCATGTGTCAATCTAGCTACAAAAGTGAATGCGAAAACAGGTTTGTTTTCAACTGTTGCTAAGAAATTCTTAAGATAATCAAAATAAACTTCCATTTCTAGTTTAGAACCAATGCAATGACTTCTATGTCTTATGTTCATGGTTTCTACAGAAACCGAATATGGGCGACTGTAGTAATCTGTAGGAGGATTCTTGAAGCCTCGTCTGTTCAAGACAAATGCTCCCATATTTGGAGCGTCTTCTGCAAACAAAGTTCGATATCCTACTGCTGCGTACTTCTTCCACACGAAGTCAACATCGTCATAAAAGCCGTACCTCCGTTCTTTCGCTTTGTAATTATTTCTCTGGCGACCAGTCAAGAAAGGAATCAAGTTTGGATAGGTGTTATCGGCGACTTTCACAAAACCGTGCAGTTCGATGCTGGTAAAATTATCTCGAAGTAAGCCCAAAGTCTTTTGGAAATAGCGAACAAAATTGAGTTTAGAAATGGAATCAATCCCCACAATAATGACATTAAGTTTATCTTTTGACGCTTCATTGTTTTTCAAAGCATCATTGCATCTTTTTTCTACTTTTGGTTTGATGGGTGTTAAAAGCAAAGGAGTTTGAGCAAAGGTTTTGTTTTCGGTATGGCACTTCAACAGTATAAAGTCATCATCGATTGGAAGATCAAATATCATGGCATGTTCTTTTCCTAAAAAGAAATTGTCATCTGGTTTTCTGGTCCTACTTTGGCGAAGAATCGGGTAGAATAAACAATCGATTTGGTTCTTTTTAACTTTGTGCTGCTTGTAAAGTTCTTTTTCATCGAGTGAAACAACACCACCAGGTTTTATTAAAAATATGGGTTTCCTTGTTCCACAATCAAATTTATATGGAATTTGGACATAATATTTTCTAACTGTGAAGTCGAAAGGATCGTACTTTGGTATTCTACAGCCGGGAGTAAAAACTAAATAATGTTTATTTTTAGTTGAATTACTAAGTAAATAGACACGCTTAGGTCTTTTAGGTGGCAATATAGCTTCCTTGTAAAATACACATAAGAAATATAGACTAGAAAATATTAAGAAAAATGTGAAGAAAAATGTGGCTTTTATAAATCTGTAATTCATTTTGAAGAGCATTATAAGGAACAATACTTTTAAAGATAGTGTCTTTTTTTATATTTCATTCACATATCGTAATGCCTCTAATTGCATATACGACTAACAGCTCTAGCTTATTGGGTTTTCTTGAATACCATGCATAAAGTTGTGCAAAGAGTCGCAGGAAATATCTTGTTTAGTTTTGGAAAAAAAAAGCTTGATATTGCACGGTACTAATATCGTTGGTATCAGTTTGTTATTTGGAAGAACTTTCAATTGCAAGTAATTCGAAAACAGAGACATAACATGGATTTCCTTTTATCCAGCCATATAAATGGAAATCAAAAGTTTGTAAATTGACTTAGCATCTTGATATAAAGTCAAGGCTTAGCTTCTAGGATCGTTGAAACATGGACATAAGGTCTACATCCTGGAAAAATGCATAATATAAATTTTTAATACATTTATAATAATGGGTATTTTAACGCTGAAAGAAAAGGTTATGGTTAAGGGTTACAATGGTAACGTTCTTTAATAGAATGGTATTAATCTGTGACAAATATAAACTACTTTTTATTTTATTTTGAGGTTACTTCTGAGTCGCATCTTTATTCTTTATGCATATAGGTTGAATATGGCTAGGCGTAGAAAATAAAAATAATTATCTTGAGCCAGATATAAAAAGCCACTAAGCCAGATATAAAAAAAAATGAAACTTCTTGACAAGGGATCAGTTTTGTGTTTCAAATCAATTTAAAGATTCAAAAACGTGTGTTTAAAGCATAATCATATTTTATCATGATTGTTTTAGTTCTTATATACTCTTGCGACCCCAGCAAATTCCAACGTATCTAAACACATTTCTTAAACAAATGGACGATGAAAACTCATTTTCGCAAAGACTTAAAAAATAACAATTTTAATATTTAGAAAGGCACATCCATTTTAGTGGATGTTAGGTTCATAAAGCAATACGAACTCAGACTTCAAAATATAAAAAGTAAGGTTGAAAATGAAATTTAAAAAAGCCCTCATTAATTTTATAAAGGACACGATTCACTCTTGGCCTACTCAACTTAAAAGCCAGAAAGAAATCTTTCCACCAGCACGCTTTCCATCTTATTCAAAGTGTAGGCTGTTCCGAAGAAAAGCTGCTATTGAAAACTGTTGGGAACCCAAATAGTACAGTAGGCCGTGCGCAAGAAAGGTTTGTGTACGTCGGAATAGGCTGGAAAGCGTGATGTCCCTGAGAATTTCTCTGGCTTTACAAGTTAAGCAAGCCGTGTTTCACTCCTATTTACAGTAGATTAACAAACTATTAAGGTATTAATAATTTGCTGGTTTGAGAGCATTATTTATTTATAATTTACTTGACTTTTTCCAGTATAATTTTAAACCTAAATATACGATTACCTAAATCAACATAAAATGTGCAAAATTTAGGGATGTTAGTAGCTTTTTCCAGTCGTACAACCAATTGTTACAACCATTTGGCTACAAATAGGCGAATCAACATCTATTTAACCTTTAAGGGTGACTGAGCCCGCTGGACCGTGGGTCTTCAAACCAAAGTGCCTCAGTGTTAATCCAATGGAGATAAAAAAAATCTTGAAACGCAAATTATTCAAACCAAAACTAATTACAAAAAGTGGAATTATAGAGATATGTAAGTTAGATACATTTATCATATAAAAAACCGTTCGAAAAATGTTTAATACAGCCGGAGAAATGTGGCTTAGAAAATAATTATTTTCCATTGGATTAACACAGAGGCACTTTGGTTTGGAGACTCGTGATCTATCGGGGTCATTCAAACTTAAAATGCAAAATTTGTATCAATTTTATTGTGAAATTGTCTTATTGCAAAAACCTTACCCTTCGCACAACATCACAGGGTGAGAGAGAAAAGCTATGACAAGTGCAGAATCAAATCCCAATGTATCAAATAAATGTACCAAAATCCAATCCCAATATATTCAATGCACTCTAATTTGCAAAAACACTAGATTGGTTTCGATTAGATGCAATGTTTATTATTCACAAAAAAAAATAGCGTAAAATGACTTCTGCATCAATATCTGAAAAATAAAGGAATAAAGAAAAACATGACAATGAAATGTGAGACTAAATATTCTAAAGTAAGTTTTAAAAACTGCTATTATTTCAGTGAAGGGGTTATATGATTATATTTTTATTGAAACCAATTTGATTCATTTACATTAAAAGCTAGCATGCCTCTTAACTCAGTGAATTTATTATATTAAGTTTGTTTATTGTCAGAAATTAAATTTCTAGAAAGGCCAACAACCTCTCCCGTGCTTTCACGGGAGTGGAGGAAGGGGTTAATAGACGTCGAAAATACATGACAATGACATTTAGTATATTATGCTGTAAACTTCGTAAAGGAGTTAAGCAAAACACTTTCAGACGTCATAACAGACGCGACATAACTGATTATCTTATCAAGAAAAGTCTTATTTATTCAGACGTCAAATATAAGTAAACATAAAGACATCTACCATCAAGTCCAGTATGACTACGACCAAAACTAGACGCCGAAAACCTTTTGCGAAATGTTAATGTTGTTATGGGTAAAGAGGGTTAAAAACAAAGCAGATTAACTTACCGCTGTAAGGATATTTAGGGATCGCAGTGCTGTATCTTCGCTTGATCCGCGATGAGCACTAAACGAGCAACTTGGACAAAGGAATATCCTAGTATCTATGGCAACTTCGTCTCCCAACAAAACGAGCGCAATTTCGTCTCCTTACGAATCGATCGACAAAGGATCCTAATTATGTAAGAAAAATATCATTTATCATGCCTATCCCCATCTAACGCTATTTCGGCTCTGACATTTCATTAACTTTTCCATTCATCGCACGTAGACCAATCGCCCGGGATTTTATTTTAGGAAAAGGTTTTGTGGTCACGATTCCGGAACACAGAATGGACGTGGTCGGAAAGCGCTAACAATCCGATGGCCAGCGAAATGATTTGTTTTACTAGGCAGCAGAATATGGAATTAACCACCAATTGAGATATGCCAATTGGATGCGTGATAATTACGTCCTACACTAAATTATCTGTGGAAATGACAACGTTCACGTTTATTGAATAGGCACATACTATTTACGTTCTGTGTAATAAGTTATTTTCGAAAACGACAACTTTTTAACCAATGACAGGTTTCATAGAGCAGGCAAACTATTTACTGTCTCCCTAATAAATTATTTATAATAATGACAACTCTATCAAAAGTCATGATTCATAGAATAGGCATACTTTTTTACGATCTCTGCATAGTGAGATATTCACTTTTTTATGAGCTGTTAGATGTTTCTTGGTTTGTAAAGATAGTGTAGATTAGAAATGGAGTATCAACCTATTATAAATACAGTGGTGGAAATTGACTTATATGAACTAACATTCTTTTCACCAGATATCGCTTTGTATTAAGTGCTAACAATTCGAATTTTGTGTGTTGTATATTCAGAGCATGATGAAGGATTTTCACACATAATTTTTTTTAAAAAATGATATTAAATTAAAATCTATCTATTTTTAGTTTTAAGCATGTCAAATGGTGGAAATTGATTTATGAACCCAAATTTATTTTGAACCCAGGTACCAAATATTTCAACTACTTCTACATTTGAACATCAGGGGAGCTTACTATCATTGTTTATAAATAAGATTAATGCCTACTTTGCTGAAATTTATCTGTTTTATTCCCATTTTACGAAATAGGTAAGCTTGCGGGACTGTCTGAAGCAGAAAAGGTAAAAAATTACACAATTATAATATTTTAATAAATCTGTAAGAGAAATCAGCATATTAATTAAACGATCAATGAATATAATTCATAAATATTTTAAGAACCATTCTGACTACGGCAAAAAAACATCAATAAAAAAGGTGTAACCCTCGTTTGACGAAGGACAAAAGCCGGATTATGGGACTTGCATCCCAAAAAAAGATACCATTTGTGGCAGCATTTGTACATTACTGTGCGAATTTGTTATGAACTATCACTTCCTGTAACTCCCTGAAGAGTTGGACAAATATTGATATCGTAGTTCAAAGTTTCGTGTTGTCTATGAAAAACAAAATCAAGGAAGCATTAACGAAAAAAAGTGGTTTTACTAATTATTGAGAAAGAATATAAAAGTTCTTAAATCAATTTCCATATGACTGAAACTTAAATATCAGCAAAAGATATTGTTTACGAATTTTTATAAAGTTTTATTTACGTGTATATTTTATAATGCAAAGCCTGTATAATTCATGAAGTTTGAATCGATAAATATGCATTTAACAAAGAAATACTGTTAAAAAAACTGCCTGTTCATAAATCAATTTCCGCCACTGTATTATTATAATCAATTGATAAACTTTAAACTTTAGTTTACCAAGGAATTCTTGGTACTGTTTTGGAACACGAAAGTTGCCTAAATAATAAATTTCCCAATAAGTAGCAAAAAAAGACACGCTATACCCACAGAATAGGGCATTATGATCACAAACACGAAATTAAATAAATAAATTTTTTAAAAAAGATTTCGAATGGAAGTGGGGAAATGCATCAAAACTTGAATCCCTTAAAATAAATTTTTAGTACTTTGTATGACATGTGGTGACAGATTTGACCATTACCATAACCACAAACAAATCTCAAGATAATCAATTACCCATCCCCTTCCCATCGATTTATTATTATATTGCCCATTGATATCAAATAAATTGTTATGCGATTAAGAGCGGCATAGGAGCAAAAATTTCGATAACAGTATAATCCTTTAAAGTAAAGTATTTTGTTCATATTAAAACCTAGGTAATACTGTAGAGTCCCGCTTATCCGAAAGGTACGGAACCTACATTGCGCAGCAAAAATAAAAAAAAATACTGCATATTTTGAGAAATAAATCCAACTTTGTAGGTACATGTTTATTTTTTGTGTATTTATTTATGCATATTCATTTCTTATTTTAACCGACAGGCTTGATTTTTTTTTTTTTTTGATAAACCGAATTTCGGATATCCGGGATTCGGGAAAACGGGACTCTACTGTAGATCTTTTTCCACCCATATGTTTATAAAACCTCTATTAAAACAAGCTGCGACTAAAATCCCATCAATGTTCGGTAGAAAACTGCTATCCGAGTGTGACTCGGACAAGATACGCTCGAAATGAAAGTGAGTGCATTCGCTAATTGCACTCTAAAAATGAATGCTTAAAAACGACGAAATTTTCCTTAATTTTGACGATTCCGTTACTGGCAAATGCTCCGAGTTTTCGTTTCCTCAAAAGTGAGGAAATTTGAATCGTCATTTTTATGAGGATTTGAATGTCGTCTAATCTAAAGAAATATTTCGTCAATTTTGAGCATGTGAGTACAACAATGAGATTCAGTTTCCTCAAAATCAAGATACAGAATCGTCAAATCACGATCATAAAAGTGAGGATTCGCGTTTACTCAAAAGTCATGTGATAGTTTGACGAAACAGTGCTCAAAATTAACGAAATGAGGCTTGAGAATTCATGAATCGTCAAAAATGAAAGTGTTATTTCTGAGAATGTGGGTCGACGAATTTTGAACGCATCCTAAGGCGGCCACAACTACTGGGTCCTTGTGAATTTTAATTAATGCACCAATTGAAAAGTCAAAATTAAAGTGAAAAAAACTCAATAATAATAAAAAAAAATTATCTTAACAAGCATCAGATATCGCTATAAATAATAATAAAGCTTCCCGGAAACAACAGTTTTCTGAATCAGAAGGAAGTGAGATTGTCAAAGTGGAAATGAATAAAATGTAAAAATCAATTGCTACAAATATAAAATTAGTGTAATTGTGGAAAAATAATTCCAAAGTAATACTGTGTATTGTTAATAAGGATTATTCAACCACTGGCGGTCATATTTTTTTAATTAGGTGGCTGCTGGAAAACCTGCCGGGCCAAAAGGAGTCTTCCTCATCAATTCCCAGGCTACACTTTCAGAAATAACACTTTCATTTTTGACTATTCATTAATCCTCAAGCCTCATTTCGTTAATTTTAAGGATTATTTCGTCAAACTATCATGTGACTTTTGAGTAAACGCGAGTATCACGCGACTTTTGAGTAAACTTTAACAATCTTGATTTGACGATTCTGTATCTTGATCTTGAGGAAACTGAATCTTATTACAGTACTCAAATGCTCAAAAATGACGAAATATTTCTTTAGATTAGGGAAATTCGAATCCTCATAAAAATGACGAATCAAATTTCCTCACTTTGAGAAAAGAAAAACTCAGAGCATTTGCCAGTAAACGGCATCGTCAAAATTAAAGAAAATTTCGTCGTTTTTGAGTATTCATTTCTAAGAGTGTACAATTGTTTCAATCAGCACCAACTACCCTTCTGACTGCCTATGAGCTAATGCCTTTCTAAAGTGGCAGAACTCACTCGACAGGGCTGGATTGTGATCCTTGTGGCATTTCATGGAAAAATCCCAAAAATTCACTATTTTCCGGTAGTTTTTCTTTATCAATACACATTCTTAAGCAGTATGAAAAATGAAAGGGTAAAAATTGCTCCAAAAATTATAAATAAATTTGACTTACATAAACAAATTAAAAATGTCTAAGCTTTCCTTGCCACAAAAGTATAGGCACTCGTAAGAGTTTTATGTAAATTCTCAAGAGAAAGGGATTGCCATTGCGTTATCAAAGGGAAGTGTTTTTAAGTTGCTTTAAAAGGCTGAAGGTAATTTTTAATGCTTAGAACCACTCCGAAGTCAACTGAATTCTGAGATATTATAAGAATCTTTACATTGAAATCCATAGTTAAATCTGTTGCTGATATTTCTATTGAATTAAAGTTTTCCAAAAGAGGTGCTTATAGAGTGTTAGCACGTGATGATCAATATCAACCAAAATCGCGGTCTACCTAAAGGAGTCACAAACTGAAGGAGAGACAAATAAGAAAATTGGCTTCAAATTAATATTTCGCTTCAAATCAAATTAAAAGCCTGTTTGTGGCTAAAGTCAGTTAAACTATCAGGAGGAGAATAAAGGAATGTGGATACTTGATAAAATCCAAGCAGAAGCATAAGCCTTGCTTGCTATCTCATTATGACGATGCAAGACTTCAATAGGATCAACAACATATGTTTTTTACGACGAATTGCTGCAAGTGATCTTCAGCGTAGCATCTATTCGTAGCCTTTACTAAAGAAAAGCAAAACTCGGGGGACTACCATGCAACTATGAAAAACAGCTTACTGCCTTATGGGGAGATTTTAGTAGACCAAATTTTTAATTAAAACAAGATAATAGTTACATACATCAATATCCCCTAAAGTGTGGTTTAGAACCAGTAATATTACAGTTTTTGATTGACCTGCTTACAGTCCGGACCTTAATTCCATCGAAAATGCTTGGGAAATCCTTATTAGAGCATTTTATGCAATGTCAAACAATATTCTACCGTTCCGGAGCTAACGGAGGCTATACTATATATTCAAAGGCGATATATGAAATCATACCTGACACCTTTCAAAAACTAATATTTTCTATGAAAACAAGGGATTTCGAACTAATAAAAAAACGTAGAAGTAACATGAAATACTAAAATGTTTTATTTGATTATAAAAATACTATTTTTATCAAGTGTGCCTAAACTTATGTGCAGCAGATTTTCGGTCATTGTTGTTAATTTCGTACAAAGCTTGCCACATATTTATTTTTTCAGTATTTAATGTTGATTATAATATGTTCTGATGAATAAATAATATAAAGATTTTATATATTGTGTCAATACTTGCATAAAACTAACACTTTGTGCTGTGCATAACCTTTTGTGCAACACTGTATAATGTATATGTGTCTTGGTCAGGGCCTGCTCTAGGAAATCTCAGACTATAGGCACAACCTATTTTGGGGGCCCCTTTACGGAAAATTTTATGTATGATATCCAATAATGATGGTGCTACAGGGTGTTTCAAAATTGACCGGAATAGGAATTGATGCAATTCCGAAATATTGAGCCGGCCCCTCCGAAAAATAGTAAAAAGCCAATTGATCACGCGTTTTGGTCGTGGTTGCATACTTGAACTAGGACAGCACGAGAATATGTTGACGAAGGGATGCATTTGTTTTGAGTTTGGTTTGGTTGATTCGACATATTGCCTAGTAATTTTACAATTTGCAGATTCTGTTACAACACAGTTTCTAAAACTACTAAAAATGATTAGTAACTACGAAAATGGAATTTTTGTGTTTGGATTTCGATTTAAATAATTTGGTGTGTTTCAAATTCGAGCTGGATGTTTGAAAATTGGAAGGAGCTAAACGTTTTGCGATAGAAATGTACAGTTTGTCGAAATGTGCATGTGTTGGGACCAAATAGTTCTATAGTACCTACTACCTATCTAACCTACCAACCGCACCATCTACCAACACGGAGACAATTTAGGGTGTCATGTGGGGATCGATGTCCGAGTGGTTTGGATCACAGGCCATAACGCTAGCAGTCCGCGTGCTGTAATGGGTGCGGGCTCAATTCCCGCCTTTGCCCTGGGTGTATTTCCTTTCTCTGTCAGTAAAAAATCCTTCTGTGGCTGTCTTACTTGACGAAATCTTATAAACGGGTCTCCGATCATGCACACACACCGGAATATACAGGGTGGTCATAAAATAACGCTCGCTATTCGGAGTGGTCTGTAGCTTGAATGAATAGTCCAAATGCTTCAAAATTTGAGACACTTACTAATCAAGAAGGGGGGAAAAAGAATGGAATCATAAAAAAGATAGAATCTTGACAAATAATCACAAAAAAGAATAATCATAAAAAACAAACTCGTCTCTTGACCAGGGTTCTAAGTTACGAGGCGTCGTCAATTATGGCCAATTACGGCCAACATAGCTAATTACGCCTCGTAATTTAGAACCCTGGTCAAGAGACGAGTTTGTTTTTTAAGATTCCATTCTTTCCCCTCTTCTTGATTAGTAAGTGTCTCAAAGTCTTCTGCATTTGGATTATTCATTAAAGCTACAGACCACTCCGAATAGCGAGCGTTATTTTATAACCACCCTGTATATGTGCATACCTACCCAGCATAAATAAGCAAAATACAATAATTGTTATGTACAGACTGATGGTCAAGTTTTTTTTAACAATAATGCAACAACCTATCAAAATGAACAGCCTCCTAAATTTTTTTTTTGAAAACTAGTTAAATCTGTCATTTTTATCAGATGTAAATTCAACCAAACCAAACTAAAAGTTCTACATTCTTGTGTAGCACAAGTGCAAGATTTCATGCACGACCGAAAGGGCGGCCAATTTGTTAGCCGTTTTTCATTGGCGGGGGCCGGGTAAATATTTAGGAATTGCGTCCTATACCATTCCGGTCAATTTTGGAACACCCTGTATATGACCCATGTATAAAATTTTTGCTACAATTTCATAGGCTTCCTTACAAACATCGACCAAAACAATAACGTAAGGTCAATTACTCACTTAAAATTGAGCAAAAAACAAAGTAGAGTATCCGAATTTTTTTAGTTTACTGATATTTTGGGGATTTACAGTATTTAGCATTATGAAAAATGAAATTTAGGGGCCCCTAAAATATGGGGGCCCTAGGCCCGGGCCTAACAGGCCTTATGGAAGAGCAGGCCCTGGTCTTGGTAGTGATGGACATAAGAGTCATATTTTTAAAGCTGGTCTATCTAGAATGCAAGCTTCGAAAACATTTTCCTCCCCTACCCCACATGGGGTTTTCTTCGAAACGGGGGGAGCGTGTTTTTCCCCCACCCTGCATGGGGAAATACTAACTGTTTTGATTGTAAACAGTTCTGAAAGTGGGGGTAGACGCGGGGTGACCCATTACCCCACTTTTGAAGAAAATGGCTATCCATCCCCTCACTTCTTATATCTCTCAAAATCCATATAGGGAGGGAGGGGATGGGGCATGACATTCTAATTGAAGGCATCCCCCCACACACTTTTTTCCCACTTTCACCACTGTCCACTGATTGTAAACCTGAAGCGCGCTAGGATTAGATAAGCGATGTTCCCCCCTTTTTGTTGAAAACCCAGTGACAGTGTTGGGCATGCAATTGATCAATTGTCAATTGTAAAAGTAATTGCAATTGAATTAATTGCAATTGAATTAATTGCAATTAAATTTATTGCAATTAAATTAATTGCAATTGAATTTTCAATTGCACCTTGCAATTGATTTTTTAATTGCAATTAAATTTTCAATTGCAGCTTGCAATTAAAAGTTTAATTGCAATTCACTTTTTAAGTTGTATTATGAAACAATTAAAAATAACAATTAACTTTATATTAAAACGGAACGAGTTGGTTGGTTGGTTTGGTTGTTGGTTTTGTTGGTTGTTTGGTTTGGTTTTGTTGGTTGATTTGGTTGGTTGGTTAATTGGTTGGTTGGCCATGACAATCGGTCTTGGTCAGTCGGTCGGGAAAATCGGTCTTGGTAGGTCATCGGAACGTCAGGTTGTCGGTCAGTCTTGGTGGGTCGGTTGTTTGAGTTGTCGGTTTGTCGGTCAATTGTCGGTCTTGGTCGGGTTGTCGGTCAGTCGGAAAGTCGGAATGTCGATTTTAGTCGGCCGGTCGGGCAATCGGATTGTCGGTCAGTTGAACAGTCGGATTGTTGGTCGGTCATGGTATGTCGGTCGGTTGAGTTGTCGGTCAGTCGGGCGGTCGCTCTTGGTCGGGCGGGCTATCGATCTCAGTCGGTAATCATATTGTCGGTCGGTCGGGCAGTCAGATTGTTTGGTCAGTCATCGGATCGTCAGATTGTCGGTCAGCAGTCGGATTGTTGGACTGGAAGTCGGTCTTGGTCGGTTGAATTGTCGGTATTGGTCGGTCAGTCGGCATGTCGGTCAGCCGGTCGGATTGTCGCTCTGGTCGGACGTTAATCGGTTAGTCGATCTTGGTCAGCCGGTCGGTCAGTCCGGTTGTCGTCCTTGGTCGGTCTTTGTCGGTAGTCTGACTTGATTGGTCGGTAGGGAAGTCGGTCTTGTTCATCGGTCGGATTCTCGGTCTGTTTGGTCGAAGTTAACATAAATTAGTTTTTAATTGCAGTAGTAACAATTAACAATTAATTAACTGTTAAATGCAGTTTTCCGCAATTAACAAATGATTAATCGTTAATTGCAGTTTTACGCAATTAACAATTGATTAATTGTTAATTGCAGTTTTCCGAAATTACAATTGATCAATTGTTAATTGCAGTTTTCTGCAATTACAATTGATAAATTGTTAATTGCAGTTTCCGCAATTAACAATTGATCAATTGTTAATCATTAATTGTTTTTGCAATTAAAATTTGTCCAACACTGCCCAGTGAAGGGATGGGGGAAGAGAGTCTTTTCAAAGCTTACATTCTGGCTAGAAATGGTATAAAGGGGGACAACTTGTGATAGTTGATACCTTCGATTTTCTTGAAACTTTAAGGATATGTTAGTAATACTATGATAAGAAAAAGTGAATTTCAGTTTTTCTTAAATACGACTTGTTTGAACTTGAGAGGAGGTCAAAGTTCGAGGTAATGGACCAATTATATCATCCTTCTACTTCCAAAGAAATGAGTGTTCCATTACTTTTTTTTTTTTTGAAATATAGATACTACATGATACTAGATATATGTCAGCATAATTTGTTCAGTGGGTCACTCATGGCTTTGAAGGTCAGGGTCCTTTGATAAAGGTAGTTTTCGTCGATTTTTGTCATTTTTCTGTCTAATTACCTGCTTAAGCCATAATAAGTGACCCACAAAAATAATTATGGGATTAATTGCAAACACTAGGGTAGTACTTACTTTGGTAGTACCCTTTACTTTGGTAGTTAAAAGGTCTCAAAGATGACAATTTCCGAAAAAAGGTCATATTCAAAGGTCAATTACTCAAGAGACGAAGAGTCAATAACATGGAGAAACAGTTGTAAATAGACTTCAAATATTGTAGTTTTAGACCCAGGTTAAAAACCTGTGGCTACTCATTTACTTTTTTTATTATTGTCAATTTCATACAGTCTGTTTTGATCATTTCTAAACCTTGTGAAGATTTTTGTATCATGGTGCTATCTATGATCTAAAATGTGAACTTCGAACTTAAGTATAAATTGAATGCAAAAAAATTATGAAATGGTGATATATAAAAATGACTCTAATAAAAAGAAGTATGTTAGGTGCCATTGATTTGTAACCTGGGTCTAAAAATACAATATCTGGAGTGTATTTACAACTGTGTCTCCAAGTTATTGACCCTTTCCTGCTAGAGTAATGGGCTTTTGAATCTGAATATTTTTTGGAAATGTTCAAAATGGACTGCATACAATGGACTGTAACAAAAAAAGTAAATGAGTTGAAATAGGTTTTTCACCTGGGTCTAAAACTACAATATTTGAAGTGTATTCAACTGTGTCTCCAAGTGACTCCTCGCCTCTCGAGTAATTGACCTTTGAATATGACCTTCTTTCGGAAATGGTCATCTCTGAGACATTGTAACTACCAAAGTAAAGGGTCACCCATGGGGTTTTGTATTTTTCTAAGTATCCTAGTGTGTGCAACTAATCCCATAATTATATTTGTGGGTCACTTATATCTTAAGAAGATAATTAGGCAGAAAAAGGACAAAAATCGACGAAAATGACCTTTTTCAAAGGACCCTGACCTTCAAAGCCATGAGTGACCCACCGAACTAATTATGCTGACATGTACCTAGTATCAAGTAGTATCCATATTTCAAAAAACAAAACATGGAACACTCATGGCTTTGGAAGTAGAAGGATGATATAATGTTCACCATTGGTCCCTTACCTCGAACTTTGACCTGCTATCAAGGTCAAACAAGTCGTACTTAAGAAAAACTGAAAGTGTTCCAGTGTTCCAGAAAAATATCGTATAATTTACAGATCAATTCTGTTAATTTTATACTAACAATTTGTAATTTTAACGCAAAATAATTTTTTGACAGACAAATTGTAAAAAAACAACATAATATCTCCCAGACGGGAAATCGACCCTCAATCACCCAATAACAACAGTATTAAGCTGGAGAATTTTAAATCACCAAACCCGCGGTTGAACCACTGACCTTTAAATTCTGTTCAACGCTCTCTGGACTGAGTTATTTAATCGTCACTCAGTGATTCCAATAAACAGTTAAAATGCTTATTCGTCTGCAATTTAGCACTTTTAACGACATTATAAACAGAAAAACTCTTTTAACAGAATATTTTTACCGAAAAACTCTTAAAGAAATTAGAAAATAACAGTATTTTTTGTAAATAGATGTTTTTTCTGCAAAATTGACACATTTTTATTTACGGTGTACATGCAAGCGAATAAGCAGTTGCTGAAGCAAAGACAGCTGTAAGTAAGTAAACACAATAGGTTTTGCTCTCGTCTCATTCACTTTTAAATCTGCAATTCCATCATATGGATTGATATTTCTGTTTAAAGGTACGTTCTTATGATGTAATTTTTTAAATTGTTTTAGTAATTGTATTTTAATCGGAATAATTTCTAGGATGTTACATTGTGGTGCTAGTTTTGTGCGTTTTTATTTCAAGTATAATTTTGTGTTTAAAAACTTTTTTTACAAGCTTATTTAAAGAAAGTGGTTCCTTAACATTTTAAAAAGCTTTTTTAAGATCATTATAATAATAATATGGAACAAGTTAATTCTTTATGTAAAATAACCGACACATGAATAAAATATTCCAATTACTATTGTGAATTTTATATACTTTATTCCATATAGTCAGTATTTGTGAAAATAAACTCATTCTGCATCCAGAATGAAATGGTAAAAAGCAGGGGGGGGGGATCTTTAATTTTATAAAATGAAATTTCAGATAAGTCCAAATGCAATCAACAACTAAGGAATTGGTAACAACGAAGGTAGAAAGTGAATAAAAGCAATATTACGAGCTTTGCTTTTATAAGACATTGTGCTACTGCTAAACAACATTAAAAAAAGAAATACAAATGCCCCATCTGAAAATGTTAATATTTATTTATATTTTATTTAAAAATATTTCAAACAATTTTATGGCTGTTCAAGCAATCAAATTGTGACATTCATTACTATTTTGCGTGACAAAAAATTGAAGCACGTGTTACTGTTATTGAGGCAAAATAGTACATAACATTTCTTGTACGTTACTCTTCAATAAGTTTTTAATCACAATTTCCATCTGTTATTCCTTCTGTACTGCTTTAGTGTTAAAAATTTTTCTTATTACAATGTCACCACTGATTTCAAATTTTGTTATTTCCAATAATGTTTCTGTCCAGCATAGATTTCTAAGTCATACAGCATACCACTAGCACCACTTAGAAATACATTAAAAATTTGTAGATAACATGGATAAAATAATTATCTTGCAATGGGGCCCGGGTGGCCGAGTGGTAAGATATAGCTGCCTCTGCTAACAGTCTGCGCACTTTACCTGGTGCGGGTTCGATTTCCCTACACTATCTCGCAATTGATAACAATCCGAACTCAATGAGAATCCAAGTAAATAACTTGCTAATAAGTTGGAACTGGGTTGTTCACGAATCCCTAGTGACTCCATTTGGAATCTCATATCTTTTGAATAAATTTTAACACTAATTTTTTTCGAAACTATATTTGTTAAAAATCGCTAAAATTAAAGTTTTAAACATTTAAAAATGCAAGCATGAAGAATTTATTAGGACCAATTTATTTGGTAAAATTGTCTCAAAAGGAACTTTATTTAACCATGTTTTGCATTTTTTTTTATTTAAACAAAAAAAACTATTCGATTCTTTAAAAATTCCTTCCTTTCATGCTTCCTTATTCTACCATCTAACGATAAGGATTTATTTATATAACTTTGTAAAATAATGTATAGAGAATTTAATAAAATTTATTATATATGTGTTATACCTGTCGAATACTAAGATTTAAGAGAAAATCACGCATGCGCAAAGGTTAGCTGTCATAGAAGTTTTTAGGTTTTAAAGTTATTGAAATTACCTTTTAATGCAAGGTGTACCATATAATACCATAGGTATACCTTTAAATGTGTGTCTTGATGTATTTATTAGTAATTGAAAATTTTGTAGTGTTATACACATCCATTTTTTAATACATATTTTACTTGTACTCAAAATGTAATTTAATCAATTTTTTCATAAATCCCCCAAAAAGTCCATGAACTATAGTTTAGTTTTCGAGAAATTGAAGAAAACTGTTTTAACAGCAACCTTACATCAAAATTACTGAACAAAAAATTTAGCTCTTTGAGCGGGTTGCAGAGGATGCATTACGACAACTTAAAATAGTATTTAAAAAAAGCTTTATTTAACATTTAGAAACAATTTTAAAGTTGCTGGAATAACGGTGTTTCTGCAAAAATAATAATTACTTCGTGTTTCAAGTACAAGAAAAATAATACTTATTCGTTATTGTATAAATAAAATTATGTTTATTTACAGTTAAAAACTGTTCTGAAGGAAAACATTTTTCATTGTAAGAAAAATAAAAACACACGAAAACAGTAATTTTAACGGGGCAAATGTCGAATTTTATCAAGGAAAAACTGTTAAATTCTTTAAAATAGAACTATTTAGATATAATAGAACTAATCGAAAGGAAGAACTATTTATTTTACAGTTTTTCTCTGCTATAAAAACGGTTTTTATCTGTTATAATTAGGGGAGAGTGTTGTACCTTGGGACGCTTGTACCTTGGGACACTTACAATTTCTAAGAATCTATTGGCAATATTCATACATTGTTTATTTCTAATTAGAGCCTTAACCAATAGACATCATCAAAATAAAATTTAACACTAGCATCATTGAATTGATGAATTGGTGAAAAAAAATAATATTTCATTACCCCAAAGTAAATATTTTACTCATTCTAATATAATTTTTTACCTTTGAACTTTTACAAAAAGTCAACTGCATTTTATTTTCTTCATAAAAGAGAAGATTTTAAAATATCTTGGTTATGAGAGTTATGGGAAAAAATGATAATGCATTTAGATTGGCCACTATCTTGCTTTTATTTAAACCGTGAAGTGTGTTGTACCTTGGGACAGTAAAGCATATTGTATCATCATATAATGTTAAATAATTTGGACTTGCAATTTTGCTGTATAATTTAAATTATTCTTGAATTATGAAGTTTTATTTGTGTATTTCCTTGAAAAAACAATAAAGTTTGTTTCCTGACACAAATTAGTTCAAGTGTATAACTATTGACTGATTTATAAAGTATGTCCCAAGGTACAACATCATATTGTACCTTGGGGCAGTTTATAATCTCTACTTTAAATAAGTGGCAATTTTTTAATTTCAAGCTGCCAAAATTCAAAAAAATATATTATACAGGAATATATTGGTGTGTTGAAATGCTGCTTTGAAATTTTTATTTTGACTATAATTATCGAAGAAAAAAATTAAAATGTAAAAATTGTCCCAAGGTACAACACTCTCCCCTATGATTTTCCTGTAAAACAAATTACAGTTTTATTAGCCAATTTTACTAACCTTGAAAGTTATTTTTTTTTTTTTTCATTTTTTCCCACTATATAACTGGCGTCAATTTTAACCCTTTCAGTCGCAATGACAATTTGGCATCATCATTTTAGAAAAAAAAATTCTGATCGTCTATAGCTATTTATGATATCAAAAAGCACATCATTCTATTCTTCAAACTTTTTTCTATACGAAAATATTTTTTATTAATCCCAATAGTTGTCAAAACTATTATATTATTTTTTAATTATGATCAGAAACATGATGATGCCAAATGGCATCACTGAGACTGAAAGTCTGTAAAAACACCAGTTTTTTTTTTTTTTTAACATTGTTGCAATCCTTCCCAAGCCAAAGACATTGTAATGGGCGGTAAGAGAAGTTTAAAAAAATATTGTCTTTTTTTATAACTGTGCCCCCACTCATACCACTTTTGCAACAACAAAACTAAGCCGGTTCTTAAACTGCTAAATACTTAAAATACCGTTTTCATGTTATTGTGATAACGGTTTAAGGATGTGCAATAACGGAGGGAAGAGCGTGGTTTAAGTTCTAAGTTTTACCTTATTTTTTTAACTCTTCGGCAACCTATTCTTCTAACTTTACCCATTGCGATCAAAACGAATTTGGGGAACGTTAAAGAAGAAACTTTCTGTTTCCCTTTACCTGTCTATGACCTTGGAATACGTATACCCCCTTTTTAAGGAGCCTTGTTCTTCACTACTATCGTCATTTGCTGAAAGAGGTTAAAATAACATTCTGATTTTTTTCCAACCATCAGAGGAAGCCGCTGATCTCTAAATGAAATATATCACTTTTTAAAATATACAGTTTTGATGCCTGCTTTTAAGGTAGGCGAATGCCCAAAATTCTAAAATTTTACTATTACTTTAATCTTTTCCAAATTTGGCATAGTGATTTCATATATAATGAGCAATGCTTTTTAGGCAATTTTTTTTATTTAAATATAATTGATTTATTTTAAACGGTGTTTTTCACCTAAAAAAAGGGGTTTGCGCCAACACTTCTAGCACAAAAAGTTTTACATTAATTTACCTGAAATTTTTTACAGATGCTATTTCAATATATATCTGTGCCATGAACCTCTAACATCTGGTGTAAATATAGTAGTTTTTTTTAAAAAAAATGTCAAAGTGTAAGTTCATCGAAAAAAAAAATACTTGGTTGGTCACTGTTTGCACGATGGCTTCGGAAACCCATTGCCCTTACGGCACCATCTGCGCATGCTCAGCATCTGCCGGAAATCCAGCTCTCACGGAAAAACACTGCGCGTGCGCAGACGGATACTGAAAGGGAAAGATAGTTTGTCACGTTGGCTTTTTATCGCCCAAAGTTTATAAGGTTTTGGGAATTAAAATTAACATGTTGATTGAGATGAAATCGATCCTCGTTGCCTGTGTTATTTTCTGTTTTTATTTACTTTACCCTATGAGCACACATAAGCACTTTAATTAGAAAGAGGCGCTAATAAATGCTTAAAAATAAAAAGTAATTAAATCTAGGTAAAATATTTAAGGTAGGCCAGTACCTAAATTTCTTGAAAAAATCGGTTTCGGGGTTTGGGGCTATTTTCATTGCCCCAAATGTTTTTGGTAGAAAACAGAATTTTATTTTCTTATGTATTTACTAATCTGCAAGACTTTTAGTCAAGGATTATCTATATCCTTCCGGAGCAGGGGAGCCCAGTCGGTTAGGCACTCGCCTAGCATGGTCCCAGGTCCAGGTCGGGGCAGGTCATCGCAAAAATTACTGCCGACCTATAAGCGGCCCGTGCAGCCAAATATGTCCGATGATTACCCCGTGTAAGGGAGTGCACGATAAATATCCTTCAAAGTCTTAACGCTGAGTACGATGTCGCCTTTAATGGTTGCGTTGGGTGCCTATTCAGGTGTCGACTCGTCACTTGACTGTGGTTTTGAGATACGACGCCCATCGCCAATAGCCCTCGTGTAGCTCTAGTGCTACGATAATTCAAACCTAACCTATTATCTTCATAAACTGAAGCAAATCTAGGCCTAATTTAGTTTTAGTTTCGGATTTTAAAAAGAAACTTAGTATGGTTAAAAGTAAGCCATTTATTTTAATAAACATACAGGGTGGTTGCAAAATAACGCTAGCTATTCGGAGTTGTCTGTAGCTTGAATGAATAATCCAACTGCATCAAAAATTGAGAAACTTACTAATCAAAAGGGGGGGGGGGGGATAGAATCATAAAAAAAGATAGATTCCTAAAAAATAATCATAATAAACAAACTCGTATCTTGACCAGGGTTCTAAATTACGAGGCATCGTCAATTATGGCCAATTACGGCCAACACAGCTAATTACGCCTCGTAATTTAGAACTCTGGTCAAGGGACGAGGGTTTTTTTTTTCGAAAAAGAATGGAATCATAAAAAAGAAACTCTTCTCTTGACAAAGGTTCCAAATTACGAGGCACAGACAATTATGGCTAATTACGGCCAACACATCCAATTATGCCTCGTAATTTAGAACCCTGGTCAAGAGACGAGTTGGTTTTTTATGATTCCATTCTTTTTCCCCCTTCTTGATTAGTAAGTATCTCAAAGTTTTTTATATTTGGAATATTCATTACAGCTACAGACCACTCTGAATAGCGATCGTTATTTTATAACCACCCTGTATAATTTAAAATGTATTATGGATCTTGAAATTGCTTTTTTTAACTGATAACCATAATTTCCAAAGCCATGCTAAATGGTGACTGGTGTACGTTAAATACGTCGTGGACACTAAGTCCTCCAAGTTACCATACCAAATCAATACCTGTGACAAGTCAATTCTGGGGATCCTCTAGTTGGCCTCTGTCTCTAAAAATTAGATGGATCCATTTATGTGTGTGTGTTGTATCTCTCTTACTTGACGAAGGTTTATAAGCGGGTCTGTTTATGTAAAATCTTACATCAATTGATCCCATAATAAAATAGGCTTAGAATTTGACTGTTATAATCCAATAATTCTATTATAATCCATGAACGCACGCGGTCGGCGAGGGTAAACTCTTGCTATTCAATAACAACCCAAACCTTCACTACAACCCTAACTAACAACTTGGCGATATTTCACCTGGCTGCTCACAAAAACATTTCGCTATCAAGTCGAGATCTGAGCATGCGCAGATTCCCGGCACTGTCGTTAGATTAGTCACATTGTATTTGTTTCAAGTTAATTCATAAAATTTGTCGTAAAACATATTCTTGTGATTTGTTTGTAACTCTAGAGGGTCATTGCACGGATCAGTTCAAAACGAAGAATTTAACACATAATTCATGTTTATCGGAGGAAAATTCAATGTGGTAGGCTTGTTGGCGTGAACCTCTTTTTTTAGTTGAAAAACACCGTTTAAAATAAATAAATTATATTTAAATTTTAAAAAATGCCTAAATAGCATTATTCATTATATTTGAAATCACCATGCCAAATTTGGAAAAGATTAAGGTAATAGTAAAAATTTTAGAATTTGGTGGAATTTTGGGTATTCGCCTACCTTAAGATGACTTTAGATGTCGAGAATGCCAATGTGGCGGTTACCACAAACGCAACCTTAATATTCCATCAACAACTAGGTGGCGTTGATATACCGCCCATGTTTTTACCACTAATCCAGATTACAACGTTAAATGGTAGTAACATAAGCCGAGATAACTCATCTCCGCCTCGAAGCCATCACGGACTCAGGGCTCCTGAGTCCAAACGATTCCTGTAATAAGTTATCTCCTTTATGGAACGTTTTCGATGAATGAGAAAGGGCGCTTCGCGCCGATGCTCAGATTTTTATATTTTGATTTCAGATTTCTCCGCCTCGAGGATCCTTTTGGCAGATAATGGGTTATCGAAGCCGCTACACCAGGATCGCTATTTGTAGCTTCATATTTCGATTCAAGTTAAAAAGCACTGACACATATTTTATTTTTTAAGATTTAGGAATGTGCCTTATACTAAGAACTCTGTGGAAGCCAGGAGTCCACTGGTGGACCTCGTCCATTGTTGACTACGAGTTACCAAATAATCATTGAAAAATTGACGCACTTGCATTTCTACGCATTTGAAATTCAAATGAAATAAAAAAAACTATTTCACTATCAATCAATAAGTGTTTTAATGACTAATGACATCAAATTTTAATAGGCTAGAGAACTCATTTCCGAATACCAATGAAAAAGTCATTCCAGACAACAACTGAAACTGAAAACAAACCGTTGGAGCTGTTGCCATCTTACAACGTGAAATAACTTCAAATCGAAACTGTACATTGTTTACACGATTTATGAGACACGAGACTCTAGGGACATGACCGGCTGGGTTCCCTTATTGGAGAGAAACGACAAACTGTCACACCATAAAGATTATTACCAGATTTAGCCAAAAATCGCTTTTTTTTAAATTTTATTCAAAGATGGGCGATTTCGTGCCAAGTATGCTTACACAGCCTAAACACACTTTTTCGGCCCCGGGCAATTTCGTCTTTTCTATGAAACATCAGTATCCAACATGGAGCAGTATTATTATTATTTGAAAGTATTATATTACTATTATTTCACTGAAATATCGAATACAGAATACATACGATTGTCCTGAAAACTGAACAAAAATAATTTTGGCTCCTTTAGTACCAAACTATCTCACGCGATAACCCTCACCTTCAGTCTGACCAATAAGAGTTTCCAAACGGTCAGGAACCTAGACGTTCTTCTAATACGACTACTTGCGCTATGTTTGGAATTAGTGCATCTGCTGCGCCGGTGACATCCCCTTGTAATTCTGCATATTCCGAATCCGGGCCTTGCGGTCTTATCAACGCCATTTAATTTATAAAATACACGTAACATCCGCAGCTTTGAAAGATAAGCTGAATATTGGAAATTTTAATATATTAGAACGGTTAATAGATAACTTGTGCGGGTTTATTGTCACAGTATAATCATGACAATCGCACAACAATTTTTAGGGAAGAAGGGTTGTAAACAGCAGGAGGAGCCTTTGGTTCCAGCTGAGAAAGTGGTGTGTATGCGCATAGAAATAATACATTTGATTTTGCTTTGATTTATAAGTTATTCTTTGAACATGTGTGAAATCTCTTGATAAGTTTGACCTTATACTTATCTAAACACTTTAATGATTTTTTGTGTGTGAATATCAATGTTTGTGATCAGCTGACTGTTGTCAAGCGGTATCTCTGTTTTGAGTATCATTGATTTTTGGGAAGTAAAATTTAAAAGGCAAAAACTGATTTTTGTTTCTGTTTATTTTTTCCTGTTTTTGTTAATTTTTTATAATTTTCTATCCCATAAAAAACATCTTCACCAGTATTTTTTATTAATTATTTAAAAACTAACTATATTCTTGTGTAAAACATTGATTAAACCAAAATCCCTTTTTCAGAGACATTTGAAAAGTATAGTGTGAGGGTTTCAAACAAAAAAATTCAATTTTACACAAACTAATCCAATGCCGATATATTTAAAAATTTGATACTAATCAATAAATGTAAAATGGATTAAGCATATTTGTGATTTTAAGTTTTCAGGAGAGAAACACAATGTTTGGCTTAATCAATTGTATATTTTTATAAAAAGTGTGGTTGTGCCTGTGGAATGTTTTTGGAAATCAAGAAGCAGGATTAAAAATTTTCCTTGTAAATGAAAAGCCTCAAGCAAATTGAACGTGACATCCCTCCTTTATATTAATCAATAAATGTAAATTGACAAAATGATCTGGACATGCCCCCTTTTTACAAAGAAAAAACACCTTGAAACCCTTATTTCCTCAATGAAAAGTCTAAAAAAACATGATGAATACACAGATTTATAGTAATACTCCTGGTTCACACAATCACAGAGAAATAAACCAGATCTAAAAATTTAAAATTTGTGAAATAGGTTCATTATAAATCTCGAATGAAATGTTAAAATACAGGGGAAAAAATCTTTATTTTTCTAAACTAAGATTTAAGGGGGGAAAATTGGAATCGTAATTTTTGAATTAGTTGTAAATTTATTTTTTTTTCGGAACTTTATTTGTTAAAGATAATTTAAATAATTTTTTATACGACTGAAGTGCAAGCATAAGGAATTTAGAGTCAATTTATTTAATAAAATGGTTTCAGTGAGTTTTTGCCATGTTTTTTACTTTTTCATTTAATTAAACCAAACATTATTTAATCCTTAATAAGAAATGATTCTTACATATACAAAAGGAAGTATAGCTTTATAGAAAAATGTATGGAGAATTTGATAAAACTTATTTAAAATGATTACGAACTTAACTTAGTGAAAGAAAAAATGCTAGTTGATGATTCTAAATAGAATCTGGGGATGAAAGTGTTCATACCATGCTCTCCTCTAATTGTTTTGAGCAGTGTAGTTTGTGAAAGATACAGTTGTCAGTAGTTCCTAAATTACCTTTTAATGTCGGGTAAACTGATATTTAAAGGACCTAGAACTTTTTGTTTTTGCCCAGGGTCATATATCCTATAACTAATTTTATTAATGATTTTAAATAATGGCATTTTAAAATTAATACATTTAATTATTTGCTCTTAATTTAATATATTTTCTATTTTCAACCCTATTTTATTTGAGGAGTGAAAGCATATTTAATATCAGTCACTATAAATGCTGCCTTATGTTCTAAGGCTCCCGTATTGAAAATACACTAGTCTTCTCTTTAAAGTTTGTTTAAATTTCAGCCGACTGTAAAAGATGCAGAGGAAGGTCGCCCTGTTGTTGTCACTATGCATGCCCATGTTAGGCGGGTGAGCTCTTTGACAACCGTGTGTGTGTTTGCTACTGCTTTACTTGTCCTTACAACTGGAATCATTGGAGGAATGTATTTGTACCGCCACTTTGCACATTATAAAGTAAGTATTAAGTATTTTTTTCTTGTGGAAATATTGAGAAAATAGCAGTGTTGGTATAACCTATGGTATTAATACCTATCTGTGTAGTTTTCCTAAATTATATGTTTTGACTAGGTATTTAGTTTTCACTGAAGAGTTTTTACTGTTTACCTTATTTATTTTATTAAAGTGCCTGAAATCTATACAAGTTTTTCAAATGCAAAATCATTATTTAATTTATAAGAATAGATTTTAAAATATCTATATACTGTCAAACCTGTTAATCCCTTATCTTGTGGGCAGAAATAAAAATGGATCAAAACCTTTTTTTTAAGTTTCTGGTAAATAAACCATTATAGTAATGAGCTTTTTTTTTCAATATTAACATTGTACTTACTATGCATACTATAATAATAATACATATTACTTATAAGACTTTAATTAAAATTTGAAAATATAAGTCTTTTTCTAAGTTGAGCAAAATGCTATTGTAACTAGCATTTTTCCTTTAAAAACAATGCAAATATATTGCAAGCAAAGACTTGTCTTTTTCACCCCTATTGGAACCTGTAAATTATACCTTTCTTATGGCTTTTCTTTAAACTGTAGCCATCCATAATTTTCAACAAAAACTTCCTGTAATTACTGAGATTCCCAACAAAAAATCGACATACTAGCTGCACTTGCAGCCCCTTTCTTCATTAAAGGTTTTTATTTAAGAAATTTAAGAGATTCTAACCTTTTCTTTAATTTATAGAACATAAGTTTTCTCTTTACAGAAGCCATTTCATGCCCTGTAAGAGAAGTCCGCAAAATGCTACGAGTTTACTTGTCCACAGTGTTTTCCAATTCATTCCCCCTCCCCCCTAGAAAGTTTACCCTTTTTGTCCAGTCACTTGTCATTTATCTCCTATTCATTTTCTGTGCCTATTCACTTCTTTAAGATTAGAAAAACATATTTCGTCCCTTTTACACAGTTCTAATTTGCCCTATCATTGTTGCGACATATCTTACTTGATAGAATGCGAACAGATAATGATAAAAATAATATTAAAGTGCTGCGAGTATTTTAATCAACCAAAACATATATACCAAGTATACACTAAACTAAAAATTGACTTAGGGACTGGGGGAAAGCAAAGAGTTTTCTGTAATCTTTTTCTATCCTTATTTTTCTTTCGTTCCCAATTAGTTTAATTGATGAATATTGTGAAAGTATAAACAGACCAGGTTTACATTAAGAGGAGGAAAAAAACTTTTTTCTGTAAAAGTTCCTAATATCTGATCTTAAATCTTTGTTATTGTTTATATCTGATGTGTGCTGATTGGATGTTGTCATTGTTTTCCAACCAAAGTTTCAAAATAATGTATTACCAGATTTTGCAGAGTTTTATTCAATCTTATCATTCTTAAATCTCTGTTCAAATTACTTTGTATTTAGAACGAAACATATATGAATGAAAAATTTTATTACTTTTGGTACACAATTCTCTATATTTCTGGCCTGTTTCAACTTTATCTTGGGTCCTAAACATGATTGATACATGCCTTAAATATAAAATTTTTCTTGGGTTTCTGCCTTTTTAATGGAGAATGACCAAAAGTTGTCTTTCCTAATAAGAAAAAAGGCTTCTCTTTGTGTTAATCCAATTGAGGAAAATAATTTTAAAAGCTTAATGCTCCAGCTTGAATATTTTTACAAACAATTTTTGTATAATAAATGAAGCTGGCTTAAATGTCTCTATAATTCAGTTTTTAAAATTGTTTTGAATATTTTTTTGTATGTAATTTTAAAATATTCAAATTAATTTTGAAAAATTTACTCATACAGATATTTAAGTCAACTATATTATAACATAAAAAGAAACTTTTGTAAAAATATTCAATACAGCTGGAGTAATTAAACTTTTCAAATTATTTTTCTTGTATTGGATTTCACAGAGATTCTTTAGGAATGTGGATTTTCGTCTGAAATTCCCCTTAGAGTGATTGGATCTTAACCAGATCAGAATGGATAGCCATGCATTTTTTGTTTTTGTTGTTACAGCAGATGTTTTAAACAACCTTTCTTGTATGCTATTTTAACTCATTTATACCATCGTAATGACTGCAGTCCATTGAATGTTGCTATACACTACAATTAGTCTTAATGTGGTACTTGTGTTACTGAAAAATTTTACTATATAAATGAGAAACTTCTATCTTAATTAAAAAAAAAAGTTACAATTAAAACGTTTTTTGGAAAATG
The DNA here is from genome assembly GCA_023701765.1 of Hylyphantes graminicola. NCBI lineage: Eukaryota > Metazoa > Arthropoda > Arachnida > Araneae > Linyphiidae > Hylyphantes > Hylyphantes graminicola. The sequence goes on along the minus strand of CM043123.1, from coordinate 16,853,760 downwards.
TTTTATTAGAAAAATTTCCTGGAGATCTGTAATTCTGGTTATTTTCAGGTTGGAAAAGGTGCTAATGTAAGTATATTTTTTCTTCAAGCAAATTAGTATTGGTGTTTACATAATGTCCTACTGTGAGCATGCTCAGAATTGCTATTATTTTTCTGTTAAATTTGTGATTAAAAATATGTTTAGTTTTATGCAACTTTGTACACTCATGTTAAACTTTTACTTTAGGCATATATTTTTTTGCCTCTAAAATTGTAAACTACATATAAAATATGCAAGCTAATTTGTAGCCAGAATAAGTGAATTAGATGTGGGAGGACAGATATTTTTATGTATAATGTGTGTGATAAAATTGGATTATGCACTGTAGAGAAATTAACATGTAACATATCCTCCACACAAACTCCAAGGGTATGCCGCAGTCGTAAACAATAAAACTAAAAAACTGTTCTTATGCTGTAATTTTCTATATTGTGGTGCTAGATTTGTGTGTTTGGGCTTCATGACCTATTCTATTGTTTCAATTTTAAAAACTACTAGCTTACAGATACTTTTTAGTTAATGAACTATTTAAATTTTCCTATTCCCTAAAATTTATAAACTTTTTGATCTTAATAATATTAAGGAATAATTAAATTTTTAAAAGTCCTATTTTAATTCCTATTCTAGGAACTTTTTGTAAACTTTATATGAAGTATTTAATTGATAATAAATTAATAGAAAGTTTACTTTAAACAAAATATGTGAACAGAATTAAACAAATCACACTTTCCCTATCTGGTTTATTCATCAGTCACTCTCCTCCCAAACTAAATTGAATGAATTCGTTTAAAACTGAAATACTGTGACTTGTATATTACTATGCAGTTTATAAATTGGAGACAGTACCTTACCTTTTTTTTAATGCAAATTTTGAAATGTTGAAAGTTCCAGTTTATATTCACTTTTCCCAAAAGTAACCATAAGTGTATTGTGTAGCATGCAACAGATTATACTTTTTAATTTAAAATGTGTTTGTAGTCAATGTGTGTTTAATCAGAAAATTGGTTCTGCTATTTTTATCTTCTACCTAAAAGTATACATTTATGGCCCTTAATCTTAAATATGGTGTTTGGTATTTAAAATTTGCTTTTTTATAGATAATGTAATTGATAGATTGAATCTTTCTATGTTGCTTGTGTTATTATTTAGCTTACTTGTTATTCCCTAATAATGGCAAGTTTACCTTATGTATATAATGTGCTGAATATCCATAAATGTATTTTTTTTTCATAATACACTCCCAAATGTTTTGCATAGTTGTATAAATTATTTTTAACATTCCAACAGAACTTTAGTTTACTGAAGTTTAGGTATGGTACAATGGTAATTTTTAGGTGATCCATTTTGCATTTCCTAAGCTTAGTGGAATGTTGGATCAGTGTTTTGTAAAAATTAAAATTACAGTAGAACTTCAATTATTTGACGTATTTGGGACCGGAGGTAGGTGGGATAATTGAAAATTCCGGATGATAGAGAATTTTCATTAAATACATTTAAACTTATGGTACAGAGGAGTGCCAAAAGTTATGGCTGAAAGTCAGCATATGCCTGAAATCTGCCAACGTCTGAAATCCATGATGGCTTTATAGTAGTAAACATTGAATTTTAGTGTTAGTTATCTCTGAGACTTCCTGGCAAAAAGAAAGTGTCAAAACATTTTTTAAGTTCAGAATAGAGTTCTGCAGAAAGTGCTTATTTTTGTCCTATAGTAAAGACATGGAATCTATCTGATTTTAGAAGATTCTCGGACTTTCCCTAAAAGTTAGATTGCTAGGAATTTGCTTTTACGTTTTTAGTTGCTGAAGTTTTGCTATCTTAAAATCACAATGATTTCCTATGTGCTTCTAATTAAAGTATTTATGAATATAACAAAATAATCCTCGCCAATTACTGTCACTACTCATTCAATATGAATTTTTCCCCTTGCTTTTAAGGAAGTTAAAAATAAAAAATATTCTACCGTTATTATTTTACTGCCATTGAAAAATCAAACAATATTATCATTATTTAACCACATACAATAGAATAAATGCAAACGAACCCATTTTGTGGAAATTAAATATTTTAGGATTGTTTAAGTAAGGGTTAATGAAGTGTTTAGTTTTATTATATGCTTCCGTGCGAGATACAGACAAGTCCATGAAAATTTAATTAGAATTTTAAATTAGTTTATTAGCATTCTGATACATGTATGCATTGCATAGAAAAAGCGTAACCTGGTTTAATAATGACGTAAACATCCAATAAATGCACAGTTAATTCTCTTCACTGACACTTAAAGCAATACTAACACCAACTGAAGTCTTCCAAAATTAAAGTATTTTTGTGGAATGATAAACAATTATTCAACATTTTCTAAAAATTTTTATTCGAGACCTCTAAAGCTTTACTATTTCTGGTTTTTAAGTCGTATTCATTTTTCAATTAATTTTGAAAGTTAGTGGTACATCACTTTCAGTAAAATACTTCAAACCCTCGTGGCATAACAATTGTCCTGGTTGGCTTTTTTGTTCTTGTCATTGATGCTTTCTATAACTTTTCACAGTATTGTTGTTGAACCTGGGATTTTTTTTTAAAGTTATGTTTTTTCTTTGAAGGGCTTTATGTTTATTCCTGTTAATTTCATCAAATGTACGATTGATTTCACATGACTATTCTGATAAGATGGATCCAGTTAACTTGTTCTAAAATGGCTCATACATGCTCTAGTCGGAATTTTAATTAAACAACTTAACCAGAATCAGTATTCCAAATCATTGAGAATCGTTTAAGAATGCTATTTTGCTCTTTTAATGATGTTTTGCTGCAGTCTCATGTTTAAGTTCAAAAGGAGTATTTAAATTTTAAGGCAATTTTTGGACTAACCGCTGTGATCGTATCGTTTAATGCAAGAAGTTTTCAGTAATTAGTTGTTCCCAGTGTAATTTTTGTCATAAGTTCAAATGTTTTTTAGTGAAATTAAAAGAAATTGCAAACTTAAGCAGATATTTGGCATTTGAAGCTTCTAATCAAGCAGAAAAACATACAAATGTTTCATTTTGCTTTTCTTCCAACTTTTCTCTTGGTAGACAGGGTCACAGTGTTTGAAAAGTTTTTTTTTCTTTTGATGATGTTTTGCTGCAGCCTCATATTTAAGTTTAAAAAGTGCAATTACATTTTAAGGCCATTTTTAAACTAATTTAGACTAGTTGTTGTGTATTTTTTTTATTTTTGTGAGTTTTATTTTCTTGTGCCTTTTTTTGTCAGAAAGTCAAAAGTAGTTGTGGTTGAACCTAAATGTGCCTAGCAAGTTATACTTGGGTCCTATTAGTTCCGAATATAAATTATATACCATTCCATTTATTCATAGAACAAAGTGTCTGACAAGTCTGCTGTGTAAAACACTTCTTATATTGAAATGAAAGCAATCAGTATGATTGGTACATGCTTTTCAATTAGTTAATAATTGTAAAATTTTTGTTGCAAAAGAAGAAATAAGTGAAATTTAAATGGATTTCTTTATAATTAATTGCTTGCAATAAAGTTTCTATTCAAACTTTCAAATTTATTTTTTTATCTTCACCAGTCCACAAAAACAATTATATTTTCTTTATTTCCTGAGATAGATGAAGGATTATGTATTAGAATAAAAATTTCATTTTTTTGATGTTACCAAAATACTGATTTAAACAAAATCATGGTACCAGACTTAAGTATGGTAAATTCTAATAGTAAATTTTTGTTAAACATTTTAGTTTGTGCGTTATGCTAGGATTCCTAAGCATTGGATAATTTTGATGTATTTAGTCACTGTGATGTGTTAGTTTGTAAATAGTTTTCCTTATAAGATAAATGTTTTTTTAATTACTCGTTAATATATTTTTAGTGACTTTTGGTTTCTCTAAAAGAAAAAACTTATTTTGTACTTAATCTCTTACAGTTACGTCACTTCCGTGGATGGTGCTCTATCCCTTACCTGCCTGATATTCAGGGTGAACCACCACGTCAAGCCATTGCTTCAAGTCTTACTCACCGCACAGCTGCAACTGAGGCCTCTGAAATGAAAACTCCAAAAGTTAACTTCTTTGAGGAAGAAGTTGATATTGATATTAAATTCGAGCAGTATGAAAGAATTGAGGTGCCTTCTTTTGAGCATGGAAGGCGAGCTCAATTTGTACATGATTTTGTTGCAGTTAGTACCCATATAATATATTTAAAATATGTAAATATTTTTGTTTTTACATTTTCTTATACCAATGTCATGTACATAAACTGAATCATTTTTAACATATTTTGTACTAGAACATAGCATTAATATAAAAAGTAATATAATTTAACACTTCATAAATATTATCTAAAATCTACAATTATTGCCTCCTCTACTTCTAAAAACTTGTAAATTTTTTTAACATAATTTACCTATTGAAATATTTAAGTGAACTTTTTGTTTTTTTTTAGAATAAGACTGGTATTGTGGATTTCGAAAACAAACGCTGTTTTGTGATGGTTTTGAATCGGAATTTTGTATTTTCACCACGAGTTCTGTATGAACAGATTGCTAAAATGAGAGTAAGTATTAATTTATCTACTTGCAAGAATCATCAATAACATGTATTGAGTAAAAGTTATTCCAAATTTGATTTCAGTAATGCCCCTATTAAAAGATACCCTGAGTAGGTTACAAATATTTCATTTCCCAACCTAAAATATTGTCTTTCCCTCTTTCCTGTTAAATTGACCTCTAAATGGCTGTTACTCCTAATAAGGGACAGTAGTTTTGGGGGGAAAAATCATAACTTGTCCTGGAAAATAGTTGGTGAACTTAATGGTTACATTGCTGATTGCTGGTCTCGTAACTTATTTCTATCAAAATTTCATTAATCACAATTATGATATAGCCTGAATTTCTAAAATTTTCAATCGCCATAATTTCTGAAACTTATGATTGGTACTATTTTGAAAAATTACTGTTATCAGTTTTGCAGTTTAGAGATTGCCTGAGTTGTTTAATTTTTGGACTGCTAAGTTTGTAATTTTAGGATCACAGTAGATGGATTGACAAATTGAAAATCGGTAGGTACTTGCAATGTCGAGACGAATACTTTCGACAAAAATTTTCATTGGAAACCACAATAAAAAGTTCTTATTGATGATTTGGAAAAACTAGTCCTAATAACTGCTACTAGTAATTTTATTTTGGTTGTCACAAAATTTAATTATTTGGTCACATTTTGTGACTCGAGCTAATTAATTTAAAACCCAGGTCTTCAAGGCAGAAAAAGTAACTAATTTAAAAGAAAACTATTGATCCTGATGTTGCTGTAAAATAACAAAATGCTTTTTTGTATGTTCATGTTTTTGTTGTGCTATGATTATGTTTCCATGTCTGATAACTTTAACTAGTGAAGGCTTATATTACTTTTATTTAGTACTAGCAAATTTATACCCGTACTTCGCACAGATTAAAAAAATATCAAATTGATCCAAGTACGTGTATCATATAACCTGCTATTAGATCATAAATTTAAGTTATTCTTCCCGCTCGTTTTCAAGTATGAAATCCAATTTCATTGCTTTAAAATTCCAAAATCAAAAATACAGTGTAAAATGCCTTCATAAATGCCATCACAATTCCCTCATAAATACATAAAATCGTTTAACTCTTTTGGCACGTTTTGGGAAATAATTTGGCGAAAAATAGATATAGCTACAAACACACCCATTATACAGCTCTAACACAATGACCTTAGCACAACCAACCAGCATAAATAATTTTTAAAAAACATTTTGCGCATTTGGCGAGTTTTAATAAATAATTTGGCGAAATTGGCAGCATATTTGGCGAAAAAATAAAAATAAATAAAACCCTGATATGCAGCTCTAGTGCGATGGCCTTTATTAACCATCATAGTTCAGCAATAGCTAAACAAACATTTTGCTCATTTGGCGCGTTTTAATTAATGAATTGGCGAGATTGGCAACGTATTTGGCGAAAAAATAAAGACACAAAACTCAAATATGCAGCTCGTGCGATGGCCTTTATTAACCATCATAGTTCAGCAATAGCCTAACAAACATTTTGCCCATCTGGCGAGATTGGCAACGTATTTGGCGAAAAAATAAAGACATAAAATCCTAATATGCAGCTCTAGTGAGAAGACCTTTATTAACCATCTTAGTTCAGTAATAGCTTTACAAACATTTTGCCCATTTGGCGAGTTTTAATAAATAATTTGGCGAGATTGGCAACATATTTGGCGAAACAATAATGACATAAAACCCTTATATGCAGCTCCAGTGCGATGGCCTTTATTAACCATCATAGTTCAGTAATAGCTTAACATTTTGCTCATTTGGCGAGTTTTAATTAATGAATTGGCGAGATTGGCAACGTATTTGGCGAAAAAATAAAGACATGAAACCCTAATATGCAGCATACCTTTGTTAAGCTAATACTGAACAATGATGGTTAATAAACATTTTGGCGAGTTTTAATTAATAATTTGACGGGATTGGCAATGTATTTGGCGAGAAAATAAAGGCCTAATATGCAGCTCTAGAACTTATAGGTTAACTACACATTTATTGCCTGAATATGCATATTTGTAATCAACAGAACCTTCATTGAAGAAATCATCAACTAAACCCACAATAATCCAGGAATGAAGACTTGTCGGAAATACGTCACTTGAAACATATCAATTATTTTCAAATAATGAATTTAGTTCTCGAAAGTTATGGCAACACAATAAAATAAACATTTTCAATTTTATTTATTTTTGTTGAAAGTTTTTTTTTTTTCAGCAGATGGCATCAGGAAAGTAAAAAAATTATCGGATTTGAGCCAAAGTGGTGTAGTTTTTCCAGTAAATTCGAATTTTCTCTAAAAATAGAACATTTTGAGCTCTGAAAGTTCTTATTTTGTAACTCAAGTATGAACTACGCATTTGTGCCAAGTTACGAGTCAAACAAATGTCTAGTTTGTGAGTTTCGGAGAGACATACACACATACATACATACATACAAAACTTCATTTTTATTATTATAGATAGGGAATGTTTGGTATCATAATTAATATTGAGGAGCATAACTTCAATGCATAAATGACAAGTCAAACTCTACCAACTGATTATTCTAATTTTAAATTAATTTCTTGTATAAATTAGTACTAAAACCATTTCTGAATTCCTTTAAGTTATAAAGTAATTTGCAAAAAGTACATTGTATGTTTTATTTTAGATTAAAAAAAAAACAATGACACCTGAATAATAGACAAAACATTATGTCTTGAAAATGTCAGTTTTTGAGATTGTCTTACTGTTTTGTCTTTATTTTAGGCTGGTTATTATGATGCTGATACTCAAACTGTGAGACACACCATGCAAGTCATAACTCCTCCAGTCATTGATCTGAGAAATGTGGGTACATTCATTGCTCGTGATTGTGCTCAAACACCTATTTATATGCTTGAGAAAGCAACTTCTCCAAGTAAGTTAATTTTGTTTTCATTTTCTTTGAGTAGTTTACACCTTAAATGAATTTAAACTAATTATCTTTTTCTCTTTTTAACTAGTTTATAAAAGAAGCTTAGATAGTGAAAGCAAAAACCTCTTTGTAGAATTTGCTGGAAACAAAGTTAATGAGTATAAAATCATTAACATAAATGATGCTACTCCAGGAGAAAATCCTGTTGCAGCTTCCTAAATCTTACTATCTTATTTGAATTTCTATGTTTACCTATTGCATTTTACTGCAATTATATATATGCGTACCAAAAAATGTTAAGCACTGTGTACTTGTTATAGTATTTCTTTGACTTCTTTTTGAATATGTCCTACTGCAGTAAAACATAGAATTATACATATTATGACAAATCAAGTTGCATATATTTTGTTCAAGGTATGTTAGTAGTAGTAGTGATTGGGAACTGTTTAGTATGAAATGTACAACTTCATTGCATTCTAACTTGTGTTCTCTGTAATATATTTATGACAAAATCAATGGTAGTTAAAGTGTAGTATTTAATATTTAAAAAAAATTTGTAAAGTAAATGTTTTGAAATTTTATTTCCTGTTGTGCAATTATGGGGAATAAGGCTGGGAAAAACTTACAAATAATTCTTTGAGCTAAACAAATGTTAAGATTGAATGAGATATACTTATGAATGATTTTACTTTCTTAGCCAAGTTTTTGAATAGTTAGTGAAAAGATTACCTATATTACGTATCACCACTTTTCCTAATTGTCAAAAACAAAATGTTATTGTGTTTATCTAAGTATCTTGATTTGTTTAACTTATTTATGAATTTATATAATACATTGTATGCTTATTTTGATTCCATAACATAACATGAGTAACATGATTGACCATCTTATCAAAACATATTTTTCTAATTTAATTCAAATATTTATATCTAATTTACTCAATAAGTTTAGTTCTCAAGTAAGAACATTATTTTAGTTTATCGAATACATAAAAAAAACTCCTTTCTTATAATTTATTTTGAATTTTGTTTAACATTTTTCAAACTTCTTTTCTTTGTAGCAAGTTTCCATTTTTATATTATGTCTTTGGTGTATGTTTTGTATCTTTAAGTAAATAATACTCTATGTTTATAAATCTAAACTACTTTACTTTCTTTATTAGAAATAAAAGAAGTATCTTTATATTCTGGTGTGTTTTTATTACATAGTGTAATTCCTAAAACAATAGTTAAATCATTCCATGTCAAATCAACAAAGCCCCAACTTAACACATTTTGATTTGGATAAAACTTTCATTAATAACATTTTTTGACATTTACAGTTAAAAAACTTGGCTTTACTTCAAGAATTCTTCATTTTCGAAAAATGTAAAAAAAAATAATCATGGTTATTAGAGTAAAAAAAAAACTTCATAAAGTCAGTTCTGTTGGATTGAAAGATTTTTGAGGTACCCTGTTTGAGGCTGAAGAAATTGTCCAAACTCTAGCATTTTTTTTTTTAAATATCTTGAAATTTTAAATTTTCTTATAAAATTTGTGTAAAACACAGGCTTCACAACTGGTTCCTTTTCTCACAGCTGGTATCTTTGATGTTATTGTTGCATTGCACTTTGGTGTGTGTTAAATGTGCCTTTCCAGGAAAGCAGTAAATCAGCTACCCCCAACAAACTTACCCTCTGGTGGTTCGTACTGCGAGAGGTTTAATGCCACAGTCTTTTCATCAAGTTATCTTGACTTCTAATCCAGTTTTATAAAATTTGAATGTAGAGATCGCCAGCACTAATGTGTTTAATTGAAAAAAAAATAAGCTTAACAAATAAAAATTTTATATAAAATAAGATTTATAAAATTGTCTTTAAAATGATAGTCAAACACATTGCTTCAGAACTATAATACAAAGATTTTTAGAAATTTGAGAATAGGGCATATAGAAATTTTAATGATTTTTTTTTTTTTGTAATGTAACTACTGATACATATCCTAATTTTCACTTGTATTATAATATACTCTATTAAATGAGTTTTTGGAAAAATACTAGCTTAGAAATTTCTAGAGTTTTTTAATATATATATTATCGATGCATAATTCATGCAATTTTCCTTCTAATGGTACTTTAAACAACTCTGTAAACCCTATATAACTTATTTTATAAAATTTTTTTACTCATCAAGTAATCATAAAAAAAACTTTTATTTTACATAGCTTCTAAAATTCATTGCTCCTAAATTAAGAACAAATTATTTTTAAATTAAACCTTAAATCTGAAGAAAAAATAATGCTTGAAGGCTTTTCAACAATCGAAAGTGAAGTGTTCTGGTTGAAATTTTACTTTTTTTTCTTGCTGATTTCACCAGGATGACTCTTGCATTATTAGAAATTGTCTCCTTTAATGCTTACAAATTAGCGTAGACTTAAGGGACTTATAAATAAAAAGGGAACTTATAGGGGAAGAGCATTTTTTATCTTCCGAAATTATTTTTGTATGTAATACATAATTTTTTATATAAATTATGAAGTACATAGACTGGTGACAAAATAAGTAATTTACACACTTTGATTTTGAAGTGCTATTTAATTTATTCTTGTAATTAAAGTACCATCACTGATATATGTACTGGAGCACTTAATTAGCTGGGATTGCACTGAATGCTTTGTAATTATTTGGAAGTAATTCATAATTCTTCTTGCAATATTTTTCTCCAAGTATATGTAATAAAAGTTTAACCAACTTTTTAATGAAAAATCATTAATCCTAGCAAAAGTTTCCAGGGTTCTGTCACATCTGGAAACTGGCATAGATACAAGTACATTTAGGGAGTTCAGTATGTTGTATATCGGTAATGTAAAATTGGCCAATTGCAGTGTACCTTTTCACAATAACTACTGATCAGACCATCTTAAAATTTTCTGTGTGCATTATACCAACCTTGCATATTAATCTGAGGTTAATTTTTTTTTAAATAACTGTTGGATTTTTTCAAATAAAATGAGTTTTAAAGTACCAAAAAATCATGAAATTTTTCACTTTTTTGCCCCATAAAATCTTTTTCACTTTAATTTTATTAAAATTTATAACCTCAGATTAATTTATACTATGTATTACACCATATAAAAAAGTTTACGAGAAAACATAGCATAGTTTTTGAGAAAAGGTACATCGAGGTTCAAAAAATCAAGTTCTGCGAAAAACGCGTTTAAAGTTTTTATTGTTAACCCATTCCCTTACGAAGGATTTTCCTCATAATATTTGATAGGAATAACATTATCGAATCCTTAGTAGTTCGGCCGTTTCAGTAAGGAAAGGGTTAAATAAAATGACTTTTAATGTTAAAAATATTTTTCCAATCGTCTTGATACTTTGTGACATTATTAATAAAAGTTGTAATAGTATTTTAAGCCAATAATTTTTTTTTATTTTTTTACCGATTTGGGGGTATTGAACCCCCTTAATTTAAAGCTATAAGCTTTTAAAGTCTCTCAAGTACTACTTTTATAAATTAAAAGTTTATCAAGAAATTTTTTGTTTCATATCTACTAAAACTTACTGCTTGCTTAGTACTTAGTTTTTATAAATTATGAAGTACATAGACTGGTGGCAAAATAAGTAATTTATACACTTTTACTTTGACTGTGAAGTTTAACTACTACTTACTAATTTTTTATGTAATATTTACTAAACATATTTTTGAAAATAATTTTACTATTTATTCTTCCTAAAGAACATTTTGCATTCATTATTTAATGTTTATAAATATATTTTCTTTAGTGTTATGGAATTCGTTACAGCGGTTATGCATGTCTTTATTGATGTTACATATTTACACTTAAAGAAATACAATATTCTCTCTTGATTAATATTATACTCTAAATGGAGGTAGAAAGAATGCTTAAATAACATTGAAATCTAAATTAAGCTTAATAGATGGGTATAATTGAAAAAGCTGATGAAAGAAAGTGATGCTTCATTCCATGGTTCTGTTTCTCAGAATAAAAACTTATTCATGTTATTGATAAAAAGGAATTTCTTGTGTAAGGCAATTTTGCCTTCTGATCACTTCTCTTAGGTGAAGAACTTGTCCCAATTGTTGTATTTTTGTAGCACAACGTCCACCACAGCGATCTGGTAATCTTTTAGCTTTGCGAATAAACTTCTCCATAAATTCTACAATAAAAATAATTTGTTTTAAGTACCTTATTTAAAAATACTAGTGCAAGAGTTTAGAATGCAATACTAAATCAACAAGTCCTCTCATAATAAGACTTTTTTTTTTCAAATTATTTTGCATGTATTTAAAAGTTTTTCTTATTTAATTAGCAGAGCCATTTTAGTTGTTTAAGAGTATGTCTTGCAACTACAGCTATTTGTCTGGCAGACAAGGAACTTTATATGATGTAAACTAATTTCGATTCAACGAACTTGTTTAATTTTGAAATCCTTAATGGTATTGATTAACTTAAAAGTGTGCCAGTGGCTTTTTAATTAGTCGTTACATAGTTTATGCATATACATCGGCTCACCAAGTACCCTCAATAATCATTCTGAAGTAAACCCAAAAAAAAGTATTTTAAATCAAACAATGTTTAAATTCAAGGTCATTTAGGATGTTTCATTATGTGCATGAAATTTTCTCTTATTAAAAAAACTTCTTAAGAGTATCTTAATGCTCAACATAAAGTAAACAGCCCCGCTCTCCCCTACTGAAGAGTTAATCTTATTAAAGTAACAGTTCTCCCTTGGTTTGAATCTATAAACCACCCCTTTTCTTCCTAACAACAAAGAAAATCATAATATGTGTTTAAAATTCACAATTTACTCACTAGTTCGTGTAGCTCCTTGAAGCTTAAATTGGAAAGTCGTCATAAGTGTTCGAAATTCTTCTTTTGAAAGGTGTTGTTCAGAGTAATCTCCTAATCGACCTACACAAAAAGTTTGTTTTGAAATGTATGTTTATTTTTTTTTAATCACAATAGCATTATTAATAAACAATAGATGGTTACCATTTTTTATTGTCCAAGTAAGCAATCGTGTGCTATATTCCCCAATTGCTGGTTGAAAAGCATATTGATAGTAAGCACTGGAACTGCTAGATGCATGACTGCGAAACACAATGGTGTTGGTTTGTGGTGGTAAGCAATCTACTAATGCCATTGAGTTCTGGTGTTGTTCAGTTTGTTCAACTGGAATGGCGACTGCAGGTTGATCCATTTCTAGTTTACCTTAGGGATAATGTATACATTTAAATTATTAAAATATATCTTCCTAATCATCAATAACAACATAGGCGCCTTAATTAAATTTACGCGTTTTTTTATCCTAAAATCTGGTTTGCAAACGGCACGGAAATAATACGTTGAAAATGTATTGTACAAAATTGCTTGTTTATGCAAAGTAAATTACAAGAGTGTGTGGGGTTTAATTCCAAATGCTATACACAAAACTGAAAAGAATTAAAAATCTTTGTTTTTAGAGTTATAGGGTTCTCCAAGCCAAAGAATAGAATCGAGAAGATGAGACTATTTGTAGAGCAACAATATTGTCAATGGAAAACTGTTTTCAGAGCTCGATTGCTTATTGGGATTTAACACTAACAGACATTAAAATATTTTATGCTTTTTATGTTTTATATTTTGAAAACAAAATTTATTTTGTTCCAAATATAATAATTAAATAAAAATATGGAAAAACTAGATACAACTTAAGGGGAAAAAAAGTTGCAAGGATATTGTTGTACAATGAGTATTTAGTATAACCGATATTTACGTTTCGCTCAATTTCCTTGTCCTTGTTGAGAATTGTTGTTCTGCTGCATGCTATTTTGAGCTCCATATTATTTTTATACAAATATTATTTTCGAATACTCAAATTAAAATATACTAACCTTCCGTACAAACGGGACAACAATGTCCAGGCTCTTGAATTGGCTTTGAACAAGGTAGTGTTTGGAGCGGTGGGCAACTTAGACGGCTACATTCAATTTTCCCATTCTAAAAATCGTATTTTAAAAAAATTGAAAAGCATTAAGAACTTTTACAAAACAAAACTCATCTTTTGATTTCCAGGTTAACATTATCTTCTAAAAGGTTGATATCCTTCGTTCAATTTCTGAATATTTTTAGTTCTAATTAATATATATGTTTAATTTATAGGGGGCACAGTACCCAAATGAATTTTTAAATGTTACAAAGGACTATTACAAAAACACAGCAGAGCTTGTTTGAGCATTTATAGCACAAAATGACGTGTAATTTTGTAGCTTAAACTCAAATTCTATGAAATTTATATGCTCTTCAGCAAAAATGAGACGCTATTTTTTTTAATTACTTGCAAAATATACTTTTTCTGTAATAATGAAAAATATGTTTATGTAAAAAATATACATGTAAGATTTTGATAATGTCTCGAGAGGTAAAAAAGTATGATTTGTTATTGGTATCCCTTTATTATAGTCATTTCTTTAGTGCTTGGTTTTATTATCCCCCAAAAAGTTTAAAATATAAAATGGAAACTTATCAACATACTTGACATTTACAATAAACGCAGTCCATAGGTCCGAAAGGTCCTATTACTGGATGCCAAGATGACCCGTGGCTATATGTTATTCCTGCGGCAATGCAATCTACACAAAAATTAAAAAGTATATTTTGTAACGACCTTATAAATAAAACGTGTTAAAAAGTTTTTTTTGTGTTTCTCTTTTAAGGGGGTATGATACATATTTCACTTTTTTTTAACATTGCTGACATCATTATAAATTTTATGTGTATATTCGTCAATTTAAAGTATCTTATAAAAATGTTTGTTTGTCAATTTGATGGAAGAAGCATTCATGTAAGTAATATTTTTGTTGAATTTAAAAGAAAATCAAATTGTCTCATTCTTATCACGAACGCGCTTTACTAATAATTTTATATATAAAAATATTTTTGATAAAATGCAGTTAAAGAATTTTAAGTTCATGATTTATTATTAAATTATTTGAAGTTAAATATAAAGAAATCTGAGAAAAATTCTAAAAAGTTAATTGAATTTTAATATTAAAATACTGCTATATGCACATTCCGAAAACTTAAAAAATTCAACTATAAATATTTTTGTACATCTTATTTATGAAATTAAATTTATTAAAATGAAAATATACCTCCATTATGAGATTGACTAGAAGAGAGCATGATTGTTACAAGCACAGGGTTTGATTGGCTTGCCTGCTCACTGGGTAGCATTTCATCTGAAATTGGGGGAAAAAACATTATTGAAGACAATTCTTTCTTGCCTTAAAGCGCTTTTACTTTATGAAAATCCACATTTTAAATCTGCACAAGGTTCATAGAAGCGTCGTAGAAGTTTGCATAAAATACGCTAAAATTACAATAGTAATTTTTATTTTTAGATGGTATGATAGAAGTTATATAAATTTTATTTTCTGGTACAATTAATATCTTTTACACGTAATATTTTCGACATCATTTTTTATTCATAAATGACTTCAAAAGCAGTGGGTTTAGGTTACTTGCATACGGTCCCAGGTTCGAGTCCAGGCATCGCCAAAATTACTGCAAACTTATAAACCGCCCGTGCAGCCAAAGTCCCAACGCTGCATATGATGTCGCCCTTAACGGTTGCGTTGGGTGCCTACTCTGGTGTCGGTTCGACACTTGACTGTGGTTCTAAATTGCGGCCCCGTGTAACTCTAGTGCATCGATAATTCAAACTCACCTAACCTCATAATTAACCTCCGAAAAGACGAACCTCTTATAAACCTTTTTTAAAAGCCCTCAATATTTTAAAAAGACTCCCTTGCCCATAAACATGTACAATTTAAAAACATCAACGAATTTTACATACCATGTGAAGACCATTAATGAATGAATGTATAAGGGGCTAATCATCATTTTTACCGTGCCATCGAGAGGAAGTTGCAACGTCAAAATTACACGTTATTTGTTTAATGGGTGCCACTTTTAGCACAGTCGCGGTAATTTAGTTTTACCTAAAAATCCCTAACTGAATGGGTTCTTTGAACTTTATTACATAAAAATTATAAACAAGCTTGACTTAAGTATTCCACATGGTTTGCTAACTTAACGTAAAGAGCTTAAAATAAACACAATTTATTCTTTATCTACTCTTTATGAATGAGTTCCGGTAATTTTATTTATCTTGTTTAGAACTAATTATGCTTCCTTGACTAATGATAGCTATAATTTCTAGTTTTTGCTTAGACAATTATTAAAATTGTCGTATTTTTAAATAGCGTTTTACAATACTTTTACTAAAACAATTTCAAACTTTGGGGCTATTTTTAGTACTTCTTAGTTAGTTTTTGAGACATTTTTATAAATTTTCGTGTCAACGTACCGAGTACTTAAAGGGTTACTAAAATAACTATAAGTGAACTTGAGTATTTCAACACCAGGGCAAAAACCGTATCTAAGTTTAGAATTTGCGTTTGGTATAGGAATCGTTTTATGTCTTAAATACTGCCGTTGGTTTTAAAATTTGTATCTACTATTTGTAAGGTAAAAAGTAATTGAGTTAAGTTTCGTACCCACACAGCTTGAACAACATCCTCGTGGTTCCATTGAGAAGCAATGCATCTGATCACAATTTTTGAGACGGCACAAAACTAAACCTGACTAGAAATAAAATATCTTGATATAAAATTATTTAAAAAAAATTCTCTTAAAACAAAAGAGTGAAATCCACTCCAGTAAGAGAAGTGCATTTTCGACACTGGAAAGGAGTGAATATTAACTCAGACTGAGTTAAAATCACTCGTTTGGAGTGATCCTGTCGGAGATTTAACACACAAAGGATCCACTCCTTTCGGGGAAGTGCATTTTCAAGACTGGAGGCGTGAAAATTAACTCAGACTGAGTTAAAATCGCTCGTTTGTTTTAAGAGTGTAAATGCATAAAATATAGTTTTCATGGAAAATTATGTACATCATATGAATTATAAACACGGGACTCATATTTAGTACAAGTTGGTTATAATTAAAGTTGAGTTTTAAATAAATTACTGTAAAATGGGAAATATTGGTAAGGAATTATGTGAAATTTGGCAAAAGCACTTGAAGCCATGTGGCCTCTCGTTGGACGAAGATCTTTGAGATATATCATAATAATGCAGTCGTGGAGTGATTTTTCCTGCCGGAAATATCACTCCACGACTGCCACGATCAATTTTAAATATATTATCTATATTTAAAATTGATATTCAAACTTTTTTTTGTCCAGGAAAACCTCTCCTTACCAAAATTAGATTTGTTTATAAGGTATCCGTTTCATACGTGTGCACCTTTGAATATTAATAGTGTAATAAACCGAAAACTAAGTAATATGAGCCAAAATATGATTTTTAGACAGACTCAAAATTTTTGATGAACATTTGAATCCTGAAGCTCTAGCCCAATTGTGAAAAAAGTTTAAATACTGGCAAAACCTTTTGAGAAATCCCCGTATTCGTGTACAAATTTTGATGAAAATTTTATGCCGAGAAAAATTGGTTAAAGTTTTTCCGACAGTGTCTGATAGCTGAAACTTTTATTTCAAAACGCCATAACTTCGAAAATATTTACAGCACAAACAAATACAAACAGCTTTAGAATCTTTAAGTGTGGTGCTTTATTTTTGTCCATTAACGACGACTTTTTGAATATCATAACACCTTCATTTACGAATAAAAAAGGTACGTTTTTCGTGCAATTTAATTTGCTCTACATAATTTCTTCAGGACTATGGTCTTCGTTTTTCTTGTATTTTAGTTATGTAGATATACGTAAAGATCTTTTTCCAGTGGCAAATTTTCTTTCCAATCGTTGTAAATGAGTTAAGATTATAAAAACTTTGTTTTTCGCCGAAAAATACGATTTCAGCGTAGTCGGATACCTTAAACCCATTTTATATCACAACTTAATTTAGATTACCGTATAAACCGTAAAATTGTTTATTTTTAATTTACGAGAATTTTCTAAAAAAAAGACTCCTTCATCCAAGAATTAACGAAATATTTTTTTTAAACACATAGTATTTTCCACCGCTATTTTATTGCAGAGTAAACTTACTTTGCATTTGCAATGGATACATTGGTTTGGCTTTTTTGCTTGTAAACTAGTGGAATTGGACGAAAATTCCTCTCCATCTTGATAAATTTTTCCATTGTGAAGACATGGAAACTTCGCGTCATTCTTTGGCAATTGAAGATTCGACGCGGATTCTGAATTATAAAAATATAAATAAACACAATAATCCACATTTGTTGCATAAGAATTGTTCCCATTTTTTAATTAATAATATAATATTGAGATTATAATGATTTTATTCTTACTTTTTTTACTGTACCTTTTAGCGCGCTGGCAACTTTTTATTTTACTGTTATGTTTTTATTTATGCATTATTATGAATTTATATAAACCATTAATTCATAAAAAGTTTTTTTTAAATGTGAGTTTTGAAGGATTTTATGCTAGTTTTGCAACAGTTTTTGAAAATTTCTTCATTAAAAAATAAAAAGTTACATTTTAGTTTAATGAATGAAAAATAAGAATGTTGAAGAAAAATATCTACCAAAAACTTTGTTTGCTTAAAAAAAATTGTAAGTAACACTATTTCGTTTCATTGCTTAAAATCAATAATCACTTTACTATTTTTATTCTTAAAATAAATAAAAAATTAATCTCAATTATAATTTGAATATAAATTAGTTAAACAGATGTTAAACTATATTTTCTTAATCAAGCTATGTATTTAATTTTATTTTCACCAATTATACGAGTACTTATTTTCTATTCACTTCGGAGTTTTTATTCCTGTAATTATGGTATCATTAAAAACATTAGATAAATTCTGTGCTTATACAAAAGTTATATTTCATGTTTTAGTTTTAAGAAAAATTAAAATTGTTTATATAATTTTGTAGCATGGTTCTTGGTTTAGTGTGGATACATTGTAGCTTTATTACATGTTTGTACAAGAAATCTAGAGATTTCCACCAGTTATCTAATCTTTCAAACCTTATTGACGTTAATATAGTTGACAGCCGAATATTTATCAACAATCATTTTACATAAGCCCAACTACCCAGCTCTACAATGTAATCGCACAATAACACCAATACAGTAGTCTGTGAATATTTACTTTTTTTCTGTGAACTAAAGTGTACTAGCTTTTTCCTATATATTTTCGGCCGATGATTTCGAAAATGTAAATACTTTTGTCAGATCATTAAGTCCATATTTGTTTGCATATTTGAATTTATTAAAAATTGAGTAATAGCATTTATATATTTTTTTTAAAAACTCCTACTTAATCCCAAGTGGTTTTAAATGAATCATATAATGTATCAAAACCCCCTGAAAAAGATTTTTGAGCAGGTAAAGATAAAAAAGACAGTATAAATAATCTTTAAATGCATGTATTAATAAAAATATTAAACATTTCAACTACTTCCAGGAGTGAATTTACCTCTATTTCCTGACTATCTGGTTCTTCCTTACTTAAAATCATCTTTGTTAAAACCTATTAGAAAATAATTTCCAAAACATGTTTTTTTTATTTTGGTCTAGAAATCATGCAAACCTAAAAACATAAATATGAAATAAATATTTAAACAATAATATAAAACCAAACAGGTAGAGCATCAAATAAAACAAAAAGAAATCAAAGTGTTAAAACTATGGTTTTTAGTCAACAAATGTTTTCTTTAACGACGACTAGCAAGAAAATTTGCCAGGCAAAAATAAGTTTTCTGCTTAAGTTTATCTAAACAAGAAAAACGTAAAACAAATAAACATCATAACACAAAACCATTTATGTAGAACAAATTATGTTACATGGAAACGGTAATTAAAGAAAATAAAGTTATTGTTTCATTCCGTAAGGAAGGCGTTGGTGGATTGTTAATAGGTTAAGGTTTATAAATAAAATAAACTGAAGATGTCGTATGAGTTTGAATTCAAATAAACGTTCATTCCTTTGAAAATAAATTTCTACTTTCTTACTTGTTAGGTTAGTTTAACTCATTCACACACATTGGAAGCAGTTTGTAAAAAAATTAAATGATATATATTCGCATAAATTAGAAGGGTTAGAAAATGTCAAATAATAGTAGATAAAAACTGTTTTTATTTAAAATTTAAGCGAAATGTTAGTAAGAAAAATATAATTTGAACTATTTATTTTGACCCATTCAAATAGAAATTTTGGAAATTTAATAAAACAAAACACCGATTTATTTTATTATTAAGAAACATTTTCCATTTTCATGATTTCCATTGCTCTCAAGCTGTTCTAAAATTTCATTCAAAATACGAACAGATTTGCCGTCAAACAATTTCTATGAAGCTAGGTCACAATTGGATGCTGTGAACTCTAAAAATTCAATTTAGATGACAGAAAATGTGAAATTAAGCAATTTGTAAATCATCAATGATCAAGGACAATCAGTGACACGAAAATGTTTAGTAATGTTGCCCCTTAATCCTCTGAGTCATACAAGCATTAGAGATGTATATTTAGTAGTCATCTAAAGCAAATAATCCGTTTTTCAAAAAAAAAAAAAAAAATCACAATTAACATATCTTATCCCAGTTTTTTTTATCACAGTATTTAGGCGCATTTAAACATGTTTTTATACTTGCAGAAACATTATATGTTAATATAATCGACTGGAACTTTAAAATAAAATTTCCTTCATTGGGAATATTTTTTTAAAAAATTTTTGCCATTTCTTTATCCGTTAGAACATGGTAATATAAATTCCGGAATGGAATTTCTACAGGGGCAGATAAGCTCAGCTACTCCTCTTCACCTCTAGCAGATGTGGTAATGGGACAAAATATCGTGGCCGAAATATCGCGGGCCAAAATATCGCGGCCGAAATATCGCCGGCCGAAATATCGTGCGCCCAAAATATCGCGGGCCCAAAATATCGCGGGCCGAAATATCGCGGGCCAAAATATCGCGTGCCCATAATATCGCGTGGACAAAATATCGCCGTAAAGTAAAAATGGAGTGGATTTAGTGGATTTTATGGTGTTTGGCAGTGAGAGGGAGTTCGATGGTAAAATGGTATTACTTATCTAGTACATTGTGATGAAGTTCGGTTTTACCCATTAGAACCTGGATTTTTATAAAAATGTATTTTAGGTCATGCATTTTTATGCATTTTTTTGTTATGACCATTTAGTCACGAGGTAGGTTTAATGGGTTAAGGTATATATTTGAACTTGGTTTATATTTGAACTTGATTTTTTATAATAGATATAATGGAGTTCGATGGTAAAATGGTATTATTTATCTAGTAAATTGTGATGAAGTCCGGTTTTACCTATTCGAGCCTGGATTTTTATAAAAATGTATTTTAAGTCATTCATTTTTATGCATTTTTTTGTTATGACCATTTAGTCACGAGGGGGGTTTAATGGGTTAAGGTTTTATATTTGAACTTGATTTTTAGCTCGATGGTAAAATGGTATTACTTATCTATTAAATTGTGATGAAGTTCGGTTTTACCTATTAGAGCCTTGCCGGCCCGCCGGCGTAGTGGTTAGTGTACTAGCCCATGGAGCTGCTGGGCTCGGGTTCGAATCCCGGTAACGGCATGGATGTTTCTGCTTGTCAATAATTGTTGTTATTTGTCTATGTGTTTGTGTCGTCCTTCTTTGTGTGCCTCTTGTGACTGTCTCTTCTAGCGAGCTGGGTAATGGGCTGTAAAGCCTACACTCTCCCTTCTAGAGGGCGCAATCACTGTCATTTACCTATTAGAGCCTGGATTTTTGTAAAAATGTATTTTAAGTTATGCATTTTTATGCATTTTTTTGTTATGAGCATTTAGTCACGAGGTAGGTTTAATGGACCAAGGTTTTATATTTGAACTTGATTTTTATAAATCCTATTAAATTTGGCCGAAATATGGCGTCGACTAAAGTAAGTGGATTCGGGTGTGATTTTCAAGATAGGTATGAGATGGTAAATTTGTATAGTGCTTTGTACAAAGTGCGTATATGGGCAGTTCTAATATAATTTTTAATTTCAGGTATAAAAAACTTGTAAAATTTATTTTTTCAAAATTACTTTAAATGTTTGTCAAAAGGTTTATAAGGGTCCTAGAACTACGAAAAAAAGTTCAGCAAAGCTCATTTGTAAAAAACAAAAAATAATAATAAGGGATGGCAGTTTTTAAAAAACACCGATGCTAAAGAAACCGGTCTAAACAGGCCTTACGAAAGTAACTGTTTTTCAATGAAACCGAAATCACAAAAAACCGGTTAGTCTTATAACTAGTTTCGGTTTTCCATCCCTAGATCATTACGACGGTAAAGACCGGAAGGTCAGGAACGGAAGGCAAGGACATTCACACTGTTTCCCTGTCTTTTTTGTGCTGAAACTAACTCCAGTTTAATAAAAAATGATTTTTTTGCCTCATGTACTCCACTTAAACATATTTATAGAAAAAAATTCAATTATCAAACAAATATTAACCTTAAACCTGGGAGACTGTAATTAGAGCAATAAAGCCTCGCAGCTAATTTTACTGAGTTTTTTTTAAATTTTTGGGATTATTGGTGAATTTTAGCAAGCACGTGTGGCTACTAACTGAAATGTTAGCTTTCTGCAATACAGTTTTCATGGTTGAAGAATCACTGTAGCTCAATCCAGTGCCTTTATTCACCACTTTAGGAATGAGGTCAGTGAATTTACCAAAACCTAGGGACAACGTTAGGAGACGAGAAAAACGCATTATAAATATTAAAAGCCAAAATTTAATGGAAGGAATTTGTTAAGCTACAGTATTAGTTCAATTTAAAAACCAAATGAATGTAATTTTTAGCTCAAAAATGTGTTAGTTTGAGTCCTAAACTAAAAATTTGACATTCGGGACATACGACGGTAAGGAGTTTTCTGCATTGTTTTGTGTTCTAAAATTTTTTTGGAGTTTCTTTGCTTTAAAATTCCGTTTTGCAATCATATAAGGACCAGTCTTTTAGTATAATAAGAAAAAATTGTAAAGAAATATTAATTTTTTTAAAAGTTATGCCCAAGGGACATAAAATTAAAAATTATGGTAGAATTGCTCATATAATATTATATATGCTGTACGGTAAGTTACGTTTGGTTTGTTTGATACGATATGTGTGGTCTGTTTGGGAGTATTTATTATTGGTGGATATATAATTAAGGTTGAAACAGTTATTTTAAAAGTTTTCTTAATCAAAACTAATTTTTAATATTTGTTCATTTGGGTTAAAAGAGATTATTAAAATGTATCTTATTTTGTAAATTCGCGATTTCTTTATGAAAATCGCAAGCGTTGTCCGATGTGCGGCTTATTCGTGCTGGTTAATTTTTTTTTCAAATAATTAAGATTGTCTAAGTCTATTTTTGAATGAATTTCCAGGGTGTTTCTGAGCATTTAAATTAGTATTATATTATAAATAGTTTATTATTTCAGATTGGACAAAATAGTTATCAATAGTTGAATCTGGTTGTAAGAAAATTTATTACTACTTAAGTGATGTTCAATGCATTGCTTCAATTTTATTATTCCCCCCCCCCCCCCAAATTAAACATATTCTATTCCTTTATATTATTTTTACATATTCATATCATTATATATGGAAACTTTTACCAAGTTGGGTAATTGAAATATTTCTATACGTTTTGAACTCAATTAGACCACTTAGTAAAACATAAATTTTCCTTCAAAAACTCATCAATAAAGTTTACGCGGTTTTAGTAGTTCTTCGAAAGGTGTTTAAGAGTTTCAATAGTGTATCAATTACTACTGTCAAATAACTCTCCGTTCAAATTTATTTCAAAAATCGCCAATGGTTTAAGTAGCAAGTACAAGTAATTCTTATTGTTCTATAAATATTTTTTTTATCATCACTAACGACAGCAACTGGTCACTACGTAAATCTAAGTAAAACGGTTTATGGAAGAAAAACGCAGACACACAGGTATATGGAACCTGGGGGGGGGGGGGGTCTCAAAGGGTCAACCCCTCTGTCGTTTCGACAAAGGAACTTTTCTTTAACCCCCCCTTTTTACTCAAAACTCCGAGACTCTGAACAGGTGTCTGCTTCTTTGTGTTGAGTTTTCGAAATCCCGTAGAGGCTAAACATAATTATAGGTTAACTACCATCTTCTACACATATACATATATTTGTTAAAGCCGGCCTCTTTTATAAAAGGTTTGTTTACGCGTGCAAGTCGAGTTCGTAGTCTATTGTATCATTTTGTCAGACAGGGCTCAAGCGCACGATGGAGTCAAAGTTTGTTTTATTTGTATTTTAGCTAAAAGGAAGACTTTTCTTTAAAAATGTGTGATATACATACCATTTGGCATCATCATGTTTCTGATCATAATTTATAAAAATAATAGGGATGACATTTATTAGGGTTAATACAAAATATTTCCAATAGAAAAAAGGTTTAAAGAAATTATGATGTGCTTTTGGGGTTACAGTTTTCTGATATCATAAATGGCTATTAACCATCAGAAGAAAAAATTCTAAAATAATGATACAAAGAGTCATAGAGAAAGGAAGTACACCCAGGACGAAGGTGGGAATCGAGCCCGCACCCGTTACAGCACGCAGACTGCTGGCCTGCGATGCTAACCACTCGGCCATCCGGGGCCCTGGACCAACCTAATAATCTTGCTTTCCTCGATAAATCCGGGTACTCGTAAAATCTGGACTCGCTATAAACGAGTTCGGCTGCAATTGATTAATCAACTTATTTTTTGTTCTGTAAGTGTACACTAAAGTAAGCAAATTATTCAGTTGCTACATAATTTTATATGAATGCACTTAAAAAATTAATATATATTTAAAAATAATAATGTTTGTACTATTTCAACTTCCTCCCATTCCCAAAATCACATTCGAAATAACCCTAAACTCTAATCCTCCTATTAAAAACGAGTCTCTTTTTAAAGAGCAGTACAGAAAGATAACGCATCAAACATCGCCTACATTTTCGGTAAATAATTACTAATTTTTAAAATTCAGACACTTTTTAAACTACAATTACCCCATCTGAATTCTTTAAAAAAAATTTAATGGTATTAATAAAAATCAAGTTCAAATAAAAAACCTTAACCCATTGAACTTAACTCGTGATTACATTGTCATAATTAATAAGGGATAAAAATACATGTCTTAAAATACATTTTAATACAAATTCAGAATCCATTACGTAGAACAGAACTTCACCACAAATTATTGAATAAGTAAGTAGTGCAATATCATTTTACCAACGAACCCCTTCCCACTGCCAAACACCTAAAAATCCATTAAATACACTCCATATTTACTTTACGCGATATTTTGGGCACGCGATATTTTGGCCACGCGATATCATGGGCACGCGATATTTTGGCCCGCGATATTTTGGACCCGCGATATTTTGGGCGCACGATATTTCGGCCGGCGATATTTTGGCCGCGATATTTTGGCCCGCGATATTTCGGCCGCGATATTTTGTCCCCAAACCAGCAGATGTGGCAGAGGAGGTTAAGAGGGACTGTCAGTCAAATCGAGCTAATGCATTTGTTTTAAAATCACAACTTTTGTAGATGTATTGCTTTGCCATGTTATACCATTTTCACAAGGTATGGGAATCCTCATAAGATCAATTTAAAGCAAAATTGAAAAGAAAATAACATCCAGTTATTTAATTATTAATTCACAAAGTTTTAAAATATGTTCTGTTCATTTTTGGCATTTTAAAACTTCAAAAATATATAATTAAATAACTACGTGACATTTTCGTTTCACATTTGTTTCAATTCGATGTTATGTATTCCCATACCTGGAGAAAAAAGGCTAACATGGCAAAGCTACACTTCTGCGGATGTTGTGATTTCAAAACTAATGCATTAGCTCTAAAGGACTGACAGAAGTGACCTTTTTGAACTCTAAGGAGGGTGACAGGATTCTAGGAAAAAGAGAAGGAGTACTAACTACTATCTCGATTCCCACGCTAGACATTACCAGAATACCAGAACCAGTTGGTAAGTTTCATATCCTTGAAGTCTGCAGATGTCTATCATATTAACAACGTTGGAAAAAAAAGTATAAAAAAGTAGGGAAAGAAAAATGTAGCACATTTGTAGATTTAACTTTTAAGATACTTGCATAAATAGCCTACCAAAATAGAATGAAATCAAATATCAGTTAAGTATTAGATTTCTTAAAAGTTATGTACTCAATGCTCGAGAGATCGAGAAAGTCATTTAAGGTTATTATGCTCTTTTGTAAAAGTTCTATATTTGTCAATTCTTTCAGATTGAAATAAATGTCGAAAATGAAGCTCCCCTTTCAAATAGAATTACGCTAAATTGCTTGGAAGGGTGCATATAAAGTTATTTTTAAAAGAGTATTCAATGAATACGAAGCATTGCTTGAAACAATTTCTTATTTGATTGATTTTATTTTCCATTTGAATGCTAGTAAATGAAGCTTGTCAAAACTCATTTATAAGGGAATACTTGAAAGAGATTTCTGAACTAATTGGGTTTAGCTTTCAACTTTCAAGTCACTTGATTAAAGTTTTCTTAAAGAAACGAATTTCATAGTGAATTTTTAGTTCCGTTTTTCTTTAAACATCCACAATCCACTTTAAAATACAAAATGGTTATTTCTTACTATTCATTGAGGTTGATCAGTATCCTAACTTTATTTAGAATACGCTATTATACATCTATTTGATACAAACCTTTTATCTATGTAATCGTGCAGCGCTTCTATTTTTTGAAAATATAAATTATTTTTGCTTTTTAAAATAAAGGCAATGTTATTACCGAAATTGCAAACTTAATGCTGTTGTAACGAAAAAACATCCATTTAGTTAAGTATTTAAAAATTAAATTGCAATTTTTTTAAATTAGGTGTCATTTTTTCATGTTGCATTCTTCATAGTTATTTTTGCGATTCATTTCTACCCCGTTCTTTCCCCATTTGTGAATATACCATTAACACTTTCATTACCGAATATAAAAGTTTTCTTTTTTATTAGTTTTTCGTGTAACTAAATTTATCCCACATAAATTGTTTAGGATTAAGTTCTTCACGTGTTTTATATTTCGCTTATTTAGACTAATTTAAACTTTGAAAAAGAAAGAAGCGTCATTTTTTAGCTACTGAACATAAACGTGTTATACTTGGGGTTAAATATGGGTTTGAATTTTGACTTTATTTAATACTATATGGGTTTTTATATGTTTTTTTTTATATTTGGGTTCATCTATTCGCCATAGGCAAAAGTTTTTGTATTTTTTAATGCTTATTTTAATATCTTTGACATTACAAAAAAGTTAGAATACCGTAGCATTCGCTGCAGCATTCATGCTTTGTCGACTCTTCACACAGGTTTCGATTGCAAGTCGTATTAGTGCATCTAGCAGAACTTCCATATACATCCTGCAAAGGAATGCAACATAAAAATAATTATTTTTTCATGTAGGTGTTTGCATTTACATGTGCTTGGAATCATTTCACTTCGAATAGCTTTCAATAAATATTGCGGTAAAATGTCATGGATTATTTTTGGGCGTCATTCTAGTATTTCAAGTAAGCACAAATTAATTCTAAAGATATTTGTTTTGCATCCGATATTGACGCTTTGTAGCAAAAATGACAGTAAAATTACTTCTGACTGACGGTAAACTTGTAGTATTGGCCGCCACAACCAATTATATGGAATATATTCGGTTCAATCCAAGATTTAAGTTGTGATATTATTCATTTATGCTTTACTACTTCGTAATTAAACAATAAATTTTTTTAAAAATTAAGCATTTGAACGATCATGAAAAGTGAATAAAATTGATGACTTGGTTATAAACTGATTATTCAGATTTATGTTGTGTCCACTACTATGTAAATAAAAACCACAATAACCTTTTGTACTCTTAAACAAAGAAGAGCACTTTCCTCTACGAAATTTAACCGATGAAGTAATATAATCGTCGGTCAAATGACAAAACCACGAATGTGCAAATCACAGGGATGGAAAACTTCATACAGATAAGACTATCGTTTACAAAAATCTCCCATCCCTAGAATTTGCTTATTCGTGGTTTTGTCATTTGACCGAACATATAGTACTGCAGAAATTACTAATATAATATAAAAGAGTTTTTAAAAAATAAATTATTAATATACAAGAACATTTATTTTTACTTTGTAATATCAAATTCAATTGTTTTAAACCGATATTAAGTATTCTCTTACAATAAATTGTTGTTACTTTTTCTTAGCAAGTACATTTAACAGCATTTCTAAAAATTAAAGTCTGAAGTGTCCCAATTTTTTTAAAGAAAATGTTCGCAGAGTGACCACAGTTGAACTTGCACTACTCGGAACTTTCTGCAGAGAAAGCTAAACGGCCACACACACTGCTATACCATTTCAATGTATAGTATACACAATTGAACAAAAATTTTGATGGGAATATATAAATTTCGTATTTTATTATTATTCGTGTACCAAAAATCAATAATATTACAAGAAATAAAAAAAAAATTCATGAAGTTTTGAAATAGTATGGATAAGTCATAGATGGTCAATAAACGGATGGATAAGTATAGATAGTTAGTACGGATAGTTAATAAAATATGTGAAATATTATTGATGATTTTAAGCTTGGGAGCACAATATACTGACAGCGAATTTCCTAAAATGCGATCTTTTTTAACAAAACCTTTCACGGGATTCTCTCTTTCTCAATCATCAATAGCCTCTCTACCATAAATATTATCCGCCTATGAGTTTGCTATCTATAGTTAGTCTGTCTATAGTCTATCTATAGTCTGTCTATTTACTATGCAAGCCTCGAAAAGACTTTCTTCCTCCGTCCCTTCCCGTGGTTTTCAAGGAAACGGAGGAAGCATCGCTTTTCTAAACCTACACTCTTAAAACAAAAGAGTGAAATCCACTCCAGTTGGAGAAGTGCATTTTCGACACCCTAAAGGCATGCATATTTACTCAGACTGAGTTAAAATCACTCGTTTGGAGTGATCCTGTCGGAAGTTTAACACACAAAGGATCCACTCCAAAAGGAGAAGTGCATTTTCCAGCCTGGAGGAGTGAAATCCACTCAGACTGAGTTAAATTAGGAGTGTTTGTTTTAAGAGTGTAACGCGTTTGAGGTTCTATTGTGCGATTAACAATCCGAACAGTTCAAACCCAAGTAGGGTGGGGAGAAAACACGCTCCCCCCGTTTCGAAGAAAACCACATGCGGGGTTTGGGGAGGAAAATGCTTTCGACATTCGTATTCAGGATAGACAAGGAGTAGGGTCATATGGGGGAATTATGGATCAAAAAATCACAACATCCTATTTTTTTCTAAAGTATGAAAGATAGAAAGATTTAATTTTGCATGGAGTAAGCTTAAATAATTTAGAATTTATTTAAATAATCACTTTACCTAAAACTTAATTATTATTAGTTTTATTTTAATTATTGAGTGATCAGGAATTACCCCGGGTTTGGGCAATTATGGATCACACATGGGGTAATTATGGATCACCCTTTTTTTTATAGTAATGCGTATTAAAAGTAAATTAATTTTTGGTAGCAGTTAAAATATAATTCAAAGCAAACTTTTAAACGCCAAAATTAACTTTTTATTAATCTTCTTTCTCAGAAAAAAATTAGACTTTATCGTTTGCTAATTTTTTTTAAACTCGAAGAATAATGATGATCTTTTTTAATAAATTATGCCGCAATTTCCCATTTACATTCTTTCGAAAATTAGGTTATTTATCGTTTGTTAAATTAATTTACAGTTCGAAGTATCTCGAAAGTTTCTCGTAAGTTTAACGAAATGAAAAGAGCCAAAATATTGAATAAAAATGGAATTTGCATGTTATTTCAATGTAGATTAATTTTTTTGTAATTTAAATTTTAAATAAACTTTTAATTCGAATTTTTTAATGAAATTTGGAATGCAGCCTAATCTGATTTTTTGCTTTAAAATGACGTATACCACTTAGCTAAAAACACATGAAAAATTAAAAAATATCACTGATCCAGAATTACCCCAGTGATCCAGAATTACCCCAGTAAACTGGGGGATAAATCGATATACCTTTAAAATCATTAAAAAAAATAATTATGAAAAAATTTATATCGGAATGAAAAGCTTAGACCTTTTCCTATTGAAAAATAGCACCAACAATATAGTTAGTTCAAATATGTTTCTCCAGTATGGATCTTAAAAAAAATCATGTTTTTCAAAGACAATCTTTTTTGAAGATGTTTTCATAGTAGTGTAAAAAGTATTTTTTTTCTATTTTTTGCTGCAGAGTTACATTGTTTTTGAACTTGATATAAGAAAATTGAATGTATAAGGATGACTTGGCATAATTTATTTTCTTTCTAAAAACCATTTTTAATCCTTAAAACTTAGTGATCATTATTTACCCCGGAAAGAGAGTGATCCATAATTCCCCCATGTGACCCTATTGATTACACATCTTCCCACCACAACCAATTATATGGAATATATTCGGTTCAATTCAAGATTTTTGTGTTTTAAAAGTTGTGACATTATTTATTTATGCTTTACTACTTCGTAATTAAATAATACATATTACACGAAAAACACGCTCACGCCGTTTCGTCGAAAACCACATACGGGGATGGGGGAGGAAAATGCTTTCGAGGATCGCATTTTAGATAGACAAGGTATAGTAATCCTGAGCACCGTCAGTTTAACTATGGGCACTCTGTACCTGATATATATCTCTTTCGCCAATGGGCGTTAAATGAAGAGTATATTGCTGATGAATAATTTTCAATGATCTTTTATTAATAAAAAGTTTGCACACTTACAGCTTTGCAGATGCATCTCACACAAACATCTGCTCCGGGATTTTTAAAATACTTGTACCAAGTTTGATTGACCTCATAAACTTGATCAGTAAAAGAACATTTTAGTTTCGAAAAACTCGAGGCAGGGGAAATGTCCAAAGAGGCTGAAAACAAAAGTAGAAATTGAAATTTACTAAAAATAAAAAAAAATACTAAAAATTATTTATACACTGCTCAAAACAATTAGGGGAGCACTTTTTATAATTCTAGTTTTAACTTCACTCCCAACTTTTTAATGTTTATCCTATAAATCTAAAATTTGTTAAATAGGCTCACTATGCATTCGAAATGAAATAGTAAAAAGCAGGAGAAAAAATCTTAAGTTTTTAATACTTAAATTTAAAGTTGGGAAATGAAATAATAACTTTTTAATAAATTATAACAATAATTTTTTCAAAACTTTTTTTGTTGAAAATAATTGAAATATATTTTTAAACATCTAAAAATTGCAAGCATGAAAAATTTAGGGTAAATTTATTTTCTAAAACTGTTTTAAAGTGAAATTTATTTTACCATATTTTTCATAATTTCATTAATATAAAAAAAAATTAAATTCTTCAAAATAAGTTATTCTTCCATCTAACGATACATAAGTGGCCAATTTAACTTAGTCAGAAAAAAATCACAAGCTGATGATTCCCAATGGAATCATTGGGAGCGAAAGGGTTTAACCCTTTCAGTCCCAAAAATTGACTACACTACAGAAACATTTGATATTCACAAAATAAGCTTATTTTAGGTCAAATATACGAATTCCAAAGAATAAAAAAATTCATTAAAATTTTTTATATGGTTTTTGAAACAATGCCAAAATTCTTTAACTGTGGAAAACAACAAAATAAAAATATATATATTACCTAAAAACACTTCGAGATATATTTTAAGGTATCTGACCATTTTATTAAAAAAAAGTTAGTAATTATTTTAACCGAAATAGTTTAAATTGTGTTTTAAATATGTGGAACTGAAGTGAACTTATCAAAAATCAGGAGAAACGCTTGTTGACTATTTTCTAAATAAAAAAATAGTAGTTCTGACTTCTATTGAGATTAATGTAAAATATTGTCTAATAGAACAAAGTATGAAGAATCGAATGATGTGTGTTTGGATGTAATAAACATAAACATTTTGAAAAAAATATTGAAAGTGATGATGCCAAATGGCATCACTGGGACTGAAAGGGTTAAAACATGTGCTCCCCTAATTGTTTTGAGCATTGTATTTTCCAAAAAAGAAAACTTACCTGCTATGTCAATGAAGATGATCAAAATAATGTGTGTGGATAGGTCTGTTGAAAAGCTCATAATTGAGTTGATCCCTAAACTAAATGTAAGAACTGTAATGAAACGTACAATTATATAAATAAAATAGTTAAGTACTAATTTGAATAAATTAGTGATAAAATTCGATTATTGTTTAATTTATTTAAAATATAATTGTCTTGTTAACGTAAATGAAGTTCTATTATTGAAGTTTGTTAAAACGGGTATTCTATTCCAATTGTTTTTAAATAAAAAAGTATTTAGTTAATCCAATAAAGGAAAGAAAAAGTTTGTTTAGACCTTCAATACAAAAAATTGTGTATTTTCCAGTTATTACAAGTTGTGTTGAAACAATTCAAAAATTGTATTAAACACATTAAACAAATTATATTACGGTACTTTAAAATGTTTAAAATGAATGTTATATTATAATTACTTTATTTACTTTAAATTAAATGTTATGATTTAGTTATTCATATTTTAGAAAATAATATAGTAAACAGATTTTTTTTTATCGCGCATGGGTGGCCCAATAACCTTCGTGTAGCTCTAGTGCGACGATAATTCTACCTAACCTAATCCACTTATACTGTTTGAAAACAAGTTTTTTCTTAGTATACTTGATTCGATAGTATTCAAGTGTAGTCATATCAGCATTTGTCGAATTCCTAAAACGCTATATACCTTCTTAGAAATTCGACAAATACTTCCTTGAATTAATCATTGAAGAGATTTCTGGAACTAATCATTTCATAAATTTCTTCTCATTAAACAAATCAAAATATGCTAACACAAAAACACTAATGAAACAAATATTAGAAAAAAGCCCTCTATTAAACTAATGACCCCCGTGAACACTAACAATGCAGTGTTTAGCATTTTAAAGTCCCTATCTCGACAAATGAACCATCGATCTAATTGTGTTTAGAACCATTCATCTTAAAGAATGGTGATTTATTCATGTAATTGCAAAGTAGTGTCGTTTTTATGCCCAATTAGAATCACCCCCCGTAAGTTCCTGGCCCTTGTTTCGTACTGAAGAGAGGGGGCGATACCTTAGTTTGACAAGATTGCAAATAACAATATGCGGGGGCTGTAGGGAGCCTAGTGGTCAAGATCTCGGTCTCGAGATCGGAAGGTTGAGAGATCGAGAACCGGTGCCACTGAAGACCTTCCGAGTATATGCGGAGTACGTGCTCGTTAAATCTGTTGGGTCCGAAAGTCCTGTGGTCGGTCATTGCGCAGTTTACCATGGGTACAGGTTCCTGGAGAAAATTTCCCTCCCCTTCAGGGACATGTTTAAATTGTGGAGGTGGCGCGTGATAGATGGCAGCATCTGTCACTTTATGTGTGCATGTGAGTGTGAGTGTGCGTGTGTTGTGACTGTCTTACTTGACGAAGGTTTATAAGCGGCTCTCTGAGCAAGCACACAAGCCTGAAAATATATGTATATCAACCAACCAACCAACCAACCAATATGCGTTTTTAAAATTTTGATACACAATTATTGGCTTGGCAGAGGTGGTGAATTAGTTGGCGTGTCTGACAACCAAAGTACCAACCTGAGGTCGAATAGTAGCCAGGTTCCTGATCATATGCCAAACTTTGCTCTTCACATGTATCAAGGTTGCCTGGGACTTCAACTGAGGGATCCGTCGTCAAAGTGCGTTTTCAGCATGGACAATATCTAATTATGCACCCAAGAATAGAGAAACGGAAAAGGGCATGACTTTAAGAGCCTCCTCGGCTTGGACGGAACTTTTTTTTAAACTAATAAACACTACCAAGCATTCTCCCATAAATAAAATCTGGTATTTATTAGTCAGAAAAAATGTGCGGTAAAAAATATATAAATCAAATTCAAAGTTTTCAATTCAATTAATATTTTCCAACTAATTTTACTTAAAAATAATTCGAGTAGGAGTTACCGCTTCGTCAAATCAATGCAACGAGTCCTATGGATCATCCTATAGCATTATGAAAAGACCATCAACGATTAGCAGAAACTATTAATCGTCCAAGATATAAATCACAGGAAGTGATATAAATCATCTCCATAAACCGCCAATCTGTGTCAGTTGGAGCTCGAATGGGATAGATTCATTACTTAGTCATTAATCCTTTTTGAAAAGTTCGAAAAAAAAATTGCCAAATAATGGAGGATAAGGTAAGGAATATAAGCTGTATTTATGTTTCTAAGTTTGAATATTGTCTTTAAATTTAATTAGAAGAAGAGAACGAAAGTATCTTAAATAAAATAGTAGAGTTGTCCCAGCATTTGATTTTGTGATTTTTAAGGTAGTGTCCTTTTCAGTGTAGATTGCAAAATATTTTAGCTTTGATATTGTAACATAGTGTTTGAACATTTTATGCATCTTTTTTAAAATAAAATGGATTTTTTTCGTCCTTTCAAACAAGTTTATTTTAAAAAATAAAAAATTATCACAAACTGTTTTAACTGTTTGCTCTAGTTAATTGAAAGCAAACAACTTTAGTAAAATATGATGAAATTTAATTTACATTATGCAATTCACAACTAGAGAATTAGTTTATTCAATGTAATGAAGTATGATAATTAAATAATTATTTTCAATTACAAGATGTTTTAATAGTTCATAAAATAAAAAGTCATTTTTTAAATTCTAATTAGTAATAAATTGTAATAACTTATTAATAATTTTAATAGTTTAATTAGCTATTTAATTTTTTCTATTTTCATAAAAAGTGGCTTCATTGTTAAATTTTATTATATTCATATTTAAATGTTTATTATTGTATATTTTAAATATTGCTATTTATTTAGCTCATTCAAGAAAGGAAACATTGTGGTATGAAAACGGTTAAAAATGCATTGTAAGATTTGTTTTTTAACAAAATATTTTTTTTCAATAAATGTAACAAAAAGTTTTACTATTAATTTATGTCAAATAAATCGTAATATTTTGATAAATTACATTTTCATTATAAGACTTGTATAAATATATTTTTTTTCATTTGAATGGCTCAATTTACCTTTATACAATAAGTATTAAATTTATGGCAATCTAATATCCATAAACCAAACATTGCGGCTTGTAAGAAGAGAAACCACTAGTATAACCTCTTTAATTAATTAACAGCAAATACTAAAATATTCTTATTTCTTTATTGATTATTCTTAATGTACCGCAACGCCAAATGGTAACCTGATCCCCCAACGTTCCCCCCACAAAAGAAAGCAATGAATCAAGCAGCAATAATCATTTATTGGAGTAAAGGAATCCCACTTTATGTAAGGTCATGCAAGGGTTAAGGAACTTGCGAATCGATTTCTTTTCTTGATTCCATTTGTTAAAGGGTTTCACTGATTAACCCCCTAATGCATACTGTTACCGTTTGGTGACAAGTAACATAATCCACTTTATTCTATTAAATTAGAGCTCCTCCTAGATAAATCGGTGTTTTTTTTTCATCCATTACATTTCATTTTAAAGTTTTAGTTACTAATAATCCTCGTAGATGACAGTAGTAAAAGTGTATTCAAGATTAAAGAGTGAGGTTATTAACTTTTGTGAAATTACGTTTTTGGCAGTATTCAAAGAATAATAATGTTAGTACTAAATACTAATAAATTGTTTTGAAAAATTAATCATAGTTAAAAAGGGTTCTTTTGAAATATTTTTAGTAGTTTTCTAGTCATTATTATCAAAATTGGAATTTTGCAGTTGATTTTTGTCAGATGGAAAAAATTTTAAAAATTGAAATTATTTAAATTCTAATGCAGTTAAAATTTTTTCGTATTTTTCCCATAATGTGTGAGCATTAAAGATACATATATATTTTTTTGGGATGAAAATAAAAATTCATGCATTAGAGGGTTAATGCACGGAAGATGCATTGTGACCCATTGGGTGAGGGACTGATATTTGTTACCAAAGTTTGTGAGTTTGTATCCCGCTTTTGGAGTAAATATTTGTAACCATTATTTGAGGAAATGTGCGAGTGAGTCCCGATATAATTAGGGGGCTGGGGAGCCCAGTCGGTTATGCATTCGCCTAGCAGGCGAAAGGTCCGAGGTTCGGGTCCGAGCATCGCCAAAATAACTGCCTACCTATGAACGGCCCATGCAGCCAAAAATATTCGACGAATATTACCCCGTGTAAGGGAGTGCACGTTAAATATCCTTCAAAGTCCTAATGTTACGTACAATGTCACCCTTAACGGTTGCGTTGGGTGCCTACTCAGGTGTCGGCTCGTCACTTGACTGTAGTTCTAAAATGCGACGCTCGTCGCCAATAGCCCTCGTGTAGCTCTAGTGTGACGATAATTCAAAAACCAAAAACAAAAAAAAAACCGATATAATTAGCTCTCGTTTAGTAAGAAGCATTGTTTTTTTTAAAAAAAAATGGTTTGATATTCGTATGAAGGGACTGAGTTTAACTCCAAGTCATCCATCTATACTATTTATTATGTCTATACTATACATTACTAAACATAACAAAAACATTATACATGTAATATGAGTGATAATATCGGGATATATCCTTAACAGTAAAAGCACTAAACCATAAAGAGCAAGTAAATTAAAACGAAACCTTTAAAATACAACACTAATGAACATTATTTATGAGGCAAGTTCAAAGCACCTTTCATTTAAAATAGCGGTGCAAAATAATTCAATAAATTACAAAAGAAGTTTAGCATAGAATCAATAAAAGTGCTTTAACTAATTAGAAATTTTGTTTTAAGCTTTCTTGCTCTTTATTTTTAAAAAAATATATCGTTACATAAACATCTTGTAAATAGTTGTAAGTCTTCAATAATATTTTTGTAAAAATTTCTTTAGAGTTTTCAAAGGCTTCTTTCTTTGCAATTGCTTTTATTACAAAATAAGTTGCAACCGCAAACCTTTTTAACTATAGTTTTAGATATTGAACAGAAAGAACCCCGTGAAAAGTGAAATAAAAAAAATCAATATTTTTTTTTCTGCCTATGAAACGTCACAAATGTTAATTGTCATGCATTAAATTGTTATTGCATAACTCTGCAGTAAAATTTTTTTAATATATTTGTTATACCATTTCAAAATTAATACAAATCATGCAGAATATAATGGCATTTTATAAAGTCTTTTAATGTCTTGCCATCATATACACCTTCAGCAACTTTTTATTGCAAAAATATTAAATAATCGTCGTTAATCCAATAAGTACACGCAACATAAGATACTTTTAGATTCATTAACTACTCATATTCAAAAATTTAACATTAACAAAAATAAACTTAAACATCACTCGATCTGCAACAATAAATACCAATTCCTTTTAATGATGGTGATAATAAAAATATCATTATTTTTAAAATTTAAAATAAATCTAAGTACTAAGTGTCTAAGAACAAATATCACATAATCTATACGATCTTTGCATAAATTCATTTTAATTATTTCACTTATTTTAATATGTTAGTTTACAAAACAAAAAAAAATATTGCATTGCATAAAATTCAAAGTTTAACACAAAAATTTTATATTAGTACTAGAGCTGACATTATTTTAAGCATGCACTAAAAATATGAAATTAATAAATATTAAATTTCTTTAATTCTCTTTTTGTTATCAAATGATTAGTCCAAAACAAATCAATTCATATTAAATTAATTATTTCGCAATAATAAAAATATCACAGGACAATTTAATAAGAATACTTTTTAACTGCAAAACAATTTGTCTTTTATTAATCATTTTCTATTAACTCAATTTCTCTTATTGACATTTAAAACAATTATTAAATCATATCAATTGCATAATTCACAGTGTTTTTTAATAAATATTCTTCAAACTTACTCACCAGGAAAAAAGTGCATCATTCATAGAAAGGATGAAGAAGTGTGGAAATCTTTGAAAGATGCTGGTAAATAAATGAATGAATGAAAAGAGGAGTACTTGCGCTTTTATATGTTACGTTGCACCGAGGGAGAAAAATGGCAGGGTTACTTCAGTTGAAACGAAAGCGCTGCGCCAAACCACGCCAAAACTTTTTTGGGTGTAATTTTGACAAATATAAGTTCTGTTAAAATCATAACTTTTCGAAAATTATAAACAGATAAATAGATTATGTTGATTTTTAAATTCCTATAAAATTGTGTTTTTTTTTTTTTTTGTACTTTGCAACTTTTTAGAGAGAGAGAGAGAGAGAGAGAGAGAGAGAGAGAGAGAGAGAGAGAGAGTTGAGTTTTTTAAGATATTAAATTTCTTATCTAACCATAGTTCTGCATAATTTCCTGCTAAATATTTTTTTTATTAAAATTAAAAATAAATATTATTTTCTTTGTTAATGCAATGTATTCAACGTAAATAAATAATAATAATTTTTGTAAGAGAATTTTATTTTGAAGATTGCATTTCTTTTATAGTTGATTTTTACTCTTTAGTTTAAAATCTTATTTTCAAGAATATTTCAAGTATTTTTTAATATTAAATTTAAAATAAAGAGCTAATTAACGTATAACCTTCTTCCTGAATTTTACCTACTCGTATTTACGTATAATTTAATTTTACAGAAAGAAGGAAGAAAATACTGAAATATCAATAATTTTTCAAATCGAAACATGAAAGAAATGTCACGTAAAATTTAAAATACTAAATTGTCGAAGAAGTGTCATTAAAAGTTTTAAATAAAAACATGAAAGAAATGTCAAATATATTTTAAATAGATCAGATTGAAAGATTATATAGATTGAAAATATAATATCAAATAAAATTATAACTTTATCTAGATCAATAAGAAATATCTGAAATTTAGAATTTCGAAAACCATATAATAATTAAATAATTGTCTTTCTAACGGAAGTCCACTCAATTTAACAAATTAGTTTCACTAATGCTATCTTAAAAACATTTTTGAATGAAATTTTGCTGAACGTGACATTTTTGAGGATAAATGCTTTAAAATACTGCATGTTTAAACTAATCTACCTCCAGAGCAAAGTCAATCAATACAATCTTAATTAAATGGGAGTCTAAAATTCCCCACCGAAACTACTATTTTCTTCTTTTTTGACAATTTCGCAAGTTCTAGAGTTGTGAAGATCTTTATTTAGATTTAATAATTTAAGTAGATATTCTTAGAATTAATAACTTAAGTAGATATTCTTAGAATTCCAAGAACTCCATATAATCCGAACTACATGACTAAGTTACATTTTCAAAATCTCGACACATTTTTCAACTCTGCCAAATTAAAAGATCTTTCAAATAAGTTAGTGAATAATTTATTCCGATATTGCAAAATTTAAGGATTTCATAGCATAACTGCTTTTTAGGACTGCATTTTTGTTGTTTTTCAAAAATTAAGTTAAAGATGGAAGCATAAATAATTAAAACATGAATTCTAAATTTTTAAATTTTATTAATTATTCAACAAAAAGTACATAAATAATTAAAACTAATGTAACATAAATGAAAAAAACTCAAATAATTGAAATAACAAATAACATCAAAACAAAGTATTCCCCAAAAAAATTAATACATTAATACTAATTAATACAATAATTACTGTACATTAATTTCAAAGTACTTATAATTTCAAAGTTAAAATCTATTAATTATTTTGTTACTTATGTTGTATTGATTGCTTTGACTTAAAAATGTTTATAGATTCTTTAAAAAATTAAATTTTTTACGTTCTTATATAAGAACTTTTCTTATCTCATTTTCTGAAAGCAGTATATTTATCGAGGCTCTTTTATTTTCTATAGGATTTTTAGTCTAACGAACGATTAACTTTTGGCGATCTCCATTTTCTCATCATTTCATCTATGTTGCCAAGTCAAGATTTGGCCGAAAGAATTAAATTTGTTATTTTTATGTTTTACTAGCTGTTATACCCGACGTTGCACGGGTAGAGGTGAAAAAATAATTTTATAGTCAATTTAACTATTTTTTCTTTCATTTGAGTTACATAAGATATGAAGATTACCCAGTAATTTTTTCCATTTAATTACCCATTTTGGATATTGTAATAATTAATATTAATTTCAAAAATACCTTTGATAAGAAGCTCAAACTAAAGAGAATACATATTTAAGTAAAAAAAATAATCAGAAAGAATTAAAAATAAGCTACTCCAGCAAAAAGCAAACGATTTGCATTTTTTTATAAGTTTATTTGCTTTTTAATAAGCTTATGTTGCCGATACCTTTCGTTATTAAAGTACTCCCGCTAAAAAATCCCACTACTTATATAACATTAAAAATTCAAAATTTAAAAAATGCTATAAAATTAACAGATAATGTCATAGTAATTTCCCGAATAAAAAAATTTTAGCTCATTTGGCGTGCTTGAAAAATTTGGCGAGGAAAATATATAGCTACCATTACAGCCATTCAGCTCTGGCGCAAAGACCATCGTACAACCAACCAGCTATTTAAAAAAATTCTCTTTTACACGTTATTTGTAATAATTTGGCGAGTTTGGCAAAGTAATTGGAGAAAAAAGGAAGACATGAAACCCTTATATGCATCTGTAGTGCAACGGTCTTCAAAAAAGAACATAGTTCAGTAAAAGCTTAACTATGCTTTTAAAAAATTCATAATTAAAATCATACATACACAATAAAATAATAGAATGGAGACTGGTAGGATTACGTAACTTGAAACATATCCAACTATTTTTTCAAATTATTAACTTTGTTTTTGAAGGCAATGAACAAATATTAAATAAATTAAAAAATTTCAATTTTAATTGTTTTCTAAAAAGTTTTATTTAAATTTTTCTGCCTGATGGCATCACGAAAGGGGAAAAAATGGTCGGATTTGAGCGAAAGTGGTGTATTTTTTCCCTTAAAACGTTCGAAAATGGTAGAAGGAATGGTCCGATTCGAAAAATTCTTAGCCTATGTTTGTTCCTGGGATGAGAGGAATTTTTGTGCCAAATTTCGTGACGATCTGTTGCGTGGTTCTTAAGTTTTTGCGTCCTATACAAACAGACAAACAGAAGTCGCCTTTTATGTATATAGATTAGTTTTAGTTATTTCTATTTTGAAAGCTACTAAGCTGTATTAGGTCTTATGGCAATCTCAATTTTCTAGTTGCCAAACTCGCCAAAACGTTTCAAATTATGATATGTCGTTTACTCCCCATATTGAAAACTTATACTTGAGCTTAAAGCAATCTCAATTTTGTCGCCAAATGTATCCCCAAGCTACCAAAATCGCCAAATGAAAAATGCTTTTAAAGTGCTTTTTAGAAAGTCATTGTTCCATAGGAGCTGTATAATTGGTCATTTGTAGAGATCTAAATTTTCCCACCAAATATGTTCTCAAGCTCGCCAAAATCCACGCCAAATGGTTAATTTGTTTCTTGTGTCTCATTATTAAGATTTTAACTTAAACTTAAACAAGCTTAATAATTAGTCAAGATCAACAAATGTCGCCAAATTTGCGAAAACTTTTTTAATGATATTTATACAGGTCATTGTTTTTTGGAAGTGATCACTCAATAGAGCTATTATTTTGGTAGTCCTTTTGTGAAAATCTCCATTATATTGCCAATTTTGTCACCAATCAAGCGAAATTATTATTGCTGTATATAAAAGACCAAATGTGCAAAACATTTTTTTTACCACAGTATTGAGATTTTGACATAAAATATTATTATACAATTGTGGTTTAACTGGGATTTATGAGAAAAATTACCTAGACAGTAAATTCATATTTAGTTCAGTTTTTTTATAACGGTGCGCCTCATATAGCGGATTTTATATTTTGGAATTATAAGTTAATACAAGTTACAGGATATAATATTTTATAATGGACGGGGGAGCAATAGTGTAAGCTTTTTACCCTACAACACATTAAATGGTACGTATACTTAGATAGGTTTGAAATTCTTGTCCATGCGAAGAACTGGTATTCATTTACTGCTGTGAAATTAAAAAATAACATTTCTTTCCCAGCAGTTATAAAAAATGTGTGCTTATGAAAGTTTTCCAAATTAATTTCTAAATTCATTTTTAAATTAACACAAACACACGTAAATCTTCTTATTCCAATTTTTTTTATCTTATATATATATAAATATTTAATATTTAAAACGTGTTTTAAAACATATCAACTTGAAGACAACCAAAATACCTAAATATATTTGTTTAAAAATGAAATCGGACATACTTCTAAAGGTTATGACTATGTGATGTTGTATTAAATTTTCGTTAAAATAAAAGTTGAAAACTACCACAATATAATGATTAGTTTGGTTGAAAGAAACATTAAAGTAACAGAATGGAGAAAAATATCCATATGTACAATATCTTTAAAATGTGGTGCAAATAAAATTCTGAGTACTTTTAGCGATTTTTTTTTACTTTTTACGACCTTTTTTAAATGGAAACATTAATGGATTTCTAATGTACATGAACAAGTAATTTTAATAATTCCACTTTTGTCTTATAATATTTGAACCGTCTGTTTTCGACTGACTGTACATTATTTCGATCATTAACTTACAAATGAGAGTGTGGCGCGACGTAATAAATATCCGAAATGACATTTACTTTTTGAAAACATCACAAATGGATAACTTATATATAGTTTAGGCTAAAATGTTAATTGAATATAAAGCCAATCATTCAAATCTCATGCATATTGTTTGCAGTATTTATAGAGCTTAAAAGTTATGTCGATAATTTTCTTTCTTTTTAAACAACTTTTGGAAATTATTTTTGTCGCTACATAATGTATAATTACATTTAGTAATGTAAGTATCTTGTGAAGGATAACTCTAAATTAACTATTTATTTTTAATAACATTATGCAATATTTTGACATTTGAGTATCACCAGAAATATCTGATTAATACAATATTATTAATCTGCACTGATGCTTAGTGTTGGTGATATTTTTAAGGAAAATTTACCTTCTAACAAGCACACCAAAAGTCTACTGAGTTACTTTCAAATTTGTACACCTTTTCTTTGGATAACAGAGAATTTTGATGTCTGTTCAGTGATCAGTATTTACAGGCAAGAGGTTTCAGTTATGTTTTAAATTGCATTAAAAACGTAAGAAATTTCCAAAGCATTAATATACCAAAGTAAAAAATATTTTGGGTGTCTTTTATACCATTTTTCTCTCTTTTAAACGAAAAATGCTTATACTTTTCCCCTAATCGCTGTTGTCAATTTCAATTTATTGTTCGATCTTCCACCCACGTAGATCTAGATTATCTCAATATGAGCTCAAAGTATTTGATGCGAGGGATATCCTCTCAGAAATATGGCCACGTGTGGGAGGATGTAAGTATGTTAAGTAAAAACACAAAATACTGTTTAATTTAAGCTGGTCTTTGGATTTAAAGGGAGTTAATATTTTTTATTTTGAAAAAGAAAAAGAAAACAACGGGACTTCTCTTTTTTAAAGCATTTGGTAATAATTGTGATACTAAAATGATTTGCATGTAGAATTTCTTAGATTTTTTTTTATAAGAAACTTTTTTTTTTCGAAATACACATAAAAATAAGGAATAAAGCAACATAATAATAATAATAATAATAATAATAATAATAATAATAATAATAATAATAATAATAATAATAATAATAATAATGATAATGATAATGATAATAATAATGATAATAATAATAATAATAATAATAATAATAATAATAATAATGATGATGATGATGATGATGATGATGATGATGATGATGATGATGATGATGATAATGATGATGATGATGATGATAATGATGATAATAATGATGATAATAATGATAATTAAAATAATAATAATAATGTCATTAATACTAAATGACGTGTCCTTTCTGATGTCATTATTAAGTGCTAAACAACCAGAAACCATTTGTCGCGTGTATGATGTCATTAAGAAATTGTAATAGCAAGACGTTAACAGTCAAATGAAAAAAAATAAATAATATAACATCTCTTTTAAAAAAATTAATGTATTTAATATGCATAATTTTTCGAAGAAATTCATCAAATTTGCTGTTTCAGGGAATTTTACCAAAGTTTAAAATAATATAACTTTTGCAGAGAGACAGTTAACATATAATTAAATAGCTTAGTTATCCCAAATTTAATGTTAAGTTATAAAAATCCTTGAATACCAAAATATAGGAAGAACACTTAAAAAAAGAAAATGTTCGTAGCAAATTTCCATGTTGAATTTACAAATTATTATTTTTTATAGACTTTCTTTGGAGTGCAGGTAAAACAAAATTGAAAGTTAAATAACTTTCAATTTTGTTTTACCAATTTTGTTTACAATTTTTTTTTTCAGCATTGAATTACCTTATCTAAGACTTGGCACAAACGTCTCTAACAAAAGCAATATTGCTTTTAGATAAGGTAATTCAATGCTGCAGTAGCAGCATTCATTTATAATTAAAAGTTCTTTTTATTGAAACTGAGAGGGTTTTCGAATTTTGGCAGTTAAAATTCTCGAACGGTGAACCACAAATAGGTACCCGTAAAATAATGAGAAGTACCCCACAACACAACAATATATGTGTTGTAGACATTTATAAAATAGACATATTTTAATTCATTCGGTTTCTGAGTATAGTTGCACGAATTTTTAACTTGCCTAATGTTGGGCTGATTTCATAGCCAACATGTTTATCTGCAATGGCCGAGCCCACATTCCTGGATCCTTTAATTGGGTCTCGATTCCAGGTGTGTTAGAGGGCCAAACTGTATTGTTGCGGACCTTCCCCAGCCGCATGAATTCCTGTCTGGCGCCACTGTGACCGTGTCCAGCATAAAAGAGTTTTGTTGGACATGACGTTATACCACAAAGGCAGTGTCAGGAAGTTTTATTGCAGGGGGAACCTGGAGTTATGTCTTCAGGTGGACCTTCGGTAAACTTCAGAGGATTTTCATATCCTATGGGGTTCCCGTAATTGTTACTATCCTGACCACTGCCTAAGCTCAATTTAAAATCGAAGGTGGGAATTTGTGCTGGGGGGATGTCCGAAAGTATGTAATTGGGCAACATTTTACATGGGTGGAGTTTAGAGATTTCGTCGGCGTGTACCGCGAGATCTGAGGACA
Organism: Hylyphantes graminicola; assembly: GCA_023701765.1. Classification (NCBI taxonomy): domain Eukaryota; kingdom Metazoa; phylum Arthropoda; class Arachnida; order Araneae; family Linyphiidae; genus Hylyphantes; species Hylyphantes graminicola. Next base: position 16,809,063 of record CM043123.1, on the reverse strand, counting down.
GTTACGAATAGATACAACATAGAATAACATCAGAAATTGAACAAGAGGGCTGGGTGCCCGTTGGGCCCTAGGCCCGACTCTACATAAAATGACCATTGGGTCCCTCTTGCCAGAGACGCCGTGTGACTAAACGTATTCTCAAACTTGCACACTATATTTAAAGCTGTATTGATCCGTATCCCCTGTGTGCTTCTTGTTGAAGAGTTGTGAAATGTGTTAGTAATTGGAATTGTGGAGATGGTTGGTATCCGACACCAACAGTGTCCTTCTTATAAGCATCTTCCGATGAGTTGGGTGCCGTTGAGCCCCTAGCTACCATCCCAATTACCGTACCTCAACTAAGTTCAATCTAGGTGTTGATAAAAGTGTTATGGAGGAAGTTCTGGTACTTGTGGTCCGTATAGTATACGTCATGTTCCTGTAAAGGGGTGAGTTGATAATTCTCTAATACTTCCAGGATATTAAATGTAATTGACAATCATGGTAGGGTCTTGACAATGCACACTATGATATTTGGTATTGTATTATTATTATTGTTATTACTGTCTAGTATTACACCGCGCGGTTGTAGGTTGTGCTTTCTTATATGTTAATAAATGCTAAATTAGTTAACCTATTGTCTTCTCATTTGCTGTCCAGGGATATTGCGGTATTTAATATAGTTCTTAATAATTTATGATTAGAGTTATTAATTATTATTCAGTGAAGTAATTAATATAATAAGTTCTTGGATGAATGTAATTAAGCAATGTACTCTTAACCACTAATACGATTTTGGCCATAACATCAAATGCATTAATTAACATATAGCAATTAGCTGTTTACCATCATACATTAAAACCTAAACTTAAAGCATACTAATTACCGGCCCAACAAATGGTGCCGTGCTTTTTTTTTGATCGAACGGATAGCACTTGGGAAGACAAAAATGTTATTGATAGTTTTGATTGATAATTTTGTTTTAATATTATTTTTGAGTGGTTTAAAACGGAATGGGAAAGATTCCTAAAAATACTTATACTTTTTAAATCTTGTGTTTTTATGCTAAAAGTTTAGTATTTATTCTATTTGAATACTTATACTCTGGAACTTGAATGATTAATTAATGGTTATTCGAATGGTATAACTGATTATTTGAACTTGTACTTGAAACACAATTTATTTCGAGTATTTTTTTTTAAAGACATAATCGACTGTATTTTGTTATTTGTGTGTTTTATTGACGTATCTATTTATCAATACGTATATATTTATCGTACTATATTTATCAAGTGTATGAATTTTGATTTTTAAAGAAAATTGTTTTGGGAATTATAACTGATTTGCATTATTTGCGATTGAAAATATGATTTAGTAATTGGAAATACCAAATGCATTCTGAGTTAGAAATTTGGAAATGTATTCAAAATTGAATAGACAATTTCTTTTTTTCGATGTTCTAAATTGGTGAACGGAATTATTTTATTCAAGTATATTGTAGAATGTTTAAAATGTTTATTTAAATGCTTATTTAATTATTTATTGCATTCGAATATTTTATTAACCATTTTAGTAAGGGTTAATTTATTTTTGTGAAAGTAAGCGTTTGAGTGTATAGTTAAGTTGGGTTCTCAATTTCTAATTTATGTGAAAATATTTTGCTAAATAATTGTTAATAGGAGATAAGTATTTTATTGATTAAATTACTGCATTGAGCTAAACCATTATTAATTTTGAGAGATAGTTTATTTGAATTTTTTCGAATTAAGATTTTTTTTTTTGGTTAATTCCCGAGCTGTGTTGCGGAGGTAGACCAATTTTTTTTTTTTAGCACCTGCCACTTGCCAGGGTTTTTTTTTTCTTACGATCTTTGATTATTCGCGCATGAATGACTTATAGTTAGTAAGAATGCCTTCGAGTCGATTATGGGAGAAAACGTTTGCGGGAAACGATGTTTTTTTTTTTTGTATAGAGATTAGATTTGAATTGCTTAACCTTCAATTTTAGTGTATTAATGTATTATATTGAATGTTTTCGATTGTATTCAACAAAATTTGCAAAAATAGTTAACAGCCACGTTAAATTTTAAATGGTTAAACGAGATAGATTGTTATCGGAATTGGATTTTGTTTGGGATTGATCACCCTGGATGAGATTTGATTTTGAAATATTTAATGGGATTCTAATCTATTTTGTTTTTCAATTGTCTCGATTCACCTAGGGAAGTTTGGATTTTTGAGGACAATATGGAATAGATCTCAATATAATTAAATTCTTTTTTTAAAGAAAATACTAGTTGTGGTACCTAAATGTTTTTAAAGATTGTATATAAACCCAAAAACCAATTTTTTTTTAAATGATAAACTTGAAATTTGATTTTTTAAACCTTTCATATTGCAAAACTTCTAAAATGATTTTAGTGAGCGAAACCATAAAAACGCTGAGTCCCATGCGAATGTATCTTACTGTAAGAATGTCATTGGAATAATACTTGTAAATCGCTCGAGGATAATTGCGGGTTTTAAGGGAATGCTCTTAAGTGTAAAATTTTGCAACCTAGAAAGATGTTGTTGTGAAAGATTAGAGATAAATAGATTTTGTAGCTCTTTGAATCTTAATATTATTATTCGATTATTTGTAAAGTATTTGAAGCTAGATTAAATGGATATGGTTAATGTAAGTTGACATCAACTTTGTTAACATATACTTAATTTTGTACAACTTCAATAGATTTATTTTGTGGAGATAAAATTTTGAGACGAGCTAAAAAAAAGTATAACATGTTTTGTAAATAGCATTTTTTTTTACAAAATTCATTGATAAGATAACGTAGATTTTATATTTTTTATTCCCAATTTCATTTGTTCTGTAGTTAATTGCTCTTGTAACTTTGGCCACTACTTGCGTTGTTTTCTTGGAACATATGTGAAGGAATATTTTCCGTCTCTTGATTAGAACTTTTGAGATAATTTTTTTTAATATTGCAAAAATAAAATAATTAATTGTAATTTAGATGTTTGAGTTTATACACACGTTGCTGTTGTTGGTAGCACGCGTGAAGTAAAAATCTATGTGATATTGAAAAAGAAAAAAAAAAGTGTTTTGGGAACGTCATAAAAATAAGAAATCCAATGAGTTTGAAATTATTAGTGATTTATTATAGTATTATAAGAATAATGATGTAACGTTGGCGCACAATAATATAATGGATTAGAATGATTAATATCAGTGCATAATTTTCTTTAAGACGTTAAAGAATTTTGTGTTCAATTGATTTAAGGTTGCGTTATTTGAAATTCGTGAATTAAAAAAAAAAAGATGTATCGCGAGAAAGGGAAAGCATCGGTTAAAATTGAAAAGTGAGTTTCGCACTAGAAATTGTTTGAAAAATTATATCGCAAAAAAAAGAGAAAAAAATATTTAGAATTTATGAAAAAAAATAGATTTGATTAAGCTGATTAGAGAGGTTTCCTTTTATCACAGTCATGTATTTCATTTGATTAACCAATGGTTTAAATCGGAAAGCGAACGGTGTTCATTCGATTTTAAGGCTTTGCCATATGGGTTTGAATTTCGACGATAAAAAGAGGGAAATGTTTTGTATTGTGGAGTTTGAATATTTGAAATTTTTAAAAAAAAAAAAGAAGAAAGAAAGAATTTGCGCATTGAATTAGAATATTGAATATGAATTGATTTTGAAGGATATGCATTTTGAAATAATGAATTATAGGATTGAATTTGTTGAGATTGCGTGTTTTGAATTTCGCCGATTGGTAATATAAGTGTTGTAGCATAAAAATCGAATCAGAATTAAGGTAATTGACGTTTCATGACCAAACACAATTGATTTTGTCGTATTTGACGCACACTTATTCCAAAAACTCGGATAGAAATTGCGGGAAAATTTGAGAATTTTATTGGTTGTATTTTATGAATTGCGCATTGAGTAAGAATTTAGGATAGTGAAAAGGAATTTTATTGAAGAAATGTTTTGTACGAATTGAAGAGATTTAAGTTTTGCGTGAGTTTTTTTTTTTTCCGTAACGAAATTAGACTGCTCCATTTATGTTCGATAGCAAATTAAGGTTACGATGTTTCGGGACCTAAACACAATAATTTGGTTGAACTTGGTATGCACTAATTTTGTAATTGCGGATAGATATTGCGCTGAAATTAGAGATATTGGTTAGGAATTTATTGAAAATTTAAGAATTGCGCGTTTTGAATTGAAATTTGTAGAATTGATCGAATAGGAATTTTGTTTGAAAAATATTTATTTTGAGTTGAGAAAATGAATTTTGTGATTGTTGCGTGATTTAAACTATTGCTGTTGTATGTGAATTAGAGTTAATGCCAATTAAATTCGATCAAATCAAGGTAAGTGACGTTTCACTACCAAAATAAAGATTGACGAATTTGGCTTACACATAGATTCATAATTACAGTTGAATATTACGCTAAATTGAAAAATAGGTTAGAGAAAAATTAATAATGCGAAAAAAAAATAATAAAAATTGATGTGCGAAATGTTTGAAGAAGGTTAGATTAATTTCAAAATTGTTGATTCATATTTCAGTGAATAATTGTATAGGTTGAAATGCGACGAATGCCTACTTCCGTATAATTGTTCCTAAATGAAAAGAATTGAACAAGTGAAACTAAGTGAACTGATGCGACGTTCAAAAATGCGAAAAAAAAAATGTTTAACTGATATAACTTAAAGGGCAGACAAAACGCTAAAATGCGCACGAAAAACATACTGAAAAAAGGATTTAATCTTCGTATATTAAAAATCATTGTTCAGTATTTTTATTCGGAATTTTTAGAGTGAAATGGTTATTATATCTAACAAGACGTTCCCAGACGAAAAAAATAAATAAAAAAAAAGTGACATAAAAATGGTCAAAGCCCCAATGGTGCCGAGAATTCGGTTGGAAATTCGTTCTATGCAGGTGTGCAAAAGGTTTCCTTTCAGAGACATATGCCTGCAAGGCAGACGGTAAATTTGCAAGAACCGATTTTGTTCGAGTGCAGGGAAATTTTCTATTCTTATGGTTTTGACGATTGTAGTGAGCTGCTTGACCCATCGTAAAAATTCTTGAATGGAGAAGTAGAATTATGGGTTAAGGGGAAAACTGGTGGTGAACCGCACCCCTATTATTCCTTGTTATACAACGTCTGCGGACTGCGAAAATTTTACGACTTTCAAGTTTGGAATCTGGGACACCTTGTACTATTGTATATATCTTGAAATGCCGAAGTACAGACCTCGTCCCCCCTTCATGTAGTTACTCCAAACTTGGAAATAAATAGAGTATTGTTAAGGTGTGACTTTTGGTCAGACTACCTTTATATTTCAGTTCCGTAGTTAAATGCAGTAACATTGTAAAGGAATGCGTCTTTCAGTCACTAGATAGATTTTTTTGCTCTTGAACTATGAAGATAGTGTAACTGCACATTTAGAATTATTTTTTTTTTGGTTTATCCGATTTTTGTTTGTTGGTTAAAATAATGTAGTACAGCTGTGGAAATAAAAAAGTACCCACTTGAGGTTATTTCATCCGTTAGTCACCCTATATAATCGGACCTTTTTGACATCGTGAACAATTAACATTCTGAGTTAATTGCACGACTCAAAATTTGCATAAGGGGCCATCTTCATATTAAAAATGTTACTAACTTTAAAATTTCCAATGGCAACACCCCTTTTTGAATCCATATTTCAAATCTCTGACCTATGTTAATACGAAATGCCGAATTATGTTAGTTTTTAAGCATTATTAGAGGAGTTAGAGACGTGCAAAGTTTAGGTCCCATAATGTTAAATGAGTTGCACATAAAAAACTATCCCAATCTATAAATAATTAAGATAATGAAACGAATTTTTTACTGAAGAGAATTTATAATAACCCAAACAAAATGCATTCAATATTGGGGTATTTAAAACAATTTTTATATTTTTAAATAATTATTATATTAATTTTTAAAAAATATATGAATGGAAACCCCTTAATATTTTTAAAGAAATAAATTTAAGACAGGAAGTTTAAGCGAAATCCCAATTTTTAAAATTTTTTATTCATAATTTGCTGAGTAAATCACAAAATACTTTTTAATTACCCTTTAGGGGACTGTGTATAAGATTACGTGTGTACTTGATAAATAAAGACGGCTTTGCATGCATGCTTGCTTGTCATTTTAGAGATGGTCCCCAAAAGGTCCACAAGTGATTCGATTGAATAACTCGTCAAATATTCGTCCAAATGTAACAAAAACTTAGATTTAAGGGTTTTTAAGAGTGCTTAACATTTCTAAGTTATTAAAAATGGGTGTTTCTATTGGAAATTTCAAAGATCGCAATATTTTTAATATGAAGACGGCCCCTTATGCAAATTTTGTATCGTACAATTAACTCAGAATGTTAATTGTACACAATCTCAAAAAGGTCCGATTCTATAGGGTGACTAACGGATGAAATAACCCCAAGTGGGTACTTTTTTATTTCCACAGCTGTACATTACTTTAGAGAGGAAAAAAAGTTTAATTTTTTTTTCCTAAATTAATTAGTAGGAATTGAGAACCTGGCAATGAACCTTCCTATGTAAATACTTATGTTAGCCTACATATGTAACTAATTATGACCTTAATTATGAAGTAATTATTCGGTACGAATAAGTTCTGGAATATTTCAGTGGTCATTGAATTCTTTGAATTGTTTAGTTTAGACCATACTTACGGTTATTGACAATTGCTTTGTTAATGATGTTTAATTGAACTTTGAGTTTTTGCTTGTGAATTGATTGTTTGGTTACTCACTCCATAATTCAAGTGAAACTAATTTTTTTAACTAACTATTTCGATATTTATGAGTTGATGTTATTTAATGTGTTTTATTTATAATTGATTTTTATTTTTGTGTCTTAGTGTAGGGCACGTATATTCTTATTTTAACTGTATGACAATTTTGTATTATTTTGATATTTGTGTTTGAAAAAAAAACAGTGTGCATTGGCAATTATTTACATTTCTATATTTTTATAGGAATTTTGAAATTGAAATTTTTAAAATTAAAGTTTGCTATTTAAATTACCTTGAAATGTATAAATTTATTTAAATTTTGATATTTCCTGGAGAGTGTTTTGAATTTATCTTAACTCTATTTTCCCCAAATACATGTTTAAAACCCTGATAAACAATTTGACCACCTGCATTTCTATGAATAACTTTGATTAAGAACTGTTGCAGAAAAACCTAGCCAGGAATAAGAACCACTTCGATTCCACAGCGAATGAACAGGGATGTTCTTCAAAATAACTGTTTCGAACTCTAAGTCTATTTACTCCTGGAAAAGCTGTCTTTCTTCACGCAGCCATCTCTGGTTCGCGTTGCCCGAAGCTGAGCATGCTCCTCTCACTTCGCTCGCGACGGTCTACCTGAGGTATGGGACAATGGAGAGCGGACAAAAAAAGATATTCATCCTAGTGCTAAGTAGTAAGCTCACAATAGGTGAAGTAAACTTTTTATTATCTAGTACCTATAAACTGTGGATATCTGCCTGGACTGCTTCAACGAACTTTCAACGTGAACATTCACAGACTTAGTCGGTTATTTGGGTTGGATATGCATCGGGTTGACCATGAACTTTTAGTTATTTTAAAATTACTTGACTTATTCAATATCTGGAATTTTGGAGTTAAAAAAAAATTGCGCTGTTAAGTAAAAGCATGTTTACAATTGAATCTTATTACATGTTGTATTATTGCCTGATAATGTTCTCGCACATTCATTCACATTGCAGTATTACTTGAACATTTCTTAAGAATTTCGTTTTGCTATTTTATAGATTTTCTTACATTAATAATTTTTGTACGATACTTTTGTAACCCTTTACCTGGAGAGAATTCAGCTCACCTCTAGTTTCACTATTCACACGAAGACGTATGTTTTGGTGATTAATTTAGGAAGATTTTTTTTTCAGGTGTGAGTTAAGAAATTTTTTTTTAATTATTTTTTTTTCTGAAGGAAGGTGTATGATGTTGGGCTGATTTCATAGCCAACATGTTTATCTGCAATGGCCGAGCCCACATTCCTGGATCCTTTAATTGGGTCTCGATTCCAGGTGTGTTAGAGGGCCAAACTGTATTGTTGCGGACCTTCCCCAGCCGCATGAATTCCTGTCTGGCGCCACTGTGACCGTGTCCAGCATAAAAGAGTTTTGTTGGACATGACGTTATACCACAAAGGCAGTGTCAGGAAGTTTTATTGCAGGGGGAACCTGGAGTTATGTCTTCAGGTGGACCTTCGGTAAACTTCAGAGGATTTTCATATCCTATGGGGTTCCCGTAATTGTTACTATCCTGACCACTGCCTAAGCTCAATTTAAAATCGAAGGTGGGAATTTGTGCTGGGGGGATGTCCGAAAGTATGTAATTGGGCAACATTTTACATGGGTGGAGTTTAGAGATTTCGTCGGCGTGTACCGCGAGATCTGAGGACAGTTACGAATAGATACAACATAGAATAACATCAGAAATTGAACAAGAGGGCTGGGTGCCCGTTGGGCCCTAGGCCCGACTCTACATAAAATGACCATTGGGTCCCTCTTGCCAGAGACGCCGTGTGACTAAACGTATTCTCAAACTTGCACACTATATTTAAAGCTTATTGATCCGTATCCCCTGTGTGCTTCTTGTTGAAGAGTTGTGAAATGTGTTAGTAATTGGAATTGTGGAGATGGTTGGTATCCGACACCAACAGTGTCCTTCTTATAAGCATCTTCCGATGAGTTGGGTGCCGTTGAGCCCCTAGCTACCATCCCAATTACCGTACCTCAACTAAGTTCAATCTAGGTGTTGATAAAAGTGTTATGGAGGAAGTTCTGGTACTTGTGGTCCGTATAGTATACGTCATGTTCCTGTAAAGGGGTGAGTTGATAATTCTCTAATACTTCCAGGATATTAAATGTAATTGACAATCATGGTAGGGTCTTGACAATGCACACTATGATATTTGGTATTGTATTATTATTATTGTTATTACTGTCTAGTATTACACCGCGCGGTTGTAGGTTGTGCTTTCTTATATGTTAATAAATGCTAAATTAGTTAACCTATTGTCTTCTCATTTGCTGTCCAGGGATATTGCGGTATTTAATATAGTTCTTAATAATTTATGATTAGAGTTATTAATTATTATTCAGTGAAGTAATTAATATAATAAGTTCTTGGATGAATGTAATTAAGCAATGTACTCTTAACCACTAATACGATTTTGGCCATAACATCAAATGCATTAATTAACATATAGCAATTAGCTGTTTACCATCATACATTAAAACCTAAACTTAAAGCATACTAATTACCGGCCCAACACCTAACTTATAGACATATTTTAAAGAATATTTGTTAAAAATTTTCATAATCGTATGATCAAAAAACGATACAGATATCCAACGGAGAAAGTGGGAAAAAATTAATTGGGGGATGCCTTCAATTAGAATGCCATGCCCATCCCCCCCTCAATCGATTATGTATTTGAGAGAATAAAGCCAGTAATCCATTCACGCTGTAGCTATGCTGTAGCTGGATTTTGTGACGTCATTTGCTGTATCTAGCGTAGATGGAAGTTTCTTGATTTATGGGTTATTTCTCTCAATAAAAAGTAAACAAACAAGAATATTAAGTTAAAAACCACGGACAATTAAAAACTAAATGACTCTTATGACTGCTCATGCCCGAAACCAATTTACAGCTTTGATATCGCTTGGAAAACGATTCAAAAATCCAGCTTCAGAAGTACAGCTTTGACCACGCGCGCATGCGTACTAGTGACAGTTACGTCACAAAATCCAGCTACAGCATAGCTACAGCGTGAATGGATTACTGGCTTAAGAAGTGGGGGGATGGATGGCCATTTTCTTGAAAAGTGGGGTGACGCGTCACCCCGTGTCTACCCGCACTTTCAGCACTGTATCTGAGAGATTTGTTGTAAAAGATTTTACTCCTTTTCACCCCATTTCAAAAATTTGAAATTGTTTTTGATTTTCATTATTCTCCCTTGGGTTCTTTTTCCAATATAAGAGCTAGTTTGTGTCAATTTTTAGAATTCTAACAATTATAGTTTCCTCTGGGAATTTTTATCAACCACTTCACTTTCTTAAGCGTTTTTCCCAGCAGTCTAGTTTGTAAAATATTATTCTAAATCTGGTATATTCACAGTCATTTCAAAAATAGCTTTTTGGAAGATTAGCATTTCAAAGATTTCCCGGACCCTTTCTAATCAGATCCTGAGAATATTCCAGACTCTCAGGAATTTGCGTAAAAGTGCCCTGTTGAAGTGAAGTTCCCTCCTTGACAAAATCCTGGCTGTGCGCGTGTCAACACACAAAACAATGATGGGATATGATCGTTAGCGCGCCATTTTCTTTGGCATTTAAATTTTGCCTTACGCCATTGAAACATGATTAAAGACGTCACTTTGACTACTGATTCGGTAACAATAGCTCGTTTGGGATCACTAATAAATGAGTTTTCGGAGATTACTTCAAACCAGCTAAGCCAGAAACGGCTAACGAGCACAACACATTGTGCAGAAACAACATGAAGTGTTAAACCACTCTCTAAGCATATACTGAGAATGATTAAAAGGGGTAAGAATGTAGCTTTAAGTATTTTATTAATAATGTCCTCAGGTATCACTTTTTTATATGCTATAGCTCAATATTTTACATACCCTGCCCACAATACAGTTCACCCTAAGTTGGTTTTGTTTGTTTGAATACTTGCCGCATTGCAGATCGCTCGGTCAAATCGGGACGATTCGAAGACAGAAACACGGAAGTTAAGAATAACACCACTTTGTTGGAATATTTATTTGGAATAAAAAACAGCCAAAATCGCAAAATTTTTCAATTTATTAAAATTACAAATTGGAGAGTTCTATCTGCTAAGCCTTCCGCATAGCAACCCGAAACATATATAATTACTGAAAATTGAACGGCAACAATATGCGAAATGACCCCCGTGAACACTAACAATGCAGTGTTTAGCATTTTAAAGTCCCTATCTCGACAAATGAACCATCGATCTAATTGTGTTTAGAACCATTCATCTTAAAGAATGGTGATTTATTCATGTAATTGCAAAGTAGTGTCGTTTTTATGCCCAATTAGAATCACCCCCCGTAAGTTCCTGGCCCTTGTTTCGTACTGAAGAGAGGGGGCGATACCTTAGTTTGACAAGATTGCAAATAACAATATGCGGGGGCTGTAGGGAGCCTAGTGGTCAAGATCTCGGTCTCGAGATCGGAAGGTTGAGAGATCGAGAACCGGTGCCACTGAAGACCTTCCGAGTATATGCGGAGTACGTGCTCGTTAAATCTGTTGGGTCCGAAAGTCCTGTGGTCGGTCATTGCGCAGTTTACCATGGGTACAGGTTCCTGGAGAAAATTTCCCTCCCCTTCAGGGACATGTTTAAATTGTGGAGGTGGCGCGTGATAGATGGCAGCATCTGTCACTTTATGTGTGCATGTGAGTGTGAGTGTGCGTGTGTTGTGACTGTCTTACTTGACGAAGGTTTATAAGCGGCTCTCTGAGCAAGCACACAAGCCTGAAAATATATGTATATCAACCAACCAACCAACCAACCAATATGCGTTTTTAAAATTTTGATACACAATTATTGGCTTGGCAGAGGTGGTGAATTAGTTGGCGTGTCTGACAACCAAAGTACCAACCTGAGGTCGAATAGTAGCCAGGTTCCTGATCATATGCCAAACTTTGCTCTTCACATGTATCAAGGTTGCCTGGGACTTCAACTGAGGGATCCGTCGTCAAAGTGCGTTTTCAGCATGGACAATATCTAATTATGCACCCAAGAATAGAGAAACGGAAAAGGGCATGACTTTAAGAGCCTCCTCGGCTTGGACGGAACTTTTTTTTAAACTAATAAACACTACCAAGCATTCTCCCATAAATAAAATCTGGTATTTATTAGTCAGAAAAAATGTGCGGTAAAAAATATATAAATCAAATTCAAAGTTTTCAATTCAATTAATATTTTCCAACTAATTTTACTTAAAAATAATTCGAGTAGGAGTTACCGCTTCGTCAAATCAATGCAACGAGTCCTATGGATCATCCTATAGCATTATGAAAAGACCATCAACGATTAGCAGAAACTATTAATCGTCCAAGATATAAATCACAGGAAGTGATATAAATCATCTCCATAAACCGCCAATCTGTGTCAGTTGGAGCTCGAATGGGATAGATTCATTACTTAGTCATTAATCCTTTTTGAAAAGTTCGAAAAAAAAATTGCCAAATAATGGAGGATAAGGTAAGGAATATAAGCTGTATTTATGTTTCTAAGTTTGAATATTGTCTTTAAATTTAATTAGAAGAAGAGAACGAAAGTATCTTAAATAAAATAGTAGAGTTGTCCCAGCATTTGATTTTGTGATTTTTAAGGTAGTGTCCTTTTCAGTGTAGATTGCAAAATATTTTAGCTTTGATATTGTAACATAGTGTTTGAACATTTTATGCATCTTTTTTAAAATAAAATGGATTTTTTTCGTCCTTTCAAACAAGTTTATTTTAAAAAATAAAAAATTATCACAAACTGTTTTAACTGTTTGCTCTAGTTAATTGAAAGCAAACAACTTTAGTAAAATATGATGAAATTTAATTTACATTATGCAATTCACAACTAGAGAATTAGTTTATTCAATGTAATGAAGTATGATAATTAAATAATTATTTTCAATTACAAGATGTTTTAATAGTTCATAAAATAAAAAGTCATTTTTTAAATTCTAATTAGTAATAAATTGTAATAACTTATTAATAATTTTAATAGTTTAATTAGCTATTTAATTTTTTCTATTTTCATAAAAAGTGGCTTCATTGTTAAATTTTATTATATTCATATTTAAATGTTTATTATTGTATATTTTAAATATTGCTATTTATTTAGCTCATTCAAGAAAGGAAACATTGTGGTATGAAAACGGTTAAAAATGCATTGTAAGATTTGTTTTTTAACAAAATATTTTTTTTTCAATAAATGTAACAAAAAGTTTTACTATTAATTTATGTCAAATAAATCGTAATATTTTGATAAATTACATTTTCATTATAAGACTTGTATAAATATATTTTTTTTCATTTGAATGGCTCAATTTACCTTTATACAATAAGTATTAAATTTATGGCAATCTAATATCCATAAACCAAACATTGCGGCTTGTAAGAAGAGAAACCACTAGTATAACCTCTTTAATTAATTAACAGCAAATACTAAAATATTCTTATTTCTTTATTGATTATTCTTAATGTACCGCAACGCCAAATGGTAACCTGATCCCCCAACGTTCCCCCCACAAAAGAAAGCAATGAATCAAGCAGCAATAATCATTTATTGGAGTAAAGGAATCCCACTTTATGTAAGGTCATGCAAGGGTTAAGGAACTTGCGAATCGATTTCTTTTCTTGATTCCATTTGTTAAAGGGTTTCACTGATTAACCCCCTAATGCATACTGTTACCGTTTGGTGACAAGTAACATAATCCACTTTATTCTATTAAATTAGAGCTCCTCCTAGATAAATCGGTGTTTTTTTTTCATCCATTACATTTCATTTTAAAGTTTTAGTTACTAATAATCCTCGTAGATGACAGTAGTAAAAGTGTATTCAAGATTAAAGAGTGAGGTTATTAACTTTTGTGAAATTACGTTTTTGGCAGTATTCAAAGAATAATAATGTTAGTACTAAATACTAATAAATTGTTTTGAAAAATTAATCATAGTTAAAAAGGGTTCTTTTGAAATATTTTTAGTAGTTTTCTAGTCATTATTATCAAAATTGGAATTTTGCAGTTGATTTTTGTCAGATGGAAAAAATTTTAAAAATTGAAATTATTTAAATTCTAATGCAGTTAAAATTTTTTCGTATTTTTCCCATAATGTGTGAGCATTAAAGATACATATATATTTTTTTGGGATGAAAATAAAAATTCATGCATTAGAGGGTTAATGCACGGAAGATGCATTGTGACCCATTGGGTGAGGGACTGATATTTGTTACCAAAGTTTGTGAGTTTGTATCCCGCTTTTGGAGTAAATATTTGTAACCATTATTTGAGGAAATGTGCGAGTGAGTCCCGATATAATTAGGGGGCTGGGGAGCCCAGTCGGTTATGCATTCGCCTAGCAGGCGAAAGGTCCGAGGTTCGGGTCCGAGCATCGCCAAAATAACTGCCTACCTATGAACGGCCCATGCAGCCAAAAATATTCGACGAATATTACCCCGTGTAAGGGAGTGCACGTTAAATATCCTTCAAAGTCCTAATGTTACGTACAATGTCACCCTTAACGGTTGCGTTGGGTGCCTACTCAGGTGTCGGCTCGTCACTTGACTGTAGTTCTAAAATGCGACGCTCGTCGCCAATAGCCCTCGTGTAGCTCTAGTGTGACGATAATTCAAAAACCAAAAACAAAAAAAAAACCGATATAATTAGCTCTCGTTTAGTAAGAAGCATTGTTTTTTTTAAAAAAAAATGGTTTGATATTCGTATGAAGGGACTGAGTTTAACTCCAAGTCATCCATCTATACTATTTATTATGTCTATACTATACATTACTAAACATAACAAAAACATTATACATGTAATATGAGTGATAATATCGGGATATATCCTTAACAGTAAAAGCACTAAACCATAAAGAGCAAGTAAATTAAAACGAAACCTTTAAAATACAACACTAATGAACATTATTTATGAGGCAAGTTCAAAGCACCTTTCATTTAAAATAGCGGTGCAAAATAATTCAATAAATTACAAAAGAAGTTTAGCATAGAATCAATAAAAGTGCTTTAACTAATTAGAAATTTTGTTTTAAGCTTTCTTGCTCTTTATTTTTAAAAAAATATATCGTTACATAAACATCTTGTAAATAGTTGTAAGTCTTCAATAATATTTTTGTAAAAATTTCTTTAGAGTTTTCAAAGGCTTCTTTCTTTGCAATTGCTTTTATTACAAAATAAGTTGCAACCGCAAACCTTTTTAACTATAGTTTTAGATATTGAACAGAAAGAACCCCGTGAAAAGTGAAATAAAAAAAATCAATATTTTTTTTTCTGCCTATGAAACGTCACAAATGTTAATTGTCATGCATTAAATTGTTATTGCATAACTCTGCAGTAAAATTTTTTTAATATATTTGTTATACCATTTCAAAATTAATACAAATCATGCAGAATATAATGGCATTTTATAAAGTCTTTTAATGTCTTGCCATCATATACACCTTCAGCAACTTTTTATTGCAAAAATATTAAATAATCGTCGTTAATCCAATAAGTACACGCAACATAAGATACTTTTAGATTCATTAACTACTCATATTCAAAAATTTAACATTAACAAAAATAAACTTAAACATCACTCGATCTGCAACAATAAATACCAATTCCTTTTAATGATGGTGATAATAAAAATATCATTATTTTTAAAATTTAAAATAAATCTAAGTACTAAGTGTCTAAGAACAAATATCACATAATCTATACGATCTTTGCATAAATTCATTTTAATTATTTCACTTATTTTAATATGTTAGTTTACAAAACAAAAAAAAATATTGCATTGCATAAAATTCAAAGTTTAACACAAAAATTTTATATTAGTACTAGAGCTGACATTATTTTAAGCATGCACTAAAAATATGAAATTAATAAATATTAAATTTCTTTAATTCTCTTTTTGTTATCAAATGATTAGTCCAAAACAAATCAATTCATATTAAATTAATTATTTCGCAATAATAAAAATATCACAGGACAATTTAATAAGAATACTTTTTAACTGCAAAACAATTTGTCTTTTATTAATCATTTTCTATTAACTCAATTTCTCTTATTGACATTTAAAACAATTATTAAATCATATCAATTGCATAATTCACAGTGTTTTTTAATAAATATTCTTCAAACTTACTCACCAGGAAAAAAGTGCATCATTCATAGAAAGGATGAAGAAGTGTGGAAATCTTTGAAAGATGCTGGTAAATAAATGAATGAATGAAAAGAGGAGTACTTGCGCTTTTATATGTTACGTTGCACCGAGGGAGAAAAATGGCAGGGTTACTTCAGTTGAAACGAAAGCGCTGCGCCAAACCACGCCAAAACTTTTTTGGGTGTAATTTTGACAAATATAAGTTCTGTTAAAATCATAACTTTTCGAAAATTATAAACAGATAAATAGATTATGTTGATTTTTAAATTCCTATAAAATTGTGTTTTTTTTTTTTTTGTACTTTGCAACTTTTTAGAGAGAGAGAGAGAGAGAGAGAGAGAGAGAGAGTTGAGTTTTTTAAGATATTAAATTTCTTATCTACCCATAGTTCTGCATAATTTCCTGCTAAATATTTTTTTTATTAAAATTAAAAATAAATATTATTTTCTTTGTTAATGCAATGTATTCAACGTAAATAAATAATAATAATTTTTGTAAGAGAATTTTATTTTGAAGATTGCATTTCTTTTATAGTTGATTTTTACTCTTTAGTTTAAAATCTTATTTTCAAGAATATTTCAAGTATTTTTTAATATTAAATTTAAAATAAAGAGCTAATTAACGTATAACCTTCTTCCTGAATTTTACCTACTCGTATTTACGTATAATTTAATTTTACAGAAAGAAGGAAGAAAATACTGAAATATCAATAATTTTTCAAATCGAAACATGAAAGAAATGTCACGTAAAATTTAAAATACTAAATTGTCGAAGAAGTGTCATTAAAAGTTTTAAATAAAAACATGAAAGAAATGTCAAATATATTTTAAATAGATCAGATTGAAAGATTATATAGATTGAAAATATAATATCAAATAAAATTATAACTTTATCTAGATCAATAAGAAATATCTGAAATTTAGAATTTCGAAAACCATATAATAATTAAATAATTGTCTTTCTAACGGAAGTCCACTCAATTTAACAAATTAGTTTCACTAATGCTATCTTAAAAACATTTTTGAATGAAATTTTGCTGAACGTGACATTTTTGAGGATAAATGCTTTAAAATACTGCATGTTTAAACTAATCTACCTCCAGAGCAAAGTCAATCAATACAATCTTAATTAAATGGGAGTCTAAAATTCCCCACCGAAACTACTATTTTCTTCTTTTTTGACAATTTCGCAAGTTCTAGAGTTGTGAAGATCTTTATTTAGATTTAATAATTTAAGTAGATATTCTTAGAATTAATAACTTAAGTAGATATTCTTAGAATTCCAAGAACTCCATATAATCCGAACTACATGACTAAGTTACATTTTCAAAATCTCGACACATTTTTCAACTCTGCCAAATTAAAAGATCTTTCAAATAAGTTAGTGAATAATTTATTCCGATATTGCAAAATTTAAGGATTTCATAGCATAACTGCTTTTTAGGACTGCATTTTTGTTGTTTTTCAAAAATTAAGTTAAAGATGGAAGCATAAATAATTAAAACATGAATTCTAAATTTTTAAATTTTATTAATTATTCAACAAAAAGTACATAAATAATTAAAACTAATGTAACATAAATGAAAAAAACTCAAATAATTGAAATAACAAATAACATCAAAACAAAGTATTCCCCCAAAAAAATTAATACATTAATACTAATTAATACAATAATTACTGTACATTAATTTCAAAGTACTTATAATTTCAAAGTTAAAATCTATTAATTATTTTGTTACTTATGTTGTATTGATTGCTTTGACTTAAAAATGTTTATAGATTCTTTAAAAAATTAAATTTTTTACGTTCTTATATAAGAACTTTTCTTATCTCATTTTCTGAAAGCAGTATATTTATCGAGGCTCTTTTATTTTCTATAGGATTTTTAGTCTAACGAACGATTAACTTTTGGCGATCTCCATTTTCTCATCATTTCATCTATGTTGCCAAGTCAAGATTTGGCCGAAAGAATTAAATTTGTTATTTTTATGTTTTACTAGCTGTTATACCCGACGTTGCACGGGTAGAGGTGAAAAAATAATTTTATAGTCAATTTAACTATTTTTTCTTTCATTTGAGTTACATAAGATATGAAGATTACCCAGTAATTTTTTCCATTTAATTACCCATTTTGGATATTGTAATAATTAATATTAATTTCAAAAATACCTTTGATAAGAAGCTCAAACTAAAGAGAATACATATTTAAGTAAAAAAAATAATCAGAAAGAATTAAAAATAAGCTACTCCAGCAAAAAGCAAACGATTTGCATTTTTTTATAAGTTTATTTGCTTTTTAATAAGCTTATGTTGCCGATACCTTTCGTTATTAAAGTACTCCCGCTAAAAAATCCCACTACTTATATAACATTAAAAATTCAAAATTTAAAAAATGCTATAAAATTAACAGATAATGTCATAGTAATTTCCCGAATAAAAAAATTTTAGCTCATTTGGCGTGCTTGAAAAATTTGGCGAGGAAAATATATAGCTACCATTACAGCCATTCAGCTCTGGCGCAAAGACCATCGTACAACCAACCAGCTATTTAAAAAAATTCTCTTTTACACGTTATTTGTAATAATTTGGCGAGTTTGGCAAAGTAATTGGAGAAAAAAGGAAGACATGAAACCCTTATATGCATCTGTAGTGCAACGGTCTTCAAAAAAGAACATAGTTCAGTAAAAGCTTAACTATGCTTTTAAAAAATTCATAATTAAAATCATACATACACAATAAAATAATAGAATGGAGACTGGTAGGATTACGTAACTTGAAACATATCCAACTATTTTTTCAAATTATTAACTTTGTTTTTGAAGGCAATGAACAAATATTAAATAAATTAAAAAATTTCAATTTTAATTGTTTTCTAAAAAGTTTTATTTAAATTTTTCTGCCTGATGGCATCACGAAAGGGGAAAAAATGGTCGGATTTGAGCGAAAGTGGTGTATTTTTTCCCTTAAAACGTTCGAAAATGGTAGAAGGAATGGTCCGATTCGAAAAATTCTTAGCCTATGTTTGTTCCTGGGATGAGAGGAATTTTTGTGCCAAATTTCGTGACGATCTGTTGCGTGGTTCTTAAGTTTTTGCGTCCTATACAAACAGACAAACAGAAGTCGCCTTTTATGTATATAGATTAGTTTTAGTTATTTCTATTTTGAAAGCTACTAAGCTGTATTAGGTCTTATGGCAATCTCAATTTTCTAGTTGCCAAACTCGCCAAAACGTTTCAAATTATGATATGTCGTTTACTCCCCATATTGAAAACTTATACTTGAGCTTAAAGCAATCTCAATTTTGTCGCCAAATGTATCCCCAAGCTACCAAAATCGCCAAATGAAAAATGCTTTTAAAGTGCTTTTTAGAAAGTCATTGTTCCATAGGAGCTGTATAATTGGTCATTTGTAGAGATCTAAATTTTCCCACCAAATATGTTCTCAAGCTCGCCAAAATCCACGCCAAATGGTTAATTTGTTTCTTGTGTCTCATTATTAAGATTTTAACTTAAACTTAAACAAGCTTAATAATTAGTCAAGATCAACAAATGTCGCCAAATTTGCGAAAACTTTTTTAATGATATTTATACAGGTCATTGTTTTTTGGAAGTGATCACTCAATAGAGCTATTATTTTGGTAGTCCTTTTGTGAAAATCTCCATTATATTGCCAATTTTGTCACCAATCAAGCGAAATTATTATTGCTGTATATAAAAGACCAAATGTGCAAAACATTTTTTTTACCACAGTATTGAGATTTTGACATAAAATATTATTATACAATTGTGGTTTAACTGGGATTTATGAGAAAAATTACCTAGACAGTAAA
The DNA here is from genome assembly GCA_023701765.1 of Hylyphantes graminicola. NCBI lineage: Eukaryota > Metazoa > Arthropoda > Arachnida > Araneae > Linyphiidae > Hylyphantes > Hylyphantes graminicola. The sequence continues at coordinate 16,789,242 of CM043123.1, read as the reverse complement.
TTCATATTTAGTTCAGTTTTTTTATAACGGTGCGCCTCATATAGCGGATTTTATATTTTGGAATTATAAGTTAATACAAGTTACAGGATATAATATTTTATAATGGACGGGGGAGCAATAGTGTAAGCTTTTTACCCTACAACACATTAAATGGTACGTATACTTAGATAGGTTTGAAATTCTTGTCCATGCGAAGAACTGGTATTCATTTACTGCTGTGAAATTAAAAAATAACATTTCTTTCCCAGCAGTTATAAAAAATGTGTGCTTATGAAAGTTTTCCAAATTAATTTCTAAATTCATTTTTAAATTAACACAAACACACGTAAATCTTCTTATTCCAATTTTTTTTATCTTATATATATATATATTTAATATTTAAAACGTGTTTTAAAACATATCAACTTGAAGACAACCAAAATACCTAAATATATTTGTTTAAAAATGAAATCGGACATACTTCTAAAGGTTATGACTATGTGATGTTGTATTAAATTTTCGTTAAAATAAAAGTTGAAAACTACCACAATATAATGATTAGTTTGGTTGAAAGAAACATTAAAGTAACAGAATGGAGAAAAATATCCATATGTACAATATCTTTAAAATGTGGTGCAAATAAAATTCTGAGTACTTTTAGCGATTTTTTTTTACTTTTTACGACCTTTTTTAAATGGAAACATTAATGGATTTCTAATGTACATGAACAAGTAATTTTAATAATTCCACTTTTGTCTTATAATATTTGAACCGTCTGTTTTCGACTGACTGTACATTATTTCGATCATTAACTTACAAATGAGAGTGTGGCGCGACGTAATAAATATCCGAAATGACATTTACTTTTTTAACTTCATTTGAAAACATCAAATGGATAACTTATATATAGTTTAGGCTAAAATGTTAATTGAATATAAAGCCAATCATTCAAATCTCATGCATATTGTTTGCAGTATTTATAGAGCTTAAATTGCAGTTATGTCGATAATTTTCTTTCTTTTTAAACAACTTTTGGAAATTATTTTTGTCGCTACATAATGTATAATTACATTTAGTAATGTAAGTATCTTGTGAAGGATAACTCTAAATTAACTATTTATTTTTAATAACATTATGCAATATTTTGACATTTGAGTATCACCAGAAATATCTGATTAATACAATATTATTAATCTGCACTGATGCTTAGTGTTGGTGATATTTTTAAGGAAAATTTACCTTCTAACAAGCACACCAAAAGTCTACTGAGTTACTTTCAAATTTGTACACCTTTTCTTTGGATAACAGAGAATTTTGATGTCTGTTCAGTGATCAGTATTTACAGGCAAGAGGTTTCAGTTATGTTTTAAATTGCATTAAAAACGTAAGAAATTTCCAAAGCATTAATATACCAAAGTAAAAAATATTTTGGGTGTCTTTTATACCATTTTTCTCTCTTTTAAACGAAAAATGCTTATACTTTTCCCCTAATCGCTGTTGTCAATTTCAATTTATTGTTCGATCTTCCACCCACGTAGATCTAGATTATCTCAATATGAGCTCAAAGTATTTGATGCGAGGGATATCCTCTCAGAAATATGGCCACGTGTGGGAGGATGTAAGTATGTTAAGTAAAAACACAAAATACTGTTTAATTTAAGCTGGTCTTTGGATTTAAAGGGAGTTAATATTTTTTATTTTGAAAAAGAAAAAGAAAACAACGGGACTTCTCTTTTTTAAAGCATTTGGTAATAATTGTGATACTAAAATGATTTGCATGTAGAATTTCTTAGATTTTTTTTTATAAGAAACTTTTTTTTTTCGAAATACACATAAAAATAAGGAATAAAGCAACATAATAATAATAATAATAATAATAATAATAATAATAATAATAATAATAATAATAATAATAATAATAATAATAATAATAATAATAATGATAATGATAATGATAATAATAATGATAATAATAATAATAATAATAATAATAATAATAATAATAATAATAATGATGATGATGATGATGATGATGATGATGATGATGATGATGATGATGATGATGATGATAATGATGATGATGATGATGATAATGATGATAATAATGATGATAATAATGATAATTAAAATAATAATAATAATGTCATTAATACTAAATGACGTGTCCTTTCTGATGTCATTATTAAGTGCTAAACAACCAGAAACCATTTGTCGCGTGTATGATGTCATTAAGAAATTGTAATAGCAAGACGTTAACAGTCAAATGAAAAAAAATAAATAATATAACATCTCTTTTAAAAAAATTAATGTATTTAATATGCATAATTTTTCGAAGAAATTCATCAAATTTGCTGTTTCAGGGAATTTTACCAAAGTTTAAAATAATATAACTTTTGCAGAGAGACAGTTAACATATAATTAAATAGCTTAGTTATCCCAAATTTAATGTTAAGTTATAAAAATCCTTGAATACCAAAATATAGGAAGAACACTTAAAAAAAGAAAATGTTCGTAGCAAATTTCCATGTTGAATTTACAAATTATTATTTTTTATAGACTTTCTTTGGAGTGCAGGTAAAACAAAATTGAAAGTTAAATAACTTTCAATTTTGTTTTACCAATTTTGTTTACAATTTTTTTTTTCAGCATTGAATTACCTTATCTAAGACTTGGCACAAACGTCTCTAACAAAAGCAATATTGCTTTTAGATAAGGTAATTCAATGCTGCAGTAGCAGCATTCATTTATAATTAAAAGTTCTTTTTATTGAAACTGAGAGGGTTTTCGAATTTTGGCAGTTAAAATTCTCGAACGGTGAACCACAAATAGGTACCCGTAAAATAATGAGAAGTACCCCACAACACAACAATATATGTGTTGTAGACATTTATAAAATAGACATATTTTAATTCATTCGGTTTCTGAGTATAGTTGCACGAATTTTTAACTTGCCTAATGTTGGGCTGATTTCATAGCCAACATGTTTATCTGCAATGGCCGAGCCCACATTCCTGGATCCTTTAATTGGGTCTCGATTCCAGGTGTGTTAGAGGGCCAAACTGTATTGTTGCGGACCTTCCCCAGCCGCATGAATTCCTGTCTGGCGCCACTGTGACCGTGTCCAGCATAAAAGAGTTTTGTTGGACATGACGTTATACCACAAAGGCAGTGTCAGGAAGTTTTATTGCAGGGGGAACCTGGAGTTATGTCTTCAGGTGGACCTTCGGTAAACTTCAGAGGATTTTCATATCCTATGGGGTTCCCGTAATTGTTACTATCCTGACCACTGCCTAAGCTCAATTTAAAATCGAAGGTGGGAATTTGTGCTGGGGGGATGTCCGAAAGTATGTAATTGGGCAACATTTTACATGGGTGGAGTTTAGAGATTTCGTCGGCGTGTACCGCGAGATCTGAGGACAGTTACGAATAGATACAACATAGAATAACATCAGAAATTGAACAAGAGGGCTGGGTGCCCGTTGGGCCCTAGGCCCGACTCTACATAAAATGACCATTGGGTCCCTCTTGCCAGAGACGCCGTGTGACTAAACGTATTCTCAAACTTGCACACTATATTTAAAGCTGTATTGATCCGTATCCCCTGTGTGCTTCTTGTTGAAGAGTTGTGAAATGTGTTAGTAATTGGAATTGTGGAGATGGTTGGTATCCGACACCAACAGTGTCCTTCTTATAAGCATCTTCCGATGAGTTGGGTGCCGTTGAGCCCCTAGCTACCATCCCAATTACCGTACCTCAACTAAGTTCAATCTAGGTGTTGATAAAAGTGTTATGGAGGAAGTTCTGGTACTTGTGGTCCGTATAGTATACGTCATGTTCCTGTAAAGGGGTGAGTTGATAATTCTCTAATACTTCCAGGATATTAAATGTAATTGACAATCATGGTAGGGTCTTGACAATGCACACTATGATATTTGGTATTGTATTATTATTATTGTTATTACTGTCTAGTATTACACCGCGCGGTTGTAGGTTGTGCTTTCTTATATGTTAATAAATGCTAAATTAGTTAACCTATTGTCTTCTCATTTGCTGTCCAGGGATATTGCGGTATTTAATATAGTTCTTAATAATTTATGATTAGAGTTATTAATTATTATTCAGTGAAGTAATTAATATAATAAGTTCTTGGATGAATGTAATTAAGCAATGTACTCTTAACCACTAATACGATTTTGGCCATAACATCAAATGCATTAATTAACATATAGCAATTAGCTGTTTACCATCATACATTAAAACCTAAACTTAAAGCATACTAATTACCGGCCCAACACCTAACTTATAGACATATTTTAAAGAATATTTGTTAAAAATTTTCATAATCGTATGATCAAAAAACGATACAGATATCCAACGGAGAAAGTGGGAAAAAATTAATTGGGGGATGCCTTCAATTAGAATGCCATGCCCATCCCCCCCTCAATCGATTATGTATTTGAGAGAATAAAGCCAGTAATCCATTCACGCTGTAGCTATGCTGTAGCTGGATTTTGTGACGTCATTTGCTGTATCTAGCGTAGATGGAAGTTTCTTGATTTATGGGTTATTTCTCTCAATAAAAAGTAAACAAACAAGAATATTAAGTTAAAAACCACGGACAATTAAAAACTAAATGACTCTTATGACTGCTCATGCCCGAAACCAATTTACAGCTTTGATATCGCTTGGAAAACGATTCAAAAATCCAGCTTCAGAAGTACAGCTTTGACCACGCGCGCATGCGTACTAGTGACAGTTACGTCACAAAATCCAGCTACAGCATAGCTACAGCGTGAATGGATTACTGGCTTAAGAAGTGGGGGGATGGATGGCCATTTTCTTGAAAAGTGGGGTGACGCGTCACCCCGTGTCTACCCGCACTTTCAGCACTGTATCTGAGAGATTTGTTGTAAAAGATTTTACTCCTTTTCACCCCATTTCAAAAATTTGAAATTGTTTTTGATTTTCATTATTCTCCCTTGGGTTCCTTTTCCAATATAAGAGCTAGTTTGTGTCAATTTTTAGAATTCTAACAATTATAGTTTCCTCTGGGAATTTTTATCAACCACTTCACTTTCTTAAGCGTTTTTCCCAGCAGTCTAGTTTGTAAAATATTATTCTAAATCTGGTATATTCACAGTCATTTCAAAAATAGCTTTTTGGAAGATTAGCATTTCAAAGATTTCCCGGACCCTTTCTAATCAGATCCTGAGAATATTCCAGACTCTCAGGAATTTGCGTAAAAGTGCCCTGTTGAAGTGAAGTTCCCTCCTTGACAAAATCCTGGCTGTGCGCGTGTCAACACACAAAACAATGATGGGATATGATCGTTAGCGCGCCATTTTCTTTGGCATTTAAATTTTGCCTTACGCCATTGAAACATGATTAAAGACGTCACTTTGACTACTGATTCGGTAACAATAGCTCGTTTGGGATCACTAATAAATGAGTTTTCGGAGATTACTTCAAACCAGCTAAGCCAGAAACGGCTAACGAGCACAACACATTGTGCAGAAACAACATGAAGTGTTAAACCACTCTCTAAGCATATACTGAGAATGATTAAAAGGGGTAAGAATGTAGCTTTAAGTATTTTATTAATAATGTCCTCAGGTATCACTTTTTTATATGCTATAGCTCAATATTTTACATACCCTGCCCACAATACAGTTCACCCTAAGTTGGTTTTGTTTGTTTGAATACTTGCCGCATTGCAGATCGCTCGGTCAAATCGGGACGATTCGAAGACAGAAACACGGAAGTTAAGAATAACACCACTTTGTTGGAATATTTATTTGGAATAAAAAACAGCCAAAATCGCAAAATTTTTCAATTTATTAAAATTACAAATTGGAGAGTTCTATCTGCTAAGCCTTCCGCATAGCAACCCGAAACATATATAATTACTGAAAATTGAACGGCAACAATATGCGAAAATCCTGACGTAATATCGAAGATTATTTACTTTCTTCAAAAACAAAACTTGGTTAGAAATTTTAGCTGTTCTACGCATATCGTTGCAATGCATCATCTAGTGCAGAATTTCTAAATTTATTTAATCGTTAAATTTGAGAGAAGGTCAGAATTTGTGCGTGTTCGTCCTTTAGTGAATGGGCGCCAATTAAATCTACAAGTAAGTGTTTGTTTTAAGGAATAATAAATTTTATCGAAATAATATTTTATGCGTGGCTATTGTGAAACTCATCTTTGTTTATTGCATTATTTTTCCGTTTTTAAAGAAAACAACGTTTTATTTTCATAATTTACAAATAATATTGAATATTTAGAGTGTTATTTTGAAGAAATTAGTTCTAACTAATTAATTTAGGCTTCAGCAGTGTTATGAAGAGTTGTTATAATTACTGCCCTTGATGCGTCACCAATAAAATTAAAGTATATCCTTATTTTTTTTTTCAATAAATGTTAACCTTATCTAATGTTTATTAAATTTCACTTTATGAAAGTCTTTTTAGTATGTTATGACTTTCAAAAAGGCTAGTTAAAAAAAAAAGACGCATTTAGATCAATTTTATGTTAGTAGCTGTTAAAACGCAATCGTTATTCGCTCAATTTTTATTTCAATTTTAAATTTTAGTCTTGTGGTTTTTTAAAAAATTAAATTGATATAAATCTTCACACCGTAAATAGTTTTTGTCATTTTTTTTAGTTATTGTATCAAGTATATTTATAAAAGTAACTATTTTGGGAGTGGTTGTGCATATTGTAAATTAGTCACCTATAAAATTTTTATTTCTTTGAACTTACTCAGGACCAATATTCTGAAACAAAATGTAGTCAAGAATGGTTTTTCAAAATATACACATTATTTAGTATATTTGTATAGATAGTATTATAATACAGTAAAACCTCTGAATACCGGACACTCGCGGTGCTGGACCTTTTGTCCGCTATTTGGAGGTGTCCGTTATTGGGGGGGGGGGGGGGGGGAATTTTTAATTTTGAAAAAAAAAAAAACATGACTTAACGAATGGTTAAAATTACTAATTAAACTAAAGAAAATAAATTTAATAACTTTGATTTGTAATACAATTAGTTAATGTTTGATTGTATTTTAAAATCTATGCAACTCAGCAAGATAAACATGCTTTAATTAAACGTTCTTTTTAAATTTTGCCGCCACTATATTTTTCTTGTCCGGAAATGCGGTAAAATAAACCATCCTATAAATGCCTAAAAAAAAACCAGAAAGAAATATCACAGCCTATCTGCGTTTTTCCAACTCCAAAACCTTATGCAGTAGATCTCACACTTAGCTTTTCTTTTTCAGCAACATCCAAAATATCCATTTTTTCTTTCAACGTTAACCTTTTTCTCCTTTAAGACATTATTTTACTTAATCTAAATCAGCTCTCGTTACTCGTTAGCAATTCAACTTTTTTGGATTATGAGCAATTAGAAATCGGACACAACAACTCCAGGAAAGAGGTCAAATTCTCGGAAAGAGAAGATTTCGCGAATGGGGGAAATTGACATGGGGCGTGTCGAAACCATTGTAAAGCTAGGGTGGTCATTTTAAGGGTTACTAGAAGGTCATAGAACAGTCACCAATACGTAGTTTAGTGATAAGAGAATGAAGGTGCAAAAATATTTGGATGCAAAAATGAGTTTTATTGGGATTGATAGCCGAATTAAATAAAAAAAATTAAAAATACGTCCGCTATTTAGAGGGTCCGTTATTTAGAGGGGATTACATTAAGTAACCTATGTTAAGGGACTGGGACTTGAGAAAGTGTCCGTTATTTAGAGGTGTCCGCTTTTTAGAGGTGTCCGTTAGAGGAGGTAACACTGTATCAATTTTTTTTTCTGTAGTACAGTGGTGGTCATAATTATGAGGACAACTATATGTGCATAAAAAAATATTTCTATATTAAAAAAATGAAATTTTTGCTTAAAATTCTTCTTTATTATAACCCATTGTAGACACAAAATATTGGAAAATATGAAAGGTTAACCATATGAAACAAAATATGATGTTGTGAAAAACTGGACAAAACTATGCCATCAACATGTTTCAATTCCAAAGCATTCACTGATAAATAAGTACTATCTTATTTTCAATAACTTTGATCAATCATGACATAATGTAATTTGATAGTTCTGTCAAAAAGAAATTTTATACATTATTTTTTAATAATTTATTTCTCCCCAGACTTTTTCGATAACAACATAATTTCTTACTTTTTTTGGCATTGGGTGCCTTTTTTTGCCTTTTTTTACTTCACTCTCCAGAATACACCATAAAATTTGAAGTGGCTTTAGATCATGGCTTTTATAGCCGGCCAGTTAGGTAGTATTTTGAAAGAATTCACCTTAAAACATGATTTTAAAGTCGTTCAAACATGCACAGAGACATTGTCTTGCAGGAACAAATAATCACCACAAGTAATTAACTACTTCTTGCTTTGAGAACGCTTCTTTTTCTTTATGGCGATCATACAAGAAATGTCGAAAAACCATCTAGTCCTTCCAAATTAAACCTTTTTTCATCGTAAAGGGCATCGTCTCATTTCTTTGCTCATAGTGAAAGTTTTTTTTTTCCAAACTGCTTAAATCCTATTGTCTGGTCCAAGGGACAAATGATAAAATTTAGGAGTTTATAAAGAGATAAATATTATTTCTGGCAAATATGTACAATTATTCGAAGAAGGGAATCAAAAACTACTATAGAGTGCATCAAGAAGCTGATGTAGACTGGTTTTAGTGGTTAAAATCCTTAGCAAAGACTAGATTTTATCTGATTTGTGGGCTCGAAAGGTCAGCTGGGGATGGGGGGGGGGAGGTAGGGGGAAGACTAGGATTAAATCCACTTAATTTTATCCATTGTTTCTTTCTTGTTTTTCGTAGTTTAAATTTAATTTTGTTTTTTAGTTTTATAAACTTTAAAATGTTATCATGATACGACCGAAACAGCTGATCTCTGTGCTATGTTTTGCTTTTCAACAACTATCTAAGGTTCTTCAGACAAAAACTTGGCAAATATAAATTTTATAATCTTTTGGCGATATAAAAAAAATTATACTGGTCATAATTATTAAAAACAGCCCTTGTATTTGCTATCGTCGCACTAGAGCTACACAAGGGCTTTTGGCGATAGGCATAATTTAGAACCACATTCAAATGACGAGCCGACACCTGACCAAGCGCAACCGCTAAAGGCAATATCCTACGTAGGGTTGGGGCTTTGAAGCAAACCTACACTCCCTCTACATGGGGTATTATTCGTCAGGCATTTTTGGCTGCATGTTTATAGTGAACTCTTTTAAGTATGTCAAGCAAGTGGCCTGCTATTTTGCATTTTGTGCTGCTATGGTCGGATGGCCGAGTGGTTTGGACCATTACGCTAGCAGTCTGTGTGCTGTAACGGTTGCAGGTTCGATTCCTTCCTTCGCCCTGGGTGTACTTTCCTTTCTCGGTGACAGTAAAAGTTCTTTCTGTGCCTGTCTTACTTGGGGAAGGCTTCTCTGATCAAGCACACAAGCCGGAAGTTATATGTACGTACCCCCTTTTGATCATCTCTACAAACCTTTATATTTTATTTCAACTAGCTTCTCAAAACCTTAGTGTAGTTTCCCGCAAAAAAGTTGCCAAGCATTTGTTTGGGCTTAATATTGAAGGGATCCATATATTGTTAGCAAACCTGTTTTTGTATTGGTTTTTGACTTGGCAACATTTTTTTTGTATTCTTATTTCCACGTTGGGGCTACTTGTATTTGCTCCACCTTGTATTAATGCACACCTTTGGTCCTTGAGCTTTTAATTCTTTGAAGTTGCCTTCATTCCATCATTGATGTTATACGCCTTCTATAATTAGTCAGTCCTAAATCAGATTTTTTTTTTTTTGCATTTTAAAGATCTCTTATCATACATGAATGTAGTTCAAAGTTACCAGCAATCACTTCTACAACTTTTTTTTTTATATCACCTTAAAATCGTCCCACTTATGTATTGCATTGCTGATAGTGCAATTTTAGTTTACAAACTTTTATTTAAAAACTAATTTTCAATGTTGAGGCCATTTTTTTAAATACCAGTGAGAATTTCTTGTAATATCTCTGCTGGTGTTTTGTGTTGTAAGCATTTTAGTAGTTTTTCAATTGCAAGGACAGTATTTTATCCTCAATATCTTATCTTATTACAGGGTATTGTATTTCCACTATTTTGTGTTAGACCTGATTGTCGTCTTATTACATTTGATATTATTTCCAAACTGCTAATAATGATCTATAGACTTCCAATATACCATTGGTTAATATAATACAGTATCGAAAAGGTATATGTTAAAAGTGGATCTAAGTTATCTCAGAAGTAAAAAAAGTTTGTTTAGTTTATGAATTCACGAATGAATAATTTTATTTATATTTATTAAGCAGGTGGCATATAAAACAAAGTATGAAGTTAAACAAAGTATTAGTACCACTTTTATATATTATGAAGCGAATCAGAAAAAATTTTAGAAAAAAAAATCCATTTTCCGCTTTAAAATTTTTTTGATTACCTTTTTGTAAGGTATTAACATTATTTTTTAACATAAAGTTTTAGCTTAAGGCTAAGATGATTATATAAATAATATATGCTTACCTTAAATTTTGTTTTTTAAAGAGACAGATAAATAGGCTACTTTTTTTTACTTTGCACAGTTTTTAACAGCTGTTCAATGCTCATTGAAAATAGTTTTCTTCCGTGCATTATTAGTAATATTTATTAGGGATTATTATTTTATTTCGTGATTATTTTTTTTTGCCAAAATTTTATTGTTCTACTTTCTAAATTAAAATGTTTGCATATACTTTGAAACTTTGTATTTCAATGCAAATTCCAATTTTCCTTAATTTACTTCATTCAAGTTTTTGAACCATATAATATTTGAACCTTTCTGAGGTATGTTTGTTTTTAATTCTGTGTATTACCTTTACTGAGATGTTATTTCAACTCAAAACCAAGCATCTAATAAATGGCAAGTTCAAATGTGTACTTTCCTACTTAGATTTTGTTTCATTGTCTTTTATATGTATAATGTCCTTATGAAGGACAAGTAAAAAAAAAGTTAAGGTTAGACCATAGACCTGTCTATGCATGCCCATAACTCTGTTTATTAGGATTTGTAGGGATTGGTTATATTTATGCTTTGATGCATTAACATCATAAAAACCTTTTCTACCCTGACCAATCATGTGGTTATGCATGATTGGCAATGTTGATAAGAGGATTAAAGTAAACGTTACAAAATATAATTTAAATTGTGTATTTTATAACAAGAATTCCTATGACTTATAAGCCTCATACAAAATTGTACAATTGTGATAACTATGCATTTCTACCCATTTTATGATGCATAATTTCGAGGATTAGTGATTTCCTCATATTTATTTTCAAGAGGTTTTAGAGTTCTAAGTTATCACTTTTATGAATTTGCATTCATTTATACCTTTTTTGAGTTGAACTTTTTTTTACTTTATCTACTTATTAGTTACTTTTCATTGTACGCTTAAAATTAGTTTTTCAAGAATTTCAAGATGAGGCAAATGTTGACAAGTTTCTTTTTCAAGATGAAAAACAGACACTGTTTATAAGAGAAGTTTTTTTCCCCTACTCAACAGCTTTTAGAAAACAATTTTAAATGGTAGGGTAAGTGGGACCCCTTTTTGGCATAATTCGACTTTCGATCCTCATAGCACTGGATGTAATAGGCCTAACAACTCATTTTTTATGTGGTCCATTCTCTCGTTTGTTATTACTGTACCCTTGACAATCTTAAAACAAATTAGCAAAAAGTAAATTTTAAAAAATAATTTTTTCTTTTTGGTCGTCGGTGTGGCCCATTTGCCCTGCAAGGTGCCCCCCCCCAATTTTGTTTTAACCTTATAAACATTACAATACATGACACTATAAAAAGATACTATGTTTTATACACTTAAAAAAAATATAGCATTTATTTTTGTATCATGAACCGTTTGGAAATAAATAAAACAAATAGTATTATGGTGTGAATTACGATAAGATGCAATTTAAAAAAATTTCAACAAAAAAAAGGATTTTACCTTGTTACATACTTAAATGAAAATGATGCCACAATGTATCCTGTATATATTGGGGTAAATACATAAAAATCTGGTAACATATTTTTTATAAGTCAATAATTGAGGAAATGCCAGGGGGGGGGGGGGGGGGCTTACCCCAATGGCCCACTTACCACACCTTACCCTATAAAAAGTAAAATAAAAATATTTTTCTTATAAATCAATCATTTGAATAAGTTTTCAGACTTATTGAAAATTCAATTCTTTATTCATTATTTGTTTGTGCTTCATTTTGTATTTTAGTTTATAGATTCATTTTCATAACCCAGGGGAATTGTATGCTCATTTTACAATAATTTTGTCAACTAAAAAAATGCCTTAATATTTTTTCATTTTTGACTTTTTAAAATTTATATGTCAAAAATCAAACGTTGGTTTGTTTTATTTTAATAAACATCAGCTTGGCTTTCCTTTCAAAACGTTTTTTTCATACCAGAAATTTAAAAAAAATTAGTTTTTAAAAAATTATTTTTGTCTTTGTATGTGATAGTGGTTGATGGATAACAGTAAACCTTTTAACTCTGATGTAGTACATCCAGGATTACCAATGACCTGGATATATTACTATATTTCATTCAGTTGGTCCTCATCAGTGAAGGAACACATTTTAGTGTTATTATTATAAAATATTAGTAGAATAAGCCTTTTTTTAAGATAATGGCCGTTTAACCATTTTGTAGGATTTAAAAACAAATATTAAGTTTTACTAAACTGTGTTGGTTTTTTTTCGTTTTTAAACATCCAATTTTTTACTAATGTGATTTTTATACATATTGGTGTTTTTAAGTATTCATTTTTAAAACAAGTAACTCCTGATTTGAAAAAAAAATTGATAAAATACCATTTTTTACATTAGCAATTTTACTGAAGTCAGATATAAAAAAAAGTGCTTTTTTTAAAAAAAAATTAGGTTAATTAAGTATCGTATCTTTAATGTAAAAGCTTTTTCCCCCTAAAAGCTTTTTAGTCGATTTTAAATTAATTGCTTCGTATTATTACTTTGAAAACCTTTAATATATTTTTCAAGTAAAAGTTTGGGAAAAAATATAATGTGTTGTATTTTTTTATTAAGTAATTTTATTTGGTTTCTAATTTTTCTGGATTTACTGTAAAAGTTTTCTTCATAAATTTGATGTATTTTTGAGTATTTATTTAATAAATTCCATTAAATTTTAGTATGTGTAAGAATGGCATTTCGCTTGGGGCTTGTTGTCTTACACTATTCGGACCAAAACATTTTGTTTCTGCAAATTTTTCCTTTGTAATTTCCTCAGGATGTTGTGTCTTGGGGGGAAGGTTTTTCTCTGGAACAACAACTGTTACATTTCTAAACAAAATCAAGGATTGTTAGCCATAGCGTAGCGAGCTATTCTGTGTTTGGAGACTAGTGAAGATTGAGATGGGCCAGTGGACTGATTTGTACTGGGCGAAGTGACTCATTACCAAAAGGTTTTCTTAGGTGTTTAAAGTCTTGAAATAACAGATTACCCCTTTAAGTTAGTCAGCATCGAAAAAAAATCCGTCACCCTTGCCTGCTTTTCCTATGTGAACAGTAAGGAAATGCCCATCCTGTTATTTTGTTGTTATAAAGCTGCTTCGATCGTCTTTTCCCAACGTAATTCTCCAACCGTGTAATGAAATTACCGGATAGGTGATATGTTATACCAGCCAGATGTAACAGATTAAGATCTTTAACCCTTTCAGTCCCAGTGATGCTATTTGGAAACATCACTTTCAATATTTTTTCTCAAAATTTTTATGTCCCTTTATGACATCCAAACACACATCATTCGATTCTTCACACTTTGTTCTATTAGACAATATTTTACATTAATCTCAATAGAAGTCAGAAAAACTATTTTTTTTTATTTGAAAAATAGCTAACAAGCGTTTCACCTGATTTCTGAAAAGTTCACTTCAGTTCCACATATTTCAAACACAATTTAAACTATTTTGGTTAAAATAATTGCTAATTTTTTTTAATAATATGGTCAGATATCTTAAAATGTATAGCTCGAAGTGTTTTTAGGTAATATTTTTATTTTGTTTTCCACAGTTAAAAAATTTTGGCATTATTTCAAAAACCATATAAAAATTTAAATGATTTTTTTTTCTTATGGAACTCTCATTTTTGACCTAAAATAAGCTTATTTTGTGAATATCAGATGTTTTTGTAGTGTAGTAAATTTTTAGGACTGAAAGGGTTAAACATGTATTCCTTGGAAAATAGGAGGGCTAGGGGTGATTTAATTCAGTTATTTAAGTTCATAAAATAGGGAGATGTGGAGGACTTAGGTTTTACCTTAAATAACCGGACCAGAGGACATGATCAGAAATTGAATAAATCGGGCTTTAGCAAAGACATAAGAAGCATTATTTTTTACAATAGAGTTGTCAATGAGCGGATTCCTGTAGCAGATTATGTTGTGCATTCGAAGAGAGTAGAAGATTTTAAGAGAATCTTGATAGTCATTGGGAACTGGTAAAGTATTAGATTTATTGTGGACCAACCTTGCTAGGCCTCTGGTCTGTTACTGGTCGACAATTTTTGTATTTGTACATATTTGAAGCTATCTTAACATGGGGGGGGGGGGGGGGTACACTTATCATGCTCGTGCTCTAGGTTCGGTTGGAGAAGGACCTAAAATCGATATAAATCGCAAAAAAAGTGACAGAAACGATTGAGTTTTCAAGTAGGTCAAGGTGGGGTAAATTTTCTTTAATTTTCTTATTCACTAGGACGTCTAGACTATTTCTTGAGAATTAGAATAGGACGTAAGTCGTGAAGAGAACATCCAATGACAATAATCGTTTTATTTACGTTTTTTCAAGCATGAAGGAACTATAGTAAGGGTTAACTATTGCTTGGCATCAAGCGATATTCCTAAGTTTTCTTGTGACGTTTTAGCAATTATGTTTAAAACTGTAAACACTTTTTAATTGTTAGGTAACATATAGAATAATTTAATTTTAAGCATTTATATTTTTAAGTTTAATGAAGCATGTAATTAAGCATGTTTTTTAGTAAAGCTTCCCACGCTATTCTCTTGTCTTATGCTACATATTTGAACTCGGATATCTTACTACTGATACATTTATATCAAAAGAATTACTTCTTAAAATTTGCAAGTCAACACATAACTCTAAAAATTTGCACAATATGAAGAGCGTAACTCAAATAATGACGATTTTCGAGAGAATTTTGTGTGCTTCTTTTGATATCCAAAAAATGTTACTGTTTAAAAAGTTGTTTTTCAAAGCTGAAAATAAAAATTTACATGCATATTAACTACAGAGATGATCACAAAAATCGTCAGCAGAATTTTATTTCTGTCAAGTTAGAAGATGTGCTTTTTTGGTTCTCAAGCACCTAAATATTAATTACATTACAGATAAAAAACAAAAGTTTATTCCTTAGCTTTGAAGTTAAATGCATTTTATATACACTTACAAAAACTTTAAAAAAATATTTGTAAAGAAAGCGGCTGCTGAAACTGCCTCTAAAACTAATTATAAGGTTTTCGAACTTCTAAGAAAATAATTAACTATTACAGAAATCTCGGCGGCAACCGTTTCTTTGTCCACCCACTATTATTAAGGTTATAGAGCGAGCATCAAGGAATTTACAATTTGAAATCGTTTTTTTTTTAATCTTGAGATTCGTACCTAATTATTAAAATCAGATTTGCCACTCATTAGTTACATGATATATCCGGATTTGAAAACTATTTTACGTCATCTTACGGTACAGTCGGCGTCATCTTAGGTTTTCGTGAAAATTATATATCCGGATTAATTATTTTTATTTTTGTCTTAGGTGGATTTTTGTCTTAAGGTTTCTAATGTGGAAGTTATCTCTTTTCTGTTAGTACCATAGTTAATTGTGATAATATTGTGGCTTTTATTTTGTTAAACTACTGCATTTCTTTATCCCTCTTATGCATATTGTTGCCATATGGCAACTAGTAAATTAATCCACTTTATTCTATTAAAGTAGAGCTCCCGCGACAAATCTGCTTTTTCATCCATTGCATTAAATTTTGAAGTTTTAGTTCCTAATAAGCCTCATAGATGACAGTAGTAAAGTGATGCAAAAAAAAAAATTATGTATGTTTTTCTAGTTTTAAATATTTTTATTTCTACATCTTTCTTGTCATTACTCTTATGTTTACATTATTTCTTATAAAGATATCACACCTCTGATTAAATATCTACATTCTACATAAATAACCTATCAGTCAATTGTTTAACGTACTGAACCATCAAAGAAAAAAAAAAGAATTTTTTAAAAGGGAAAAATGGAGTTCAAATTCCTATTTTTAGGTATAATATCCGGTTTTTGAATCGTATTCAATTGACTCAACACGAATTTAAATTTATTTTTCTGCATCTTCTTTAATCTTTAATGGAACAAAAAAATTCAAATTGTAAAAAAAATATCGACGCAGGAAC
Source organism: Hylyphantes graminicola (assembly GCA_023701765.1). NCBI lineage: Eukaryota > Metazoa > Arthropoda > Arachnida > Araneae > Linyphiidae > Hylyphantes > Hylyphantes graminicola. The sequence goes on along the minus strand of CM043123.1, from coordinate 16,772,713 downwards.
TGTATTTTCAGCATGGCTTCTTGGCTTTCTAAAAAGCATTAAATGGTTTTGCTTTGCATTAAGGGATACTTCTCTAGACACTGCCCAGAAGTAGTTGAAATACAATTTTTAATGTTGTTATTTATTATTTTTACCATCTGTAAATGTCGATAAAATGAGGATTATTAGCTCATAAAGTAAACTAGGATTTCGCATCATTCTGACCAACTATCCGAAGATCTTCTGAAATGGGCACAACAGGCCATTCCCTCTATCATGGAATTGTCTGGTCACTGAATTTAGTTTGGGGTAAAATTTCAATTGTTAAACTATGCTTTCTAAAGTTGTACTATTATATATAGGAAAAATCCAATTGATGTTTAAATCATTGTTATATTTTACTATACAAGTAGGTAAAAGCATTATAAAAAATCTAACACAATTAAACTTGAGAGATTGTTTTCCTTTGAAAAAGTGATTATGTACCAATTATAAATGCACTTAACTAACTTGTATGTTGAATAATTTAAGAGGAATTCCCGAGACTTATAGTCTGTACAATTTATTATTGTTACAATGATTAAGTTTTGACTATAAATGTGTTTCCTGGAATGGTAATGCAGGTTTGTGAGTTGTAAATTATTAACAAATCGCATATATTATACCAAAAAATTAATAGGTACATGCAGTATGCCGCTTCTACGTGCGGTTCTTTGATGCCAAATACTATTTACCAAAATGTTTATCTTATTCTCCAAAATCTCCCTTAATGGTCCTTCTTAAAATGGATTGGGTATTTGGTTATGTCCTAAGACATTTGAAGGGGGTAGTTGCGAAGCTCACAATCTCCAAAGTATAACTATATGATATAGGGCCGGACTCTTCATTGGCGATTTCGTCCAGTTGAACTTTTCATCATGAAAAGTCCACCAATGAAGGGGCCTGCCCCTATATCTTAGTTATAATTTAGAGAATGCTGCTTTTGATACACCCTTCAATTTTGTTTACAAACATTTTATAACCTTCATATGGCAGACAGACTCTAGACTTGAAGAGTACACGGGAAGAACTGCTTGATTTCTTTAGAGTCTTTTCATAATTGTGGTCTGCTTGGCGGACATTGGCGACCAGAAACCTGTTTTTCTTTTGGTTCTTCATTTGCGGTACAGACGTGTGACTCGTTCCACTGATCTCTAGCGTGAATCAGGGTTGTCTCGAAAGATAAACAAAGCGTGTAACCGGCTTCTTTACACCAGTTTACGCGATTTTTCGCTATCATCCCCAAAGAGGCTATTGAGGAAAGCCTTCTACGAAATCAAGCGGTTCTTCCCGTGTACTCTTCACTTGCAGATGATCCCAATGTGTCTCCTCTCCCTTATTCTCCTAATTTTACTCCCTTAGATAATTAAAATATTGTGCATTGCAGTAAGAGCAACGACAGTGATTTTTTTTCTTTCCTTTATTACCACCTAAACCTAAACAAATTCTGATGTTCCTCACTTTCAAGGGAATTTTGTGTTTTGCGTGGTTTTTTTGAGACTTTTGTTTCTTTTAATTTGTTAGCTAAACTGACAGCCGTTTTGCTCAATTTGGGATTGAAGTTGTTTGCTTATTAAGAGATGTTTCATTCCCATGTATAACTAATGCTTTTGTTTTAAAATTTCAACTCCTGCAAAAGTATAGCTTATTGAAATTTAAGTTTTTTTTCGTCGGTATGCGAGAATAATCGTGGCATAAAAAATGAAGGGAAAATATCATTTAATTGTTCTTCTAAGTTTTTAAAGTGGCTTAAAATATTCTGATTATGGCGACACCATTTTGAAATTTCCGTAATTATTAAATAACCGGATGCTATTTTCTTTCAAATTCGTTTTATTTTGATGTTATGACGATTCTCATAACTGGTAAAAAACTCCGAATGCTAGACGCCGTAATATTACCTTTTAGGATGTCAGGTTCACCGTACTTTTTGTGTTTTTCGTGGTTATAGGCTATTCTCCTGACATTCTCATTAAAAATATTTCTCGGAATTTTTCTTTCATATTAATTTTTTTAGGAACACCTAAAAAATATTGAAAATAGCTAAGTAACACACTCTATACTATGCTTTTATTTATGGGGATGAATATTGCACCAGTTATTTTATTCTAAGTTGAATGCTTTTTATGCTATATTTAATTATTGATCACTGGGAAACTTTTGCCAATGAATGCGGGTAACTTTGGTCCAAGTTGTAACTATTTCTTTATGGAACTTTGCACTTTCAAAAATGTATGTAAAAGTGTATTCTGTTTAACTATTTTTCAAAAAAGTTTTATGATTATATCCATTTTTGAAATGATTGTTTTAAAAACTAAACGGGGGATTTTAACCCTTAAAAAGATAAAGATTGAATGCAAGAAACGTACATTATTCTAAATTGCTATGTCGAAATGTTCCTAATTACGAATATATTATTTTTTTCCTTCTATAATAAGATCATTTGCGTTTTATAAAGATATTTGTTATTAAATCTTACTTATGAAAATAAGTTATTTTCCCTTATTAAAATTTAAGTTTATTTTTCTTTTAAGCGACAGTCAATATTGGTATTCATAGTATAATGTCATACTACGATGCACTGCAATGTAAATGTTAAGTTATATACCATTTTATAATAACTATGTATCTAAGAACCTTTTTATTTTTATGTTTCAACATTTTAATTTTACTAACACAGCCTTCAAAGATGTTAAAAAGTATATTTCTTGTGTATTTCATGCTTGGACCAAAGTTACCTTCCAGGATCATAATCATGTTCTAATTTTTTGAACTAACACCAATTGTTTATTAATTTATTGTTTATTAACTTAACTAGCAGTATGGTCCCACCCTACTGGGAACCCGTTAACTTCGCATTGCTTCCTCTTAGAGGCATACTTACCCCTTGTGAAAATGCACTCAAAATTAAAACAAAACTAAATTCGTGTTGGCGCATGCGCACCTAAAAGAGCAAACACTAATAGAGGATGAAGCAGCCCTAGGGCGAGCGCATATCTCAATCAAACTAATAGAGGATGAAGCAGCCCTAGGGCGAGCGCATATCTCAATCAAACTAATAAAGGATGGCGTCAAGCCCCCGTTTCGGCCCGGACCATGTATTTTCAAGCCCTGTTATGGTCCCGCAATCCCACGTGGATGACGTTTTTTTTTTAAACTAATTATATTAATTAAAAATTTCAATCAAATATGAAAAATCTAAGCTTCAGGTGCACACGTAGGTATTAAAAGGAATCTATATTAAAAATTTCGATTTTTTTTAGAGCAGTCTAAGTAGGTCTTTTGCGATCCACAGACATACACACAGACTCTTTCTTTTATTATTATAGACAAAAATGCTTGGAAAATTATTCTTAAGAGTACAATACTTAAGATTGCATAATGATTTTTGGGCGCTTAAATCGTTTTTGTAGTTTGATTTTTCTTATTTTGTAAAAAAAAAAAAAAAAAAAAAAAAAAACCAACACTATGATTTTGGACTAAAGTTACCCGCACAGACGGTACATCATTTAACATTTAAAGTCAATTAATTAAAAGATAAAATGCTATTATATTACTTAACAAATTTAATTATTAATTAAGGGCTTGAGCACCTTGGTGACCAAAATAGTTGTTTAAAGTTTTTTTTCTCTCAAATAATGATTTCTTTTCGTTAAATAATTATTATTTTGCTTGAATTTATTTTTTGAATGTAAATTAGTTGAAAATTGCCATAAGTTAATTGCCATTTCTATTAACTTTCATTAGCAGTTAATGCCGATTGATCAACTAATAAAATCAATTGGTAAAATTGAACAATTAACGTCTACAAATTGTTTACTGACGTCAACTAAAAATTAATAGGTTGCTTTTTTATTTCGATTTCATTTTTTGTTGACTTTTTTATGTATCGATTGAATCAAGATGTCGATGATAAATCAAGCTTTGATGATAATCAGGGAAAGTATTGATAATTAATCTGCTGATTTAGGTACCTAAATAATCAAAATTAAATTATACTCGTTAAGTCGCAAATTAGTATTTATACTAACAATTAAATTGTGTGGCTTTAAATCATTGATTTAATGGTTTTAAGTAAATGTTGAATTATCTTAAATATACATTGCCTTAAAATACAACTGCTTTAATATTTAAATCAAATTACAGCAGCAACTTTAACATTTGCGACTATACTTTTTCCAAACATTATTTTTTTTACCCATCCTGCAATTAGGGTAGACTGACCAGTGAGTGAACAGGCCCCAATGAATGAACATTTAGTAAATATAATTAAAAAAATAAGGATTGAAAATCATTCCACTATATGGATTGGCAACACTGACTTCCTCCCATGTAGTAGGAAGCTATCTGACAAAGGTTGGTTGTCCTGGTCATTATATCCTGGTGTTCATTCACTGGCGAACGTGACGTCTTAAGCGTTCATTCACTGGCTAGTCTACCCTATTAACAAAAAGAATAACTCACACAGATTCGAATGTCAAACAAGACTTTCATATAGCAGATATGTTTTTTTCCTTTGAATTTCCACTAAGCCTTCAATCATATCATTTGTTGAGCTGAAATAAAATAAACATGCCGTACAACCGTTGGTTTGAACTTATTTTATTTACTCAAACTTTAGAAAAAAGCCCAACTTAAGTCAGACATCTTTGAAAAAAAAAATTAAATTTGTAGTTTAAAGTAACGTCTACGCTATATAAAAGCGGTTAGGCGGGTATTTTCTACGGGGCGACTTATTATTATTTTTTTAAATAGGGGACTTCAATATTATTATGTCAGTTCTAACATCTCATTTTTTGTTTTCATGCAGGAAAATCGATTAGAGTGTTTTGTTCACTGATTTTCAAGAACTAGTTGAATTCAATATTGGTTCATTCTTTTTGTTTTTTGTTCATGCAGAAATATCAAATAGGGCGTTTTATATACTTGATTTATTAGAACTTGTTCAACTCGGAACTATATATCTTGCTATACGAGTCTGAATAAAGACTCAATTTTTTTAATTCCGCTTCAACAACGTGTGACAATAATGTAAAATGCATAGGTTTTTAATGTCAGCTATGAAGACAGTATTCATTTTCTATTTCTACGTAGACTAGTACTTGAGAAATGTATTGATTGCTGTAGCATATCCCATTCTCAAATATTTCTACAGCTTATGTTCCAAAGCTAGCCTTAATTATCTTTTTGTTCCTCATTAAAGTTATTTGCAAAGTTAGTTAGCTAATTCCTCATTTGAAAAATTATAAAATATCTGTAAATGTAATTAGTTAAAATTAAATATCTAGGTAATACATTTTATTAAAATGATTATTGAAACTTAACATAATAAACTTATTAGATGCTAGTTAAATATTTTGTAGAAAATAAAACTATACACAAACACACAACCTTCACGATCTATTTATATAACAGACTATCTGCGTAGTGTTTTTTTTAATAGTTTGGTCGTTGGTCAAAGCTCATTTCACACGAATTTAAAAATAATTTGCTGTTTATTCACCTATTTGAGTCAACAGGATATCCAAATATAGATTAAAATCAAACTGAAATAATTAAGTCTATCTAGCCCAAAAATAATTAGATTGGGGTTAATGGTACCCAAAAAGAGCTTGATTCAAAATATACATAATCGGTGTTTTGTTAAAAAGTACAAATATTACATTTCATTAAATTCTGCCACATTAAAATACTTTTGAAAAACACATCTTCTTTCAAATGGGTCAAAACATAAAAATATCAAATGTATGCATTTCCTGAAATGGGCATTGATATATTAATTCAATCTTACCAATTGTGCTAAATAATGCTATTACAGCGTTTCGTTTTATTTTCGAAAATGTGAAGTTTTTATGCGTATCAATCTAATATTATTTTTAAATTTAATTAGTTTTTTGCGACCTTAGGGAAACAAAGGGAGCACTTGTACATTTGCTTGTTTTTTGTTTGACGAAGATTCTGGATTGGTGTTCTTTTATAGGTCATTTGAAAACCTAGGTACAATAGATTTTGAGTTCGAAATTTAATTTATTAGAGTTGTCTCTGCAAATAGTCGTTGTCACTGTCTACATTCGTGTCAATATGTTTGAAAATATTTTAGGTAATGTATATTTTAGAATCTTAATATGTAGTTATTTTTTGTAATTTTTTTGTGTATCAATTTTCATACTGACAATACTTTTTTTTAAAAAAATTATCTTTAAGTATTGTGAACACTGGGCAGAGTAAATATCTAAAACGTTCACTTCAGAAAGGTCTTTTCGGTTGTGGTTTTTCGAAGACCTTCTAAGTGCAGTAATGTCACTAATATCTAAACATTAATTTGTTTTCTCGATTAAAAATTTAATTTTTAAATATATTAGAGGTGTCTATATTAAAAGCGCTGTCCATACTGGGAACAAGTACTATATTTAGCAATAATTCCTCAAGAGCACACAATATGTAGCGAGTCAAATATAAAAATAATATCAAAGATGCACTTATATAAAATAAGCCCTTTATAAATAAAATACCATTAGTGCTTTCTACTTTTAAAAGTCTTACTTTATGAAGTCTTAAATCCTGAATGTATCGCCCACGTGTCCAACCAAATCTTTTAAAACATTAAAATTCAGTTATTGATAACTCTGAAGTGGGCGAAATACCTTTTGGTAAAATGTTGCACAATTTTGCTATTTCTAGCTGATGATTTCTCCATAATCGGCTTAAAAGCATGTTGAAATTTCAAAATGATTTCCTTTCCATATTCATATGTATGTATTATAATGTATAAACCATATGATAATTGTGGATAAAATTTCAATTATGTACAAAGGATCTAGAACAAAGGGATGTTACCTTTTTAATATATCTACATAAATAGTGAGTATTGCTAGAGAATGTATTGAGGTAATACTTTAATGGTGGACTAGTTTGAGCTTGCAATTTTAAGTCGTATTTGGAGAAAAAAATATATAGGGTGGACTAACCAGTGAATGAACGTTTAAGGCGCTGCGTTCGCCAGTGAATGAACACCAGGATATAATGACCAGGGCAACCAACCATATGTCAGATAGCTTCCTACTACACGTGTGGAGGTTAGTGTTGCCAATCCATCTAGAGGAATGATTTTCAATCCTTATTTTTTTTAAATTATATTTACCAAAACCAAATGTTCATTCACTGGGGCCTGTTCACTCACTGGTCAGTCTACCCTATGCCTCATAATTTTGAATAATAAAAGATGAGTTCGTCTCTTTATACAGACACAATCATTATTAATATTTTTTAGTGGTATCAAGTGCAATCATTTTGCCTCTCTTTATCAAATTGCAGTTGAATATTGAATCAAATCACAAGTATAAATTTTGTCCGAAAAGTGATGGTGGGACGATTAAGGATAAAGAGATTGTATTGTACCGAAACCGATGTTTTGTAAGAAGAAAATATCCAAATTTTTTTACCACAATGCATAAAAAGGGTACATAATGTCCGCCATTATCATACTCGCCGCCAACCAAATAAGAAACGGCCGGTATGGCGTTTTTTCAGAAAAAAAAACTGTTTCAAAAACCGGTTTTCAGTTTTACCGAACCTTAAAAACCGGTTTTATAAAACCAGTTTACAATGAAACCGGTTTTCAATGGAAAAAGTCCGGTGTTCCGGAATTTTTTAAAAAATAAGTTTGTTTTTTATTAATTAATTGAAAAAAATCAATTATTTTATAAAATTTACTTTCGAATAAAAAGAACAATTTAGACAGGCAATTTTAAAAGTTTCCAGCAAAACACTAAACTAAGTTCTAGGTTTCTTCCTAATTGTTACTTTCTTAATATTTAAAATTAAAAAAAAATCCTCCTATTTGCTATCTATAAACCGGCCTCATGAAAAAACGATTTTTCGGTCAAAACCGAGGGGGGAAAACCCGGTTTCGGTTTTCCATCCCTAAAGTGTTTCGAATAAGGGTGGCGGGAACTATAACATCCCCGAAATTAAGATCTCTTGTTTGGACAGTAGTTATACAAAAAATGCCATCGAGTATTTGAGGATGCTGTCTAGATTAACCCTCTAATGCATGAATTTTTTGTTTCGTCCCAAAAAAATATATTTGTATCTCTAATGCTTATACATCACGGGAAAAATACGGAAAAAAAATTAAATGCATCGGAATTTAAATAATTTCATTTTTTAAATTTGTTACCAAATGGTAACACCATGCATTAAGCGCTGAATAGATGCTTAAGGGATCATAGGAGTCTCACAAATGTGCAAAGAAGGAACTACAAAGTATAGTTTGATCTTTTATGTAATTTTTTAACTACTCAATATATAAGCATAATTTTTTTATATGTAATTCTACAAGATTTATTTAATATGAAACAAATTTTAAAATTTATAAAACTTTAGCCAAAACTAAAATAAATGATATTAAACATAAAGCTATTTGAACACATTGTGATTAGGCTTGCGCGGCAAATTGTGAGGTCAAAATTGAAGATATGACCAAGAAAATGACTTTATATTATACAAATATGTACAAACAAAGACTTATACCTAAATTATCAGCTCAATTTTAATTAGAAATTATTTTAAGAACTTTTTTCTAAAAAAATTAATAAAAATTTTAAAATTTTGATTTAAAAAAAATTAAAAATAGTTTCTAATTAAAATTGAGCTGAGAATTTAGGTATAAGTCTTTGTTTTTACATATTTGTACAATATAAAGTCATTTTCCTGGTCATGTCTTCAATTTTGACCTCACAATTTGCCGCGCAAGCCTAATCACAATGTGTTCAAATAGCTTTATGTTTAATATCATTTATTTTAGTTTTGGCTAAAGTTTCATAAATTTTCAAATTTGTTTCATATTAAATAAATATTGTAGAATTACATATAAAAAAATTATACTTGTATATTGAGTAGTTAAAAAATTACATGAAAGATCAAACTCTGTTTTGTAGTACCTTCTTTGCACATTTTCAAGACTCCTGACCCCTTAAAGTTCGGGGTACGAATATTTATTTTTATTCAAATTATTACCTTTTTTACTTTTTATATTTCTAATAAATTATACTTAAAAATAAAGCTTATTGATAATTTTATTATTTTATAAGAAGTTGCAGAGGCACACAGACACATAGTTTTAGGTATAAAATCTTTAATGAAAACGTGCACAACAAAAAAGATTATTAATATTTAGTACATTTAGATTTTGTTAAACAGGAAAAATTAGTTATTAAAATAATTATGAATAGTAGTTACTTTTGAAACAAAATTAATGTACAAATAGAAGGCAATAGCAGGTTTAGTACAAATAGCAGGTATTTATGAATAAAAATATACAACAAATCATTTTTAAACATAATTTTTTTAAGTGGCAGAATGATACGACATAAAACAGTTATTTTTACTCTTAAAATCAAGTAGTACCAAGCATTTTAAACACTGAACTCTTGTGAATCCTTTACAGAGATACACGCAAATTAGCAAACAAAAGTTGTGCTTAATGCATGATGTTACCAAACGGTAACACATGTAAAAACCAACTACAAACTACCAATTTTGAAAAGAATGATTAGAAAACTACTAAATATAGTTTAAAATAACCATCTTGAACTATAATATTTTTTTCAAAGCAATTTAATTGTATTTAGTACGAGTATTATTACTTTGAATTCTGCCAAACACGTAAATTCACAACAGTTAGAAACTTCACTTTTTAATTTTGAATACACTTTTACTACTGTCAATTATGAGGGTTATTATTAACTAAAACTTTAAAATGGAATGTAATAGATGAAAAAAACACAAATTTGTCGAGAGGGAGGTCTATTTTTAATATAATAAAGTGGATTATGTAACTTGTTACCGAACGGTAACACTATGCATTAGAGGGTTAAACTCATATCAATGTAGAAAAATGCGCCATTTGTCCTGCAAACAAGTCTGATACAAAAAAAATTCTGGAGAATTCAGAAAAGCAGATACAGTTTAATGTGTAAAAACCTCGTCCTTTTCAAAGTTTTATTATCGCCTCTTTTAATTAGTATCCGAAGAAACCGTACTAAATGTTAACTAACATAATGTTAACCATTAATGTACTAACATAAACGGCCTTAAGAAATCTTCGTCAAAAGGACTGAAATATTAAAAGTAACAAAAGCTGTTTTTTGATATTTTCGTGTTAGTTTTATCCATGATTTTTTTTCGTTGGATGTAAGTGATTAAAATTGTCCCAATCTTATCGTGTACGCTCTTTACCTTATAAAAAGAAGTATTTTCTGTGATTCAACTTTTTTTGTTAAGTATTATTAATAATATTTAGGTTTATAAAAAATTGATTATAAATGTATTCCAAAATTCAAGCGAACAATTTTATTGTGTTGCTGTAGTACTGATTCATTCTTATTCTAACACGACGAGTTTGTTATTGTTTTCAGAGTTGTGTATGTTTCTGTTGATCGCTATGTAAATTTTTACATGATAAACTATTTCCGATAAGAATTAACATTGTTTTCCTCTCGAGTTTCGACATTTAAAAGTTTTGCTGTAATTATAATTGTCGTTAGTTCTTAGTCCTTTGTTTATGGCAATCTTGTTTAATGAGCCAATCGTGCGTTTTTGTGCAATTTGACAAATTACAATAATATCATTTTTTCATATGATATTCGCTTTGATTCGTTTTTTAATGAAATCTCTTTCTCGAGTAAGATTGTTCGATATTAATTTATTGAAGTTATACCTCACAAGAACATAATTATAAGAACTCAATGCTTCCAATGTTTCTTTTTTCATATCCCCCTTGATCACATTCGTGGACTGAGCTGAATTTTTTTGTAGCTGTTTTTCTTCTACATGGAACGTCCCCCCTCCAACGGTTCCACCAGCAGTGTATGGCATTCGAACGCCGTTATTTCCAGAGTTTCTCGGAATCCTGAGTTCCGCTTTATCACAGACTCTCCTCTTTCGTCTTTTGGTACATACTAATTCACTTTTTTTGTGGGTTCAGTTTGAAGAAATGGCGTGTGCGTTGCTGCATAATTGAGGCTTTATATCGTTAGTCCAACTCTACTAAGTAGTATTGTAAATTGCACTTTTGGTGTATGAGAGCGAAAGTTATTCTCCTTTATTTCTGGCTAAAACTGGCCGAAGAATTCTAAAACTTATCTTTCATAGCAACCGATATATCTTATGGAAGACGGTTAAAAAAAGGAATATATGCGATTGTAGATGAACATTTAAATATAAATCAATAGTGCTTTATATTGGTTTTGTAGAATTCGAAAACGTCGTTCTTCGATGTTTATTCTAAAAATTATTGCGTTTGGAAATCATTCTTTTTTTAAGAGGCTTATTTGACCACGTTAGACTTTCTTTTTAGCTACACTAGAGCTTTTTAGACCATATCATAGCGTTTCAAGTCGATTGAGAACGGATGATCTGTGATTGCAAAAGCAGGCTTGAACTAGCATATGTTAGTTCCAATGACCTTTGCTCTAACCTCTTGGTCATCGCCCCCTTAGGAAGGAGTTTTACGATGAAGATTAAATATAAACCGAATTTTTAGCATTAACATTCATTTCTTTCACAACGTCTTAAAGATGCTTTGCGGTGAAAGAAACCTTTGCTAATCTAATTTTAGTTAGCTATATTGCGACATCACTGACCCTTTTACGTTGATATTTTAAAATTTGCTTTAAATGTTGACAGTTTTTGTGAAACGTATGTTCTGTTTTTAACAAATTTGTAGCTGACATTTTTGTTACAAATGAAAGAACCTCCTATTTTGCTGGAATAAAGGTGATAAACTATTAATTCGAAACAAGAAGGGTCCAGAATTAAATCTAATTACGATCTTTTAGGTGTTTTCAAGTGATATTCCAACTGCGCATCATCTTTAGTTTAACAATTGAATCTTTGGATCAATTTACTAACTTTGCTTTCTCACAGGAAAGTTATTTAAATCGTTTTATTATTTTCCATTGTAATATACACAGCTCACAACAATTAGGGACACACAATTTACAATAACCATTTTACCCCCGCTGATTCTATTTCGTATAATCAGCTTCCGATTTTTTTTCTCACAAAGTTGAGTTCGCACTTATTTATCATTCGATGGAAGAATAATGCCTTTTGAAGAATTAAATAATGTTTGTTTTAATTAAATGAAAATATAAAAACATGGTAAAATAAAATTCCCAAAAATTTTTAGGAAATAAATTGACTCTAAATTCCTCACTCTTGCATTCTTAGATGTTTAAAAATTTATTTTTCCTCTTTTTTTACAAATAAAGTTTTGGAATGTTTTTTATAATTCATTCAAAATTTATGATTGCAATATTTCCCCCTTAATTTTTAGTTAAAAAATTAATATTTTTTCCTGTTTTTTTTACCATTTCATTCTGGATGCATAATGAATCTATTTAACCCTCTAATGCATGAATTTTTATTTTCATCCCAAAAAAATATATATGTATCTTTAATACTCACACATTATTGGAAAAATACTAAAAAAAATTTAACTGCATTAGAATTTAAATAATTTCAATTTTTAAAATTTTTTCCATATGACAAAAACCAACTGCAAAATTCCAATTTTGATACTAATGACTAGAAATATACTAAAAATATTTCAAAATATCCCTTTTTAACTATGATTAGTTTTTCAAAACAATTAATTTTTATTTAGTACTAATATTATTATTCTTTGAATACTGCCAAAAACGTAATTTCACAAAAGTTAACAACCTCACTCTTTTATTTTGAATACACTTTTACTACTGTCATCTATGAGGATTATTAGTAACTAAAACTTTAAAATGAAATGTAATAGATGAAAAAAAACACAGATTTGTCTAGGAGGAGCTCTAATTTAATAGAATAAAGTGGATTATGTAACATTGTTATCAAACGGTAACAGTATGCATTAGAGGGTTAACAATTTTTAGATTTTTATAATATAAAATAAGAAGTTAAAAATGAAAGGGCAAACAAAAGTACCAAAAGTGCTCCCCTAATTGTTTTGAGCAGTGTATTAGTCTAAGGGTGAATTTCGGTTAATTAAAATTATTAACTGCACTAAATATATGCCCCCGGTCATGGTTATTTCTGAATTATGGATTTATCTGAACGTGAACTCCAATTATGATATTTAAATCCAATCATATTATTTATATGGCAACAGAGTGTTTAATTGCTGTAGGAATGAAAATAAATCTGGCGGTGTTTTAGTTTTTGTAAAAATTGTTCTTTTGTAAGTATAACTTAACATGGTCATAGATCTCTCTGCTGAGAGAATCGGCGTTACCCAAAGTTTTAATCCAGGTTTCATAGTCTTGTATAGATTATATTCATAAACAATTGATTATTTTCACCAACAATATTAAACTTATCATTTAAAAATTGTTTTAATTGGAGACAAACATTAATATTGCAGAAAATAATAATCTATGATTAACTAAATATCCTATCGGGCAATGGATTCTTTTTTATGTTGACTATTCAGACAAGAATAACAGATATATCGGAGACGTGTATTGATCATATTTTTGTCAAGGTAAATTCCAATATACCTATTACAACTGCTCGTTTTATTAATGAATTAACCTATAATTATTTTATACAATGCCACTACCTAATAATAAAATCAAGCATGTATTTAATAAACAAGTCACAATAGGAATTGATAATCAAAGGTTAGAGAAACAAATTGTTAAGTTAAAACACCAAATGTTACTGAAAATATAAACCTGTTCTACAATTTAATACAAAAAAAAGTTCAATGGATCTTACAACTGATTCGATTAATAGATGCAAACATAAATATAATAAAATTGACAAATGACCTGAATTTAAAGTCAAAATATAAAAGTACTGTTGCAGAAGTAAAGAATAAAATTAAAAAAAAAAAAAAAACTGCAAAATAAGATGAATTACAACTGCATAAATTATCGACCAACAACTAGCCAGAGGCATAGCAAGGTTGCTCCAAAAGTTTACTTACCACCAGAGTGTCCAATAACTATCCAGACTTTTTCTTTTAATTCTTTCAACTCTCTCGAATATACAACATAAATTTGGTAAAGCATTTTACCTATTGATAACTATTTTAAAATTGTTTTTTTTACTGTGGGGGTTTCAATTGCAACGCCCGTCGCCAATAGCCGTCGTGTAGCTCTATTTCGTTGATAAATTGAAACTAATAATTTTTTAGTTTCATTTTAATACCGTGATTAAGTTTATTGGTTGTGGTAGAGATTAAAGAAAACTGTGGGAATTTGTTAATTATCTTATTGGTCATAACAAAAAAAAATACATAAAGTCAATGCTGCAAACATCGTACATGATTTCAAAATTTTTTTTAATTCAGAATATCAAGACTAAATTATCGATTTTGGTGTTACCCATTTTCCTAAGTTATTGAAACTGCAATGAAAAGTATAATGTCACTAACAGGCTGTACTAGGGTACCGCTCAGATATCGTTTTCGACCATAATTGTCCCGTCTCCAATAGCCTATTAGTAATTCTAGACTAAATTTAATTTAGTGGTGCGCACTGCGCAGTCTTTAGAAATCCAAGGACAGTAAGGACTACTGCACCCAATTTGAACTGACGAGCCTGGAGCTATGGGGTGTATTGCAGCAGATGTTATGATGGTCAGTTGGTCAACTGGTGCTAAACCATTGGTTCCCAAGATAGCTTGTTCCTAATTTTATAGACCTATGTTTAGCTCTACTGTAATTTCAATCCAACCAAACCCAGTTATGTGTTTGTTAAGGCAGTTCAGCACCATGCAATTTTCAAAAAATTGTTTTTATTTTTTATTTTAGTTTTTGAGTAAAATAGTTTCAAGAGCTTTCCCACGATGCCCTCTTTGTATGTCATTCAGACAACTTGAACCTGGTTAAATTTTAATTTGGATATGGATCAGCAGTATTTTTATAACGCAAGTTTTCAACTTCAAATCTAATTTTTCTCAGAATGGTTTTTTTTTTCAGGTTTATGTACCTTTTTCTTAAAAACTATTTCATGTATAGACCTAAAATTTTTACAGGATAACTGTTTCAGGTTGTTTTGCTTACTGGAATGAGCATTTCTCAAAATTTGAAGGAGAAAAAAAATATGCGTAATTTTGTGATGTAAAAACTCCTTTTTTTATCAACCTAACACATTTCCTTAAAATTTAACCAAGTTAAAGTTGTCTGAATGACCTACAAAGGGCATCGTTGGAAAGCTCTTGAAACATATTTTACACATACCAAAATAAAAAAAATCGTTTTTTTTTTACTTCGACTGCCTTAAAGTTTTTCCAAACCAGCATTTAACCTGTGAGGTATTAATTTGTAAGGCATTTCTCGCCCAACGCGTTTGCCAATACTGGTAGATGGCCAAGAGCATGCTGCTTTCCCCTGCCACCAATGAAGTAGAGCGTTTCCGCTCGTTCATTACCAATTCATCTAACGAAATAATATCAGCAGTTCAATGAGCATCGCGGTCGGTTGAATTGGAAAGTATGACAATTTCTTTTACGCTGCGGATATTTTAAACTGTCATTGATGTTCTGTACTTGCTTGTGCCTATTTGATGCTTAACTAAATGTTTACTCTTGTTAAACTACTGTTTGATAAGAAAATTAAATTTACACGTGTGTGTGATTTATTTACTTTAAAAGGAAAAATCTTTATGCAAATAAAAAGTATTAAAAGTATGAAAGTATTTGAAGAGCACTATTATTCTGAATTGGGATGCAAGGAAATTTAAATATTTTTCTGATATCTTCGCATTTCATTACTTCCGTATTATAGTCGCAGCAATATCACTTCATTAAATTTTCAATATTCTGTTCTTTCTACACTATATAAGAAGAAAATAAAGAGAATATAGTTTATAAGGCTTCATTTTTAATACCGTATTTTAAAACTTATGAATAAAATTTTCGTTTTAAATTATTATGTTTTTTTAATCTTTAACTTTTAAAGTTCAATTCATTATTAAATTGTTTGAAAAAAACATGTTTTTTCATAAAGTAATGAGTTTTTCAATTGAAGTGTTTGAGCTGAGTAATATGCGGAAATAATAGACGCTTCATTTGTGTGAGTTTATTTATTCAGAAAAAGATGATGAGAAACCTAAAATGTTTTTTGAATAATAATACTTAGAAAATTTACACCTAAACTAGTTTTGAAATCTTAGAATTAAAGAAAAATGCATTTTTTATAGTTCTAATCAATTTGCAATTAATCTAAGAAAATGTTATTCGAAGTGGTTTGAGAATAGCGAATATTTGCAAAATAACTGCTTTTTGGTTATATGACTTTTTCACTAAGATATTTAATTTATTAATCCTTAATTTATATTTAGTGGTAAAGTTCGTTTCCGTCTTGTATTCAATTATACTTTACAGATGATATTACTTGGTCCAGATGCTTGTTTTTGTATTTTAAGCATTGAGGTTTTCTTCCTTTTTTTGGACGCCAAAGCAATGAGTCAAAATCTTACGACAACTCTTTTATTTAAATGGAGTGTTGAAGAAAATTAAATGAATTATGTTATGTGGTTATTTACAAAATAGGCTCCGCTCATTTTGCCCTCAAATCTTCACATTTCTAAGGAAATAAGAAAGTGACCGATAACATGTTTAGATAAATCGTTGGTAGTTTACTTATTTTGTAATGACTCAATTATCTAACTATTATTTGTTAAACCGTTTCGCTTTCTGCTTTTCAGGGGAATTTTTTCAACTTAATGAATTTTTAGTTTTTAATATAAATAAATTACGTACGCATAAGTTAAATACATTTCCGTTACCCTTGTTTGTATTGAGTCCTAGTTTTCGTGGTTATTGTTGAAAAAACACTCTGAAGTATTTCACTATAATGTCTTTTGAGTTTTGATTGAATGGATTGTGAAAATAAATGAAACTTAAGCGTTCAAATCATAGGAAAGACTAAAGTAGAGGCTTAGTAACCGTATTCGCAGGGTCCAAAAATAAACACGTTCTATTCTTCACGTGATTTTAAAGTCCATTTGGCGATTGAATGTTTCCAAAATATCTTAAACTATGATATCTTTCATTTCTATAATAAGACTTTTATTTCAAACATTACCATGAATCATGGTAATTTATTTTTGCGAAATAATAAAAATTACTCTTAATAAGAAAACTTACTTTTTGTTAAACTTTTTCCACGAGTTTTGAATTGTTATTTCTTTTCTACGTACCCTTATCTCAATTCTATGGTTCAGATATCATCAGCTGAGTGAAATATTTCTCTAAGCCACCAGATTTATTTTCATATGAAAATATATAAGTTACGTCGATTTCTATAGTATAATTATTTCTGAATATTTGAAAAGCCTTATTTTAAAAAGGCAGGGTCGCCTACCCCTTTCACCTTCTATAGAAATATAATCAGTTCGGAATATTTGTGGCGGACTCTATACCAGGATATAATTAGACGGATACGTTTTTAGGTAGAAATTGCGAGGTATTGTTAATCGTTTCCGCAATCTTAGGAATTACATAAGGAACTTTATCTTCTATAAATTTAACAATAGTAGAATTTTCTTTTGGAACCTTCCCCATAACAAGGCTTACGGTACTTAACTTAACCCTACACGAAAACCTTACCTTCCCATGCTGGTATTTTAACGAAAAAAAACCTTACCCTAAACCTTCGCCCATGGCTGACATTCTTCAAATATTTATTTTTCATTACTCAAACCACGTAAAACTAAACTAAACTAAGTAGATTTCGAAATTTCATTTTTCTTGTCTTCTATTGCTTTTTTTGAACGACTAATTTAAAAAAATTGCTTTACTCTTGGTTATGAAAAATAACTCTGCGCTAAGTATTGCAATATAGTTAGACTCTTCATATTTCCACTTCCAAATAATAATCTTGCAATCTAAGTCTGAGTAAAATTTAAGTACTTATTTTCTAAAATGGCTTTGTTGGATAAATATTCTTAGCGTTCTACCACATTGAATTTTTTGTTTATTTACTTTATATATGTTTTTATAAATAGTTTTTCTTTTGCGAAGGGAAAAGTTGAGTATTAACAAAGGAGTTAAACCTCCATGGCACCTATTAGACTTAACCGAGTAAATATACCGTGTATTTCTTTTTTTTTTTATTTATTTAGTCTGTAAATACAAATTTTAAATAGCCCTTGTCTAAATCTCGCTCTCTCTTAAAGTTCCATTCTTATTAATATTCATTTGGGTCACAACACGCCTTTTTTACAAGGAAACAATGGCGTTGTGTAAATGCATATAACATGCTCTACACTCTTAAAACAAACACTCCTAATTTAACTCAGTCTGAGTGGATTTCACTCCTTCAGGCTGGAAAATGCACTTCTCCTTTTGGAGTGGATCCTTTGTGTGTTAAACCTCCGACAGGATCACTCCAAACGAGTGATTTTAACTCAGTCTGAGTAAATATGCATGCCTTTACGGTGTCGAAAATGCACTTCTCCAACTGGAGTGGATTTCACTCTTTTGTTTTAAGAGTGTAAACGATCAAGATATACTTTGTTAATTCTTCTGCTGTGTGTTTGTCCACTAAGTTAAAAGCTGTGTGCTTTATACTGCGATTATATATTGCTACAATGATGTATAATACTGTATTTAGTTTTTGGTTTGGTTTGAATTATCGTCGCACTAGTGCTACATGAGAGCTATTGGAGACGGGCGTCGTATTTTAGAATCACAGTCAAGTGACGAGCCGTCACCTGAATAGGCACCCAACGCAACCGTTATTATATATATTTTTTGCTTTTGAGTTTGTCTGAATATTTTGAGGTAAGCGAATTACTTAATTTTTTTCGCAGTTAGCGGGACATTTTTTTTACAATATTAATATGCTTAAAATAAATTCGCGATAAGACGAGGCGCCATGCTACGGAGGTAAGCGTTGCAGGTTCCGTCCTCGCCCTCCAGTAATCCTTCAAATCTAAATGAATCGTGCATAGGGTGACCAGACTTACTGCAAGTCGCAGTACAATTTATCTGGTTATTTATCTATCTAATATAAAAATTGTGCAAATAATGTCCGTTTAATTTACTATTTATAGTTTTTTCAAATAAACAACGTAACTAAAATATAATTTAGGGAAATTTAATGATAATTTCACAATCGAAAAGTAAAAGACGTTGAATTCGTCATGGTCCAAATTACTGACATCTCGTACAATGCCGCTTTCAGATTTCTCTCGAGTATCAGTAGTCCATATTGACGAAGTCCAAAATTTCGAGGCCGGTCCCCTATAGTGTTTGTGTAGCTCTTGTAGCACTGAGTTCATATCAAATTTTACTAAGAAGCTAACCGCTTTCCAACTACAATTTAAAATTTATTTACGTAAATTTAAAATAATTACAACTAGCAAAATTTGTTTTTAAAATTATTTAAAAAGGGCTTTAAGTTAAACTACTTTGAAATTCATATTCAAATTTCTAAATGAAAACCCTTATAAAAATAAAAATTCTATTTATTGAATAAGCCAGTCTCAAATTAAGAATTTGAGTAATTTTGTTCAACTTAAATGAAAACCTAATTCTTCTGCCTTTTTTTTATTAAAATTTCATGAAAATTAAGAAGTCACTTTACACTTCTTGTTAAGGGGTTTTGCATTTTTTTTTTTTGTTTTAAGATAAAAATCGTGTTACAAAGCTGAAATTTTGTATGCACTATACCCTTAAAACAAGAGTGAAATCCACTCCAGTAGGATTCTCCCATGTATTTTTTAAAAAGTATTTCAAATTAAATATTTCATCTGCCTGTCGCTTACAGATATACTATCATTGTTCAGCAAATATCACAACAATTGATTTCCTCTTTTCAACGTTTATTTTTGGCTAAATGTCAGGTATGGCGAAACGCTATTTTGTTCTCGCACAAATTTCTTGTACCAATAACATGCATAAATTGGGCCCATTTTCTGACAATATAACTTGAAAACTGTGTTTCATTTTTTTAAAGAAATTGTCATGTTTTTCTCCGAATTATTATTTTTTGGTAAACTATCGCGCATCTTCATGAGATATGAAAATTTTATTCATTTCCTAAACGTACTGTAGTTAAGTAACTTTTTTTTTCAATTTGGGTGAACAAATCAAAATAATATTTTTGCTCAAGTTTATTTAAAGAAGTCAAACATAAGACAGGAAGACCATAGTACTGAACAACTCATTAAGAAAATTAAGTTACTCGAAAAACGAATTATTAAAACTTTAAACGTTTTTATTCGGTAAAATAAATGTGTTAATAGTCGTAAATCTGTTAAAAACTAAATACTTAGTATCTATGAAATTCACCCTTTTAATATTTTCGACATAGCAAGATATATTTTATAAATTAACAATATTTTCCTTTACTTTTATTAATATCTTATTCACATTTAAAATAAATTTATGTTATCAGAAGAATAACGTATCTCTATTTAAATGTTAAAGGAACAAATATACAACGTATTTATTTTAATTGAGGAGAAAAGAAGTTCTCTGAACCTTATTGGGCAAATTACTGATATTGAATGTTATAACAATGTTAAAACTGAGAGCAAAAGTGGTATAACTTTATGGTAACATAGCACGGGAAGAGTTACTTTGCTGTCGGGTACTAATTAGATATCGTCCATTTTATTTGCAAACCTAATTGTTTGGTTTGGTTTAAATTATCGTCGCACTAGAGCACACGAGGGCTATTGCAAACCTAATTGTACAAACCTAATTTTCATTAAAAACTTTTTATGATATCTACATCTGGTTTTAGGTTAACTTGTTTTTTTTTTCCTTTTCCCTCATGTTTATAAATAAATATGCTATTTTATTTTATGTTTCTTTTATTTAAACTAATATTTCATTTTTTTAGAGATTTCTGATTAATGATGCAAATTATAACACTTAAAAATTATTAATATTATTATAAAGATATTGAGAAATATTTTATTTAATTATGCTGCATAAATTTGAAAGGCTTTTTTCAATATATATATCTTAGAATATATTTTTCACAGACTCAAAAATTACCAGAAAAGTCCAAAGTTGAGTAAAAAGGTCAAACTTAATGCCACCATCATTTCCCTGGCATTTCACCGTTTAGATTGCCAATCAATAATTTGAATAAATATCACGCACTTAAAACAAGTATTGTTATGTTTTAAATTTAAATGCAGTCTTAATATAGAACGAACAAACAAAACGCGCCCTATCTCTATATGAAAGAATAATAAACAAACGACTATGAAAACCAGATCCAAGCTTTCCTAGTCAGCTGTTTACCTGCCAGCTACGCGCATGCGCTAGAAAAGCAGCAAGGGCTTTTACAGCAGCAATGCAATACTGATTGTGAGCGTTGGAGCTTAGCAGCTTGTCTTTGTGCTAACTCGACTCACGATTACTAAAAGGTCTGTTTCGTTAGATAGCCATTAAAAGCCATTATTCACGCTACTAATTTAGGTAAGTACTCGCACTTATATAGTTCTATGTCTTGTTTATTTTTGAAGAACTAATTTGTAATTTAGATGTCTTGGGGAGTATTGTTAGGGTTATACTTCTACCTTGTTTTATTGTATACAATCTTATTCCACTTGAAAACAATGATTTCGATATATCCAGCTTGCGAAATGAAATCTTAAAGCGATTAATATGCCTTGTGTTTGTAATTTCAGTCGCGATTTCGATGTGTTAAGTTTTTCGTGAAACTTCGATCGCATATCGCATTTTGTTTGTGTTTTTTTTTTGTTCACTTGTGTAGATACGAAGTCTGGTATCTTGAGCAATAACTTAGAATGTATGTTTTACCTACATTTATGTAAGTTTAACCATCGAATTTGATAGTCACAAATCGCTTTTAATAAAACTTTTATTTTCTCAATTATTTAAATGTCAGATCGAGAAAAAAAATTGGGTTTGCGCATTATCAGCATAAAGCTAATACCAGGTATTTTTATAACATAGTTCGAAATAATTGTTATATCAATAAATTTAAGTCATCGATAAATATAAATTATTAATAATTAGTTGTTTTTTTAATTAGTAACTAAAATTATAATACATTTTATATAACTAAAATTAATCGCATCCGTGAAAATGCATTACCTATGTTGTTCATAAAAATCTGACAAATTCTAGAAAAAAAAAATACATGGTATTAAAAACATAAGATGGTGAAATCATTTTTGTTTTACAATAAATTTTATCTCGTGAAATTTTCTTTTTGTTGAATGTCAAACAATGCATTAGTTCCTTTGTCTAATTAGCTAGTCTTCTGAAATGTCACTGCTATATTTTTTGTTCTGAATTTCTAAGTTATTATATTTATAATTTATTTATATTAAAATTATGTGCTTAAGATCCGATCTAATTTCAATTACAAAAAAAAAATCTTTATACTACAGTATAGCGAGGCCCAGTGGCGTGGTGTTGCTTTGCATTGTCATGCCATAGGTCCGAGGATCAAATCCCGGATTGGCCTAGATTCAATCAACCCTTCATCACTTAAGTGGATTGATAAAATAAGGACCAAGTATGGTTGGGAACTAAACACTGTTCTGCGTGAGGTTGACCACCTAACCAGGTCATATGCTTAGCACCTCAGAGCGCTAGGTCCCTGAAGCTGAAATGGGCACGCTAGGCCTTGGCCTACTAACCGGCTCTTGCGCCAAGGAGTTGAGTTTTTTTTATTACACTGAAGTGGTCAAATAGGCTAATTTTTTTCCTTTGTTACAACATTAATTACAATTTCTCTTTTTCAATTAAGTTGCAGATGTTGGTTTCATTGAATTGTAAATTGTTATTTACCTAAATAAATGCCTAGTTTTAATGTAAAGAGAAGGTAACAAAATTAAAAATGGGTATCAGTTATCTTTGATTAATTTGTGATGAAAACTTGTATATGTCAAGTGACTTTTGACAGTGATACAGGGTAATTCACATGCATTTTATATAACCTTATGACAGTTTTTATTAGTTCCTATCTAATCAGTAGATACAATATGTTGTTAATGGTTGAAAAGTCTACTGATACAACAATTTCAAGTCTTTGAAGTTTTGAGTGGCAACATAAACGTGGAATGACATTCTTTTCAAGTCAGAGATTCAATCTAGACGCTGATTGCGAAAGAATAACAATAAAAGTTGAAATGACGTATGTCGCTTGTATCAAGCCAATTTCGTCTCTATAATCTTTACTAAGCAATGATTATTGAATTTGTGAAAACAAATTTGTTAGCCCCCAAACCGATGAGGCCATCTAATTTGGTCACTCTATAATTGAGTAGTGCTGTAAACATCTAGACTAATAATAGGTTTTTAAATTCATTTTCCATGCAATTTGCTTTGTTCTATATAAATATTTCATGACTCTGGTCTTCATTTGTCTTATATTATGCTTACTTAAATAAAACTTAAGCAGAAAGCTCATTTTTATGCATTTTTTTTCAATTGTCATCAGAACAATCTGTTTTAAAAAGATTTTTGCTTTTAATCAATAAATTTGTTGACAATGTCCCTTCTCTTTGATAAACTTGGGAAAAGTTAGTAAAATAATAGGCATTATATTTTTAAGAAAATTAAAAAATCCAAAATCTAATTTGTTTGTGATATAAGGTCTTGCTGATCCTCTTTCAATCAGACTAACTCTATGTGCAAAAGACGAAGTTATCAACAGCATTTCAGTCAAAATTATCTGCATCTCCATCTAGCAGTTCGCTTAGATTTGTATCCTCTTGTTCAACAGTTTTAAGGTTGTCGTGGCATATTTAGATTTGTTGTATCTCAATAATTCTTCTAACTTTAATGGCATTTGGGTATATTATGAATACTTGATACTTGTTTATTTTAGGGTACCTTATTATAAAATTTTAAAAGCGGGAACCATGATAGAAACTATGGAATAATAGAAAAGACAATTTTATTAAGTTTGCTATTGTACAATAATTTAGCTATTTTACTTCCTCATGAAAAATATTACAAAATCTTGATTGGAAATGGTTAGGTAAAAACTACAGAGTTAATGATAAAACTGACAATTATAGGTTAAAAAAAATTAACGAAAGAAAATTATCTATAGGTTCTAGGTTGTTTTAAAGTATCATGAATGCTTATCAATGTGCCCCAAACCAATAAGTTTAAATAATTTTTAATAAATAATCAAAATTTAAGTACAATTTAGTGATAGAAAGCAGTTGTACTCAGGCTAGTTTGTTTTTGCTGTTGATGAATAAGAACGATTGTATAATTTAACTGCAATTGTGTAACTAAAATTTACTTTTGCACTTTAAAATACTTAATTAAAATCACGCTAAGTGATAATAATTCATTTATTACTTATCAAATCAAAGAAGCAAAGTAATCTATTTTATTAATTGTCATTCTTTTTTTGTAAAATATGAGCGGACAGTTTTTACCCAAAAATCATTTCCATAAATTACTGTATCAAGCGAAGAATGTTTGTAGCTTGGTAAAACTTCTCACACTTTGGTCATTAAAGCTATTTTGGTATATTAAAGCTAAGCTTCAAAATCTACAAGCTTCCAGTAATAACTTAGCTTGGTGTATTAAGGTGCCCCCTACAGACTCTTGCTTCATAATTTAATTTATAAAAACGTTAACCATCAATGGATACAACATTTAGTAAGAAAATTTGATGTAAATTATTATAGATCTATTTCAAATTGCCTTAGGTCAATGGTTTTGAGAAATAAATGTTCAGAGTTAATTCGATTTTGTAAAGAGAGAGATAAAGCATAATTAATCCTTTCAATTAGTTGTGGGAGCAACTTGGGTAATTAAAAAAAATATATATATATATATAATAAAGTAAGCAGTTTGGCATTTCAAATATAGTTGGGTTCTCCAAAATGTCTCAACTCAACTCAGCCATAGTAAAAAGAAATCTTATAACTGATAAATCCTTGTTTTGCTTTGTGCTTCATGATGTGATTTAAAGATAAAGGAGTGTTGTGTATTTAGGAAAGGTTGTTGCTAATTTTTCACAAATTAGTTTTGGATTTGATATGTCTACAGCTATATCTGTGCAGATAATTGCTTGTGGGAGATTCCTTATAATGATTTCCTTTGTGAACTTTTAAAATTATTAATCCATATAAAATAAACTAAAAGTACTTTAGACCAAAAACTTACTAAACTGTGCTATCAATTTAATATTTACAGGAAATAAACTTTTTTCCTTGACAAAACTTATTAAGTTTTATATGACACCACCCACCTTTTTTTTAAATTTTTTTTTTTAGTTTTAGCCGTGTATATACCGTCGATAAAATGACAAGACCACGAATATGAAAAACCACAGAGAGGGAAAACTAGATATTGATAAGCCCACTGTTTTCAGAAACCGCTAATTCCTAGAATTTGCACATTCATGGTCTTGTCATTTCAACGTAATCACCATGATAGTTAGTTTCTTAATGATATTTTATTAATGGAATTACTACTTTAAAGTGAATGAGTTTGCGCACTTTAAATTTATTCTGATTAGGACATTTTGCAACTAAAATATTGGTGGGACAATGACAAAGGACTATTAATTACTGGAGTTCACATGGATGGGTGAAATGCGAGAGTTCGTGGCGCCATCTCTCTTTTGAAAAGTCAACGATGGTTTAATTTGTCTTTCTGCGGAAAAAATTGCTCGTTTAATGCTCGAAATTTTGTGTTGCTTCGATATGATTTGACGAATTTTTATTTTAAATAAATAAATTGCAAGTTGTGATAGTTGAAACAATAAGGATTTAAAATAATAAAAAATAGCATTTTAACGTTATTTTAATGAAAAACTATGAGTGAGTTATGTATAAAAATCATATTTATTGGTATTGAGTTCATTTTGCCTCAGTAAAATGCAATTGAATCTAAATGGTTTTTGGAAAATTCTGATCTTACCTCCGTTACCGTGCTCATTAAAAAAAATAGTGTCTTTTTATTATTTTTACTTTGTAATAATACGAAGGAAGTAGTAACATTTACATTATGCAAAAGTCTCATTCAAATCAATTAAAATGCTTGCAAGTTATATATAATTATTATATATAATTATATAAAAGATTCTTACGCCTCCATTACCCACCCACTCTATTCACAGGGGTGATACCAAATTTAGTAGTGTCCAAATAGATTTCTAATGTATCACTATAATTGTTGCCTGCTGATTTTATTTATCTTTTGCTTTGTTATTAATAATAAATCGCTTGAATTTGATACAAATTTTTATTTATTTTGAATGTTTTTTTTTTTTTTTTTTAGAAATGTTACTACTACATTATGCAATAAATAATAAGAAACTATTATCTCTTTGATCCATGAGCCTTAAAAAGTTTGCAAACCCCTGTTATTTTATTTTCAATTTTTGTACATACTTAAACAAATGTCCTCTATCAATTTAAATATTTGTAGTTATCACTTTCGCTTCGCAAGATTTTTGTTTCGCATAATATGTAATAAGAATATCATTATTGAATCCTTAGTTGCAGGCCCGCATGAGCCATTTTAGAAGTGAAAGTGTTAAGTTAGTTTTAATAAAATATGAATGTTTATTGTAGGTTTCAATTTGTTTCGTCTCCAATCTTTACCAGTGAATTAATTTTTTTTAATAGAAACGGAATTGAACAGGCATATTTACTAATATTCTTTAATTGTCTATACATTCTATCAAGGAAAATTGAATCATTTTTTAATTGAAAAAAATAAGTGATCAATCCAGAGATTTCTTGGTATTTACCAACCCCAGTAAATACCATCATAGTAC
Organism: Hylyphantes graminicola; assembly: GCA_023701765.1. NCBI lineage: Eukaryota > Metazoa > Arthropoda > Arachnida > Araneae > Linyphiidae > Hylyphantes > Hylyphantes graminicola. Next base: position 16,745,943 of record CM043123.1, on the reverse strand, counting down.
AAACCGTTGTTTACCATCCTGCCAAAAAAAAAATCCCATGTGGGAAAATCTAAGATAAATGAAAACAACCACTAATTTGTTATTTAATAGGATTAATTAAAATTGAAAATCTTCCTTAATTATTTTACATCTATGGTAATGTAATAATTATGTATCTTTATTTTATTATTTTAGGGTGCAAATCTGCATAAACATACATAATTATTAAAATATTGTCTGTGAAATTCATTTAAATATTAAATATTAAAATTGAGTTATGACTACTAAATCAAGAAATAAAATCAAACGAGCCCTGAAACCATGAAAAAACCCCGGGAAAGGGGGGATTGTGAAATATGTAACTACAAAATGTATATTGGGGAATTTTCTCTTGGTATTTACCCTATAAATTCCAAGTATTTTACACCACTAGACTTGCCACTGACTCATCTTGCTTATGTGTATGATATTCTTCTTAGTTAATAGTTTTGTTTGTTTCAGATCACTTGAATGTGTGGCATGAATTATACAGAGAAAAGGGTCTATGGCCGCTCAATCTGACAGTCACAAAGGGGGGTATAAAAGAAGATTGACCACATCTGTTAAGGAGGCTCGTTCGCCCGTCAGAACTCGGTAATTTGAATTTTTATACACTGATAATAATTATTATTAACATTTATATTATTATTAGCATTTTTTATAAAATTTATGATCACACCAATGGTTTGACAAATTTAGGATAACGGGAGATTTGTGATTTCAAGATCTCTCAAACTAGACAGAGTTGTAAATTTAACATCACCATAGTTTCATTAAAGATTCAGACCATTTCATGTCCCCCACCTACACAAACATTTTCTTAAATGATTTTTATATTTAGTACCCTATATATTCCTCCACTAATTTTAAACAATAACAGTTAATGTGAAAAGACTAATAAAAATAAAAATTTTAGAATGCATTTTTAATTTTTTGAAAAATTGTGTCTGCTTTTAAATAGTGTGATCTCTGAATGTGTGCAATGCCACGTCTATCAACAATGACATTTACTGTAATATTTTTGTAGGTCTAGAAGTCGAATTCTTGCCGTGCAGGAATTCCATGCGGTTCCTCTTTCTTTTACTGCCCCAACTGCTCTTGAATATTCATTGAAAAGGAAGCATCAATTGGAACCAATATCCCATTCAAAGAAGTCTAAGACAAAAGGAAAACAGAGTAAGTTGCAACACATGTAGTAAATATAACATTTGAGTTTTTATGTAAAAGAAAAAATGTGGTGATTGTCATTTAAATAAATTTTTTTATGTTGAATGCAAAAGGTTTTATTGCAATTGTTACAGAATTTTGATTACTTTCCTAAACCTGCTTTGAATGTTTTATTTAGTTTGTTTGTTTTGTTTCCCAGTTATATTTTATTTCTGTGGTCAAGCTTTTCCACTAAATGAGTGGTACTGTATTTTCTAAATTTTAACTATTTCGAAAGCTTCTTTTTTGTGTTTAATTTTATTGTACCCTTGCGTCAGAGTATTTCAACATATTTTATAATTCAATTATTTTAAAATTTTAATAAATCAGAATTTAGAATCATTGCTTCTACAACACAAACCTTGCCATAAAATTTCTTTGCTAATCTGTAAAAGATGGTATCTTGAGACATGAGATTGCAGGATTTCTATGGAAATTGTGGAAGGCGAATTTTTTGGATTGATTTTTAATATAGCTGGTTTATTTTTATTTAAAAATAATCTTTTAAATAAGGAATATACAAAAAAATTTCTTTATTTTTGAAAACAATATTGTAGGAAAGAAACAGTGTGCACAGAAGAAAAAAATCACTAGGACTGGATTATCAAACATGAGCAGTGAGTTTATACTTATTATTTTGTTACACAAGTTTTCAAATAAATTTTAATAACACAAAACAACTAGTATAGAATTTGAGCCTACAAAGAATGTGCATTCTTTATTTGCCTTTTGTTTGCCTTGCCAGAGCATCAGATTAATTTTATGAATAAGATTTTATTATTTTAAAATGCTTTTTTGTTGCAATTATTTAATTTTTTAATGTTTTTGTCCTTTGGACCTTGGAATACTTATATTTTTTCTTATAACTGGTAGGTATTTATTATAGTTATAAAAAAATGAAAATGTCATGTGTGATAATTTGAATACCATTCATAAACTTATGTTTCATTTACATTAAACCTCTTTTCTTTTCCATTTTATTTATTTCCTAATGATTTTGTTATAAGTAATCAGAGTGCTGCAACAATTATTATGGTATTATTAAATTTACATTTCTTCATGATTTGCAGATTACAGCTCCTTATATTAATTTTTAAATTTTATTTGTATTGTTACAACTTTTTTTCAAGTCATGTGATCAGTAACAATACAATATTTCCTTTACTTCAATCCTTCTGTTTAGTAGTTCACAAGACTGAGGTCATACTTTTCTTTATCTTCCATCTGAAAGTCAAGGAAGCAGCATGAGCACATTCCCTCTATTTTTTTTATCCACCCCATTTGTTTGTACCCTCTCGACTTATGCCCAAGTGGTGTGGAGGAAAATAAGAACAAACATGCTTCAATGTTTTCTTGACTTCCACTGGAGAAGGAAGGAAAAAAGTGTCCTTCATGTTTTGGATTTAAACAGAGGGAAAATATGTGTATTAATAAGCTCAATGATCAATTAAAATAAATTATGATGTATCGGGGGTCTGTGTAAATATTTGCATTATCTATCATTTTTGCTATTTTTTTTAATTGTATGAAAAATTCCTGATTTTGCTGAGTTTACAAAATCTTTATCTTTATAATTTTTTGCAAACAAATATCTTAATTAAAAAAAATAGCCTACTTGCAAAATTGTGTAAATGTTCTTGAATGACTGCACTTTTAAATAAAATGCTGCATGGTAGTACTTGAGGATATGGTTTTATTGATATGTCGTTTTAATATTTTTTTGTTTACACTTCTTAAACTCGTGGCTATCCTCTTTGCACCTTGTACGTTATTCTTGATATTTGAAAAAATGAGTTGAAAAGTTATAGGTTTTGGCAGGTATAAATTTTAAAGAAAGCATAGTGACAAAGAAAGTAACAGTAAACTCAGATTATCCGCGGGCCATGATCCCCCCCCCCCCTTTTCTCCCCTGCAAAAATAATCATTTGACAAAACGCAGAGTAATGAAATTTATCGTTCAAAACTTGTAAGAATGCATTCCAAGAGCAACGAATTCCTTTCAAGAATGACGAATACATTTAAAGAACTAAGAATACATTTTAAAAACAATGAATGCACTTAAATAAGAATGACTAGGAAACCTGGTGTATGCCAAAATGTTTTCGTCCAGGTGCACATCAAGGGCTATTTGTCATAAATCACTTGTAAACACACAAAAAATCACTTGTAAAATAACCTGTCCGTGGATTTTAATTGAACTGCTTTGCTTGATTGGTGTGGATTCTAGGATCTTTTCTTTCTTGCTCCGGACAGATATCAGTCAAACAAACCTCATGATATATTTCAAAGTTTGAAAAAGGATTACTTGTCCCCAATGCTAACACTTCATGGCCTGCTACCTACATATTACGAACTCCCAAGACACTAAATAAATGTACACAAAAATAAAAATAATAATTAATAGGAGGCAGTCCCTTGCAATTGATGTGTTTCTCCTATGAAACAACTGAACTTTGTGTTTGACTTTTCCCAGTGTCTAATGAAAAGAAAAAGTAATCGGACAGTTGGACTTTCTAATTTTTGAACAATTGGTAAACAATCTGTATTGGCCTAAAATTACCATTAGTTGAGCCCTAAAGCAGAGTTTAACTCGCCTTTAAAAACGCTAAAAATGTCTGTCCAGTAAAACCATGTTCCACTTTAACATAAGTTTTGTGGTTTCGCGAACCATGTTCCACTTTAACATAAGTTTTGTGGTTTCGCGAGTCGAAAATGTTTCTTAAAATTCCGTGTTTTCAATCTCTGGTTGCCCTGAACCAGTTTAAATAACACTGAATATTGGGTTCAGTTTTTATGAAAAAAAATTTCAATGAAAGTTTTTATCCCTCAGTCAATTGATAACTCTATGAATATTCTATTTGAGATGGGGTGTATTCGAGTTAAAAGGACACATTTTTTAATTAAAGACACTTTGCTTGTCAAAGTACACTACTGAGCAATTTTAAGATATTTGAAAGACTGCATCTTTTGACAAAGAAATGTGTTAATAATTTTCTCGAAATACATGAATTTATGACAACCTCAAGGTGGTGGTGGATTAGGTGGTAGCTGTTAGTCATTTATTACTCATTGTGTTTAGATGTATTGTTTAGTTTTCTTATGCTATTTGTGTATGACCTAGAAATGAAAATATTAAATTTCTCATTTTTTAAAAAAAAAAATTCTGTGATTAGTAATGTTAATATTTTTACACCTTATATTATCATCTTTATTGTTTTATTAAGCACCTTATACTAACTGTTCTCATTCTATAAAAGAATTCAATATTAGTCCAAGTTTTGCATCAGATAATTTTCTTTTAATATTTTAGTTAAATATTAATGCAAAACCATTAAAGTGAAATAATTTAAAAAATGAAATAATTTTCTATGAAGCCAGTTACAATAGTGTTTGCTTCGTTGTTTTAAACTTCTGAATCTTAAGTCAATTTTCACTTGTATTTCCCTTTAGTAAATGCTATATATTTAATCCTTCTGCATAGAACATTTAAATTTTTGGAATTTTGGTTTGATGTAAACAAATTGATGTAACACAAAGAAATTTTATTTTTATCAATCTGCTTATAATGATTTATTTTTTTATTTGTATGTTCTAGGTTGAAATTTCAAATCCTATTTTAATTTTATTAAAATGCCTGACTTCTTGTAGAATTAAATGAGTTTCATTTTTTACCACATATATTTTTAAGTCTTATAAATGTTTAATAATTTTATTCACAATTTATGACATCCCAAAATGGATGGCAGTGCTAATCAGTTGAAACAAAACTGATTTATTTTAAAATGAAAAAAACTAGAATGAATGCTTTTAAAAAGGGAATGTTCTTAAAATTTTCACAGCTTAAGATTTAAGTAACCCACGTATTGATCTTAAATACTTTTAAATGAAACTGCACTATAGTGAACTCAAGATATAAAGAAACATAGGTTATTTTGAATTAAGTAGTTCCTGGTTAAAACTGACTGTCTATATAACTGATATAGGATTCATTTAAGTTAACTACTAGAAGAATTGATATTTGTTTATAGAAAGAAGATACTTCTTTCCCAATTACTAAATTTCTTAGCTTTCAATTGAAAACATATGCATTTTGGCATTTTATCTTTGTTTAATTTATTTCTGAGAAATTCTATGCAAACTATTGTGAATAGATAAACAAATTATCTATGGTTATTTTGCCTTGTAACTTTTGTTCTGTTTTGCTTTACCTTTGAGTTTTAATATTGCTTTGTTCTTAGTATTAGAGTCTCTGTTTTCAGCTGAACCGACAGTGCCAAATCATGATCCTGTACAAAATAATTTAATTCCATCATCACCTGAATGCATTGAAGTGGATTCATCATCAAGTCGAGAAAGTGCCAGATTTTCACCAGTTTATGATGAGGAAACTGTGGATCTAAGGTCAGATGACGATTTAGAAGAGGTAGAAGTTTTAAATAAAGAGGAAGAACATACATCGTCAGATGGTGCATGTTCACAAGCATCTTTGGCCTGTGCTACCTTGCCGTCGTGTGAGGAAAAAGATATTTGTCTAGTTTTGGACAATGGCATTTATAGTGCTTCTTACATAAACTCAAGTAAAACACCATCTTTTGCAACATATTCAAGATTAGCTCAAGCAGAACCTCAAACAGTACAGCATTTACCAGCTTCAACCTCAACTGCTGGAGATCAAATCAAAAAACGTAAATCAAATCGGCAAAAAGGGGATTCTCTTGCTGGCAAAGGTGAGTTTTGTTGCCTGTTTCTTAGGGAGACTCTTTAAGGCTATAGAAATTCCAGATATGGGTTGAATTTTAGAAATAAAGAGGGGAACAAATGAAATTTTGATTTACTTAATTACCCAGCACTGTATTGTATCTTTACTTAATAGCCTTTTTATCTATAATCTCTATATATTTTAAACACCATATGAACCATAATTAACCTGTTGAAGATTAAATTTTATTGTGATAGTTAATTATAAAAATTAAGCAGATGTAATTTTTAAACATCCTACATTCTTACTGAACTAAAATGATGCCTTTTTTTGTTTGATTCTCAACTAATTGCTTTATAGTAAGTCAACTTGTAAATCACCAGTTTTAAGACTAACTACTGGTTTTAATATCTCAATACCAGTCGTATGCTGGTCCATCTTAAATCAGATTATCTTGTAATTTTTCAATCACTCTGAGAATGCTATTTTAAAATCTACCCTTTTCTTAACTGACCGTTGCTCAAAATTACAATACTTTTTTAAATCTGCAGTGAAGGATTGATCTTAATTTTTTGTAGTAAACAGTTATCTAATAACTAGAGCTTAACTTTTTTCAGTGTTCCGAAACCAACCTACTGTAATTTCAAATTGGGCTAATCTCTTTAATGTTGTTTAAATTTTCAAAATGCTATCGGTGAATTTTCCGATGGTTGAGATAAACTGGTTGATCAAGTTTTTTAAAATATATTTACAAACATTCAAGTTGAATTTTTTCATAATTTAATAATTTTTAAGGAAAATTTAATATTTTACCTGTTACTTTGGACGAGAAACTCTGCAGTATTTTTTTCCTTTTCTAAAAACTACTTTCAGTTTTTGGAAAAATTCCTTCGTAAGTTTTTTAAATAAATTATATGTATTTTGACAGTCATTATAACCTTAATTTTAAATTATAATAAAGTTGATTTTAATATTTTTCAATTTGTCATGCATTTAGTAAACCTTTCTGTACTCAAGGAAAGATACAAAATTATGGTTTTTCTTCTTTTTTTTTATGAATTTTAGAGTTGCAATTAGTTAGCCGATTTTTTTAAATTGTAGATAAGTACTTAAATATTCCTAAAAGTGAAAAAAAAAAATTGAACAATAATCAATTACGCACATTACTGAGAAAACAGCAGTTAAGATCATTCTAAATTTCTATGATGGTTGAAAGGCTAATCTTAATAGGTTCTACTATCTGGTTTTATATAAAAAATCAAAGTATGTTTTAGACCAGAATGTCAATAAGAAATTAATCTTGTGTCATAATCTTGGTCTTGTTAAGTTTTTTTTTTCTTTTTTTTAGAAGTTACAGATAGGAAGTCAATTGCCAAGAGTGATACCTCATCTGTGCAAGAAAGCAATATTCTTCCAGAAACTGTTGCTAGTCAAGGAAAGCTTAAAAACTTTTCTTACATTCTCAGGGGAGCTTGTAAAAGAAAGAATTTTGTAGGATCGCATGTTCCAAAAGTTTCAACTAGAGCTGTTGAACAAGATTTGAATGCTTTAAAACTTACAAAAGAATCTTCTACAGCTTCAAGTGTGCCCAATCTTGATACTGCTATTTTAAATCAAAACGAAGATCAACCTGATCAATTAATATTTTCTACAATTGCACAAACTGAGCGAAATCTGCAAAGAACTGAAAGAGGAAGAAAAAATAGAGCTGAGAGTACAGCAACTTCTGCTAGTCTGAACTGTTCTGATAAAGCTAAGAATAAAGCTGAGAGCAACGAAGCAAAATCAATTGAACAAGCTAAGTTGAGCAAGGCTAAGACCACGGGGTCCTGTACTAGTAGCCGGTAAGATTTTCTTTTTTGTCTATTTTACTGTTTGTGCTGTGAATTGTTAGTCAAATGACAAAACCATGAATGTGGAAAACCACAGGTATGGGAAAACTGTTGTTGCTGGTAATCCTTGGCTCGTCTGACAGTAGTCGGATGAGCCGAGGCTGTTGACAAAAGGCTGTACAGTTTAAGTCTGATAAGCGAACAGTTTTCAAAACCTGCTAATTGCTTGGATTAGCACATTTGTGGTTTGTCAATTTGACAAATTATATGTGATGTATATTTTTCTGTGAACTGATTTTTGAAGGGCCATCAAAAATGGGAATTAGCAATTAGCATACTGTGTTTTAGTAGTGTATTTTGCATAATAAACCATGAAATACTCAAATATCAAAATAAAAGTGGCAAGTTTTAGTTTCTTTGTAAAATAAAGTTATCGTAAAACTTAGACCATGGCTATCATTTTCTCTCTGAAAACCTAAAAATTTTGCAAGAAACTTTTTTTCCCAGTGTATGCATAAATAATAAAACAATTTTTTATTTTTACTTCACGACGTAATTAAAACTATTTGTAGGAGTCGGCGTTCCTCCCGCGTAACAAAACTTCCTACAAGCTCTGCTGTTGGAGGAGGAACGAGCCGCCAGACAGTTGTCAGAGCTCGAGCTGGAATGTCTGGTACTGACACTGGCCAGGAACTGCCATCAAATCCATTTTCCGCTGAAGGATCTTCTCTTCTTGAAAATGCTGCTGGCAATCCACCAGGTAAGTTAAAAGAGTATATACACATATGTGTGTGGGTGTGCAAGTAAAAAAGTAGAATATCAATAAAGTTTTATTATTTGTAAAATTTTGAAATTTGTGTTTAGTGCTAAAGGACAGGTGCATAAAGTACGGGAAAAGCCGGGTCTAACGCTCAGAAGGTTAATGATATACAAATGAAACTATTTAAAATTTATATAGATATTGTGAAAGCAACTCTGCTAATTATTGCTTCTAATGTTAGTTGTAATATTTGTAGCTTCAAGTGGTATGAATATAGCCTCTAGTATTGGTACTATTGGTGACAGTGAATCAGAAGATAGTGAAATGGGTCGTCTGCAAGGTATATATATTTTTAATAACTGTTTTTTAATTATTTTTTAATGAAATATTCTGCAACATGAAAGCTTTCGTAGCACTTGTAGTTTAGTTACTTACCAAATTTGGAAAAATCTTTAATGAAAGCCAAGTTGAATTTTTTATCTTAGAAAAAAAGACAATTTCTTTATATACATTCCAAGAGTTGTCTGTCAATTTCTTAAGTGCGATCTATGTTTTTTATGCATTTATTTATGGTAATGTGTTGGTGGTGAATGAAATAATAAATGCTTTAAGTTTTACATACAATATACTTTTGCAGCCCTTTTAGAAGCCCGTGGACTTCCTCCTCATCTTTTTGGTGCTCTTGGTCCTCGTATGCAACATTTACTTCATCGATCAATGGGAACGACCGCAAGTAAGTTTTAAGTGATTAAAATTATAAATAGAGATGTAAATTATTAATAATTAAATTTAATTGTTGATTAAAAGTAATTGAAATAGGCTGTTAATAATATTTTTACTTAATTAAGTATAAAATCTAAATTATTCTAAATCCATTTCATGCAGTAGAGTTTTGGAAAAACACCCATAAATCAGCCACATTGTCATGATGTTCCAAGTGAAGAAATCTCTTGTTTTTATTCATAATTTCTGCTCTATGAAAAGATTTAAAGAATAAATTTGAAAAATTTACATGAAAATGAAGTGCTATGTAAATTTATTTTGTACATAAATCAAATGAAGGGCAAATGTGATATGTTTCTTGTTTTTATTATTATAACTAAATTGTTTTAAGATATTCGAATAAAATATTTTCAGATCGGTTAATTGCTTGCTTATTTCGTAGGTAATCGGGCTCATCAATTACTGCAAGGTTTGCAAGCTAGTGGAGATGAAGGACAACAATTACAGGCAGTTATGGAAATGTGTCAGTTGCTTGTTATGGGCAATGAAGATACACTTAGTGGATTTCCTGTGAAACAAGTTGTTCCTGTTTTGATTACTTTACTCTCTATGGAACACAATTTTGATATGGTATGTTTAGTTGTGCAGTTATATTTTTGGTTAAAGTGAGTTTTAGCGATTCATAAAAAAAATAATAAAAAATAAGCATGGTTTGTGAACTTTGTCCTGGATGTTTTTATTAGTGTGGGTTGGGTGCCTATTCAGGTGTTGGCTCGTCACCTGACTTTTAAACTTGACTGTTTTAAAATACGACGCCCGTCACCAATAGCCCTCGTGTAGCTCTAGTGCGACGATAATTCAAACCTAACCTGGATGTTTTTTGCAAATAATTATTTTGTTTATTTTGACTATCCAAAATATTCTATAGGGTTTGACGATTTATGCATTTCGATTTTTTAGCAATTGAAAGTAAAAATCAAATCAATTTTTTTTAATTGGTAAATATATATTTTTTAATGAAATGAATTGTATTTTTATTATTTCATTTTTAACAATGCAACCTTGCTCATTTGCATTATACAAGATATTTGTTTTTTGCTTTTATCTCTTGAATTATATATAGTTTCGAAAAGATTGGCATTTGTGACTTGATTGGTAACTATTTGGTGACTTGATTTATTGAAAAGTCCAATAATCCGGAAGTGTCCATTCCATTCCAGATAGACGTTTGTTTACTTTATATTCTTTTATTGTTTATCTTTCATGTATTTATTTTTAAAAAATGATATTGTCATTTTTAACTTGCTATTGCCTTGCCTAGTGTTATTTTATTTAAAATAATTCCTGGTTATCTTTTAAAATCTAATTTTATCAATATATAATTTTTCCTATCCTTTCTGTTTAATTTAAGTTGTTCAATTAAATGTTATGTCGGATGTCTATAGTCTGGATTGTGGTTAGCATAATTATGTGTTAAACTACAATTAAATTTATTTTATGAAACCTTTGTATACATTGGTATTGTACGTATTCGAATCCATAAAACTTATAGATTATCTATTTTTAAATATTAGGTGTTAAAAAAATCTGTCCAGTTAAAACCAATTTTTAGGTGAAGAAATATATCTATAGTTCCAAACTTAAGCTCTAGAATGAACATTTTCTCAAACTTGATTTGTTTTCTTCAGATGAATCATGCTTGTCGAGCTTTAACATACATGATGGAAGCTTTACCACGTTCTTCAGCAGTTGTGGTGGAAGCTATACCAGTCTTTTTAGAAAAGCTTCAAATTATCCAGTGCATGGATGTTGCTGAGCAGTCTCTTACAGCTCTAGAAATGTTATCCCGAAGACATAGCAAAGCTATTTTGCATGCTGTAAGTACCTAAAAATTACATCTAAAGAAGTTTTAAAAACTAAGAATATATGTTCTAAATTTATTTAACAAAAAATTATATGTTTATTAGTGTATTATGATAATTTAGTTTATTTGAGGTTGTTTTATAGAATATAAAATCCATATATGTTGCATAGAGAGGAACCTGGAAATATATTATTTAGGGGTATTGTTATAAGGGGGGGGGAATGTTTCTGCAATGTTTTTTTGTTGTTGGTAATTTGTTTAATCCACCTTTAGTTGAATGTTTAATTGAATATAAATTCCTCCAGGAAATAATTTTTCTTATTTGATTTTAAGTGATAACCTGATTTTTCTTGTATTGAAAAGTGTTAAAGTTTTGTCAAAATTGCATGTAATCTGTAAAGAAGATAAAAATAATGTAACGCCTATTAGTGATTATTCATTTTTATTTTATATTGAAACTAAATTATAAAATGATTGCATGTACTTTTACTTGTTATCAATGTATTTCTTTAAAAGTGTCTTGTAAGCTATTGTGCATTAAAAAAGTTTATATTTTCAGAGAGGTGTTGCTGCTTGTCTCATGTATCTGGATTTCTTCTCTATAAACGCACAAAGAGCAGCCCTTGCAGTTACTGCAAACTGTTGTCAAAATTTATGTCTTGATGAATTTCATCTTGTTCAAGATTCTTTGTCATTGCTAAGTGCAAGACTGACTCATCAAGATAAAAAATCTGTTGAAAGTGTTTGCCTAGCATTTTCTCGTCTTGTTGACTGCTTTCAGTATGACTCGAAGAGTTTGATTGAAATTGCTGGTCATGGTTTGCTGTCTAATGTTCAGCAGTTGGTAAGTTTTGTGCTATAAACTCTTTTGACAAAATAAATTAACATGAATTGGACAAAACAGATTTACATATAACTTGTAGCAAAGCTCCTTCTACACCAAGTTAGGACACACCATGCATTCAATCGGAGCCAAGGTTTTTCCCGCTAGAGGCGCTGCGATACGCTGAAGGCCGAAAATGACGAAAAAGCGTTATGTTCCGGGCTGCAAAACTGGATATAAAACTTAAATTAACTGTCGATTTTCCTTGTTTAAAGCACCTAATAATGAAGAGGATATAAAATTACGGCACAAGAATATCCCCAGGAAGGATCGTCTGCTGTAAAGTACCGAAATGGTGATTTTTTTTAGGGGAAGTCTGACACCTCCCCTCCCTTTTCTCTTCCCTTGTTAAGTCTATGGGACAGTTTTTAATCCTCACTGACTTTTTCCCGCTAGAGGCGCTGCGATACGCTGAAGGCCGAAAATGCACCGAACCAGTTGAGCCACTCTCTCCCATAGACATCCCGCGTTATGTCCCAACTTGGTGTAGAAGGAGCTTTGCTTGTAGCATTATTATTTTTTTTTGTGGTAAATATTTCTAGTTTGTGTGAACTTTTGTTAGTCTATCATCTAGTGTTCCACTTTGAGGCATTCATACTCTTTGAAATATTTACATAAATACTTTTAAAACAGTCTGAAATATATAATATTTAAAATTATGTTTTTTAGCTTGTTGTATCTCCACCAATAGTTAGTTCTGGAACATTTGTTACTGTAATAAGAATGCTAGCTGTGATGTGTGCCTCTTGTCCAGAGCTTGCTGTTCTATTATTGAAGCAAAGTAAGATGAATTGAATCTCACCATCATTAAATATTATAAACATCTTTTTAGTAATAAGTAAAAAAATAAAGTAATTAAGTTTTTTTTTAAAGAAATATTTACATTAAATGTTTCTTGTTAAGTTAATTAAGTTTTATTATTTATTTTGTGAATTTATAAAGGAACCTTGTTCATGAATTACAAAAGTATAATTAACATATAAAAGAAATTTCAAAAAGCTACTTGTCACAGTCTCTGTTAAAAATAATAAGTTATAAAATAGCTTACTTTCCTGTAATTTAAATACTTACTGAACATGAAAAACAAGTAGGTTTGAAACGGTAACAAAAACTAAAGCCATTTTCATTAATTTTCTTTCTCAAATTGAATTAATATTAATTGTCAGTACTTTTTTGCAGTTCTAAGAACAATTATCGAAAATTGCTTTAGTCATATCCTAGCATCCATTAAACAATGTCCAAGCTTGAATGTAGAAAACGTTAGAAATGATGCAAGTTTTTTATTCTTGAATATGTATTAACAAAAAAATCTGCAAAAAAACTGATATTTTCCGAATATTTATTAATAGAATGAAACTACTCCTAACGTCACTTAAAATAAGAAATGTGAGTTAAAACTTACCAGATTTTTATGCAAAAATACAGTGCTTGTTGCTTTCTTTGTAAAAATATAATCAACAATCAAATAACCATATTGTGCTACATTTTAGAATGTCATTCCAAACTAATTTATGACAAAATTTTCACAGCTGTGCCAGGTATTCTCAACCGAATCTAGGCCATTGTTATAAACCTAATGTGTATTTTTTTTATTGTTGAATATTTTCTCAGATAATGATTTTTTTTTTTAGATATTTCTGAAACTCTACGGTATTTATTAATGGGCTCCTCTGGGAATACTGAAGAAATTGAAGTATGTTTTTATCATGCATAATTTAATAAAAATATTACTTTTTATTTCATAAACTTTTGAATTATAAGATTCCAAGACTAATGTGACTTAAAGGTTTCGTTATACCTAATTTTTAAAATTCGTTCAATTAACTTGTTGTAAAATACTTTAATGAATATTAAAAAAAATATTCAAACCAATTTTAAGAAGTGGTATTATAGGTCCTTGTTAGTCAGCTACATTTATCATATAAATAAAACAATTATTTCAAGACGATATTTAAAGTTAATTTATATTTTAATTTATTTGTAGTTCAAACTTGTTACTTCATTTTTTATGGGTATGTACTTGTGTTTTAGGAAAGTAATATTAATTGAACATATTAATTGTTCTGAAGAAATGTGGCAGCAGCACAAAAGTTTTATACCCTTGCGGCAAAATCAGTTTTAATGAGTGATCTGGCAACCTGTTTGTTAAGACTAGCTATCAGGCTGTTGAATGGATTGTAGTTCATTTTTCTAATATATTATTCTTAATTTTAGCTTATTTCAAGAAGTCCCCAAGAACTCTTTGAAATTACTTCATTAATTGGGTAAGAAAACAAGTTTTTTTTTAAATGTTGATATTTATAATTCTTTTTTATCATAGCACTTTTCCTGCAGATCTGGTTTTCTAATTTATAAGCACCATTAAATTTTAAAGAAATATTTAATTGATAACGATTTAATTGTAGATAATAATTTGTATTCCAATTGCTTCATCCCTTAATTTTGATTGTAAATGAAGAGACCTGTCACCAATAGCCCTTGTGGTGCTTCTGTTTCAGGTTGATTCAACCAAAATCCCTCAATTGGCATATTTTAAACTTTTGCCTAGTAAAAAGTTGCTGTACAACACTTTTCATTTAAAAATTCAAAATCCATTGTGTATGTAATATTGCATTAAAATAATATAGTTTCCATTAACTTATGTATTTCAGTGAGCTTATGCCTCGTTTGCCATCCGATGGAGTGTTTGCCATTGATTCTCTCCTGATGAAACAAAATAATAGCAGAGAAGATACGGTTGTGTGGCAGTGGAGGGATGATAGAGGATTGTGGCATCCTTATACAAGTATCGATAACAAAATTATTGAGGTAATTTTTAGTCACTTGTTTTAATGAAAGGGCATTTTGTTATAATTATTGAACTTGTTGTGTGCTTTAAAAAAAGTTTTAATTCTCTATAATCTAACACTGAAATGCTGTTTCTTTTTGTGTTAAATCTTGCATAAAGATTAAAGGGTTGTTTATAGAATGCACTCACTAAGCTATATTTTTAATGGTTAATTTTGTTAACTAAAAAATACATTTTTTCAGGCTGCTCATTTATCGGCAGAGGATGAAATTAGTCTTTCAGCTATGGGAAAAACTTATACAATAGATTTCAATTCCATGACTCAAATAAATGAAGACTCTGGGACAACTCGACCTGTTCAACGACGAGTTAACAATGCTTCAGGGGCAATGATAGGTAGGTCTTAGCATTTCTTGTGTTGTACCTGTTTAAAGTTGATAACAACTAAGGCTGTGAAAGCACAAAGTTTTATTCTTTATGTTAATATTGCACTAATATTTTTTAATTATTTCAATGAAGAAATGTTAAATTTGATTTAATCCAATGGAAAACTCTTAATGTTAGTTTAATATAGTTGGAGGTTATCGGCACTTGAAATTGTCCATGCAACTTATTATTTTGTTGATAAGTATATTTGCGAACTTTTATTTTTTAGGCTCAAAGAGCAGTTTGGACAGCTCGGATTCCAGAATCGATTGCCTCCAAGCAAATGCAGATTTACATGCATCATGTATCAAATCACTATTTGCAGTTTTGTACGAAGTATACAGTAGTTCGGTAAGTATTTGCTTGGCATGTTTTATTTATTTTTAAATGTTGATTTTTTCTATGCTATTTTAATGTGTTTTATTGTCTATGCTTATTGTTTCTGCTCTTTCTTTACTTATAGGCTGGTCCAGCTGTCAGGCATAAATGTTTACGAGCTTTACTTCGCATGATATATTTTGCTCCTCCAGATTTACTGCAAACTGTATTGAAAAATCAAACAGTAGCAAGGTTTGTAAAATTTGGTTTTAGATTTATATCTTTCACTCAAAACATTTAACTGTTGATTCCACAAAAAGCTTTAAACCAAAAATATAATGTGGGGGAAATTAGTTTGATCGATTTTTTTATCTGTTCTACTATGGAAATATTGCAAAATGGGAATACTAAATAAAGTAGAATTTATGTTTTGATCCAAATGAAATTAGTTTTTACAGCTTATGCTTTTCTTAAAATGGCCAGGCATTTTAAAATTTGGTTTTTTTTTTCAGTCATGTTGCTGCCATGCTTGCATCTCAAGATCTTAGAGTGGTAGTAGCTGCCCTTCAGATGGCTGAAATATTAATGCAAAAGCTTCCAGCAATTTTTGGAGTTTACTTTCGAAGAGAAGGTGCTTTTTTTAATCAATAAATCAATGATTTTTCTAAAGTATTGTAGCTTAATTCTTATTTACTTTTGTTATTTTATATTTTTTAGGTGTTATGCATCAAGTGAGGTGGCTAAAACAAATTGATATCACTTCAGACTCTCCTAGCCAAAGCAAAGAAAGCTCTAACAATACATCTGCTACATCTGCTAGCAACAGTACTCGTCCACCACTTCCTCCTTTGATACCAGTTTGCCACCTTCCAAATTGTAATAATCCTAATCATCATCACCCTGATGCCACAACATTCAGTCACAGTATTTTGCCAGTTTCGGCGAGTGACCTTTCTTCGGATAATGCAATGCATTTTCCGGGAGGAGGATTGTGGGGTTCTTCCTCTTCAGTTGCTACAACCTTTGAAGGGATACATTCTTCAAATAGTGCTTCTTCAGGCACTGATGAAAGTCATAGCAGCAGCAATGTATCACAAATGTGAGTTTATGTTTAAAAATACTTTTATTTTTAATAAGTTATTTCTTATAAAATTTGGTTATCAAGTTATACTGTTCAAAACAATCAGGGGAGCACTTTGTGTAGTCCCTCTCAGCCCCAAATTTTTATTTTTTATTCTAAAAATCCATATGTTGTTAAATGGATTCATTATAAATCCATAATGAAATTGTAAAATACAGAGGGATATAGCATAATATCAATTTTTGAAACTACAATTTAAGAGGGAAATATTGGAATCGTAACTTTGGTATTACATCAATAATTTTTTCAAAACTTTATTTGTTAAAAATTGATAAATTCAATTTTTAAACATCTAAAAATCCAAGCCTGGATAATTTAGGTTAAATTTTTTTTATTAAATTGTTTTAGAGTGAATTTTATTTAAATTTTTTTTCATATTTTCATTTAATTAAAACAAACATTATTTAATACTTAATAAAAAAAATTTCCATCTATAACCAATGCAAAAAAATCGCAAGCTGATGGTTCTAAATGGAATCATTGGGGTTTAAAGGGTTTAAACCATGCGCTGCCCTAGTTGTTTTGAGCAGTGTAGTTCAGAAATCCATATCTGATTCAGCTTTGTTAAATGATAATAGGAGCTCAGAATTACTTTTGATATTTAAGCTCTTAACCAGTTAAGACCTTAATGTGATTTTAAAAGACTTGAATCTTATATACAAGAAGATTCATGGGAGAAACAATGTAGATTATTGAAGCAAATTAGTACAGATTAGCATGTTTCTGTCGGAACTCAAGCAGCCCACCCCACCTTCTTCACAGTGTTACACAACTTGAACCAAACACAAGTTGACAATGCAAAGTTGTGAAAAGATAAATTAAGTTATTATGGTTTTTAAGAATGTTAGGCTCTGTAAAAGTCAAGTTTTCCAATGCTGGAGGAAAAATTGAAGCAATGATTAAACTCCCAGGAATCTGTAGCAACTGAAGATTTCTAAGAACAAAGTAAATCTCATCCCTACTATATTATTGAAGAAAAATAAAAACTTTCTCAATTAATTGTAGTTCCATAGTATAACAAATCAGTAGCATTTTTGAAAATATTTTTAAAAGTTCAAATTTGAAGTTATTTTCTCTCCTATCAACAAATTAGTTTTCCAACCTTTAAGACCCCATTGAGGCTTTTAAAGAATTGGGCATTTACAACATCCTGTTGCAAGTGGTTCTAAATTACAACGCCTGTCGACAATAGCCCTTGTGTCGCTCTACTGAAACGATATTTTAAATTAACCTAACCTAAAATATATAGGACAAATGAAGAGAGCCCTTAAAATAATACTAATAGGAACATAAAGCACAAGTTAAAAACGGGCATGTCAGAAATATTCAGTTGTTACACTTTCCTGGAAGTTTATTCACATTCAATTTCTCCTTTGCTTCAATTTTGGTAAAACCTTTAAGCATTGGGGAACTTGACTTGTGTCTTACTATATTCTTGAAAAAACACTAACTTGGTTAATTCATCTGACATGTCAGAGTTTTCACAAATTTGGAAAAGCTTCACAGCAACTGAATAAAGTTTCCAACCCATTTTCCCACCCACATAGCCTCTCTGCTATTCCGGATATCATGTTTCACAACTTTGCATCTTCAACTTGTGTTTAGCCTGTTGTACCACTCTGAAGAAGGTGAGCCTCTTGAGTTCTCCTTGAAAAATGAAAATTTGTATAATAAGCTATTTCTGCCAATAATATGTTTCCTTCATGAATCTTCTCGTGTATCATGCACAAAGGTGAAGATATTTTCTGAATATTGAATCTTGTACTTTAACAGGGTGCGTAGTAGTGTTTAAAAGTGCTTATTATTTGTTTCAATTTTAAAGGCCTTTGAAGGTGCTTATTTTTACTTTGGGTTTGTAAAATGTGCTTATGTTTTTGAAAAAAAAATAGTTAAGAAACGAAAGTTTCTCTTGCCGATTCTGCTTTTACAAATTATCAGGGTGCTGCTTTATTTTGGAAATAACTGTGCCAAAAGATTTTCCCTGAGTAACCACCAATCCTGAAACTGTGACATCCATCAGCACATGCTTTTTTAAAATAAGCATTTTATATTAAAACCAAAGGATCAAACTGTTTGACTGAACTTCAATGCCTCATAATATTTGCTAGTTCACAGCAAAACGGCATGTGTCTCAATTCTTGTTATTTTTATACTTTTTAATTCAGGATGCAGCCGTCGACCAAACTTTGAAGCCTTTTATTTTTTTATTAATTATGGAAAATTGCAATAGTGTCTCATTAGTTTTATAGTTGTTCAGAACCGATTGTCAACCAAACCTCGATGCCTCCATATATTTTTGAGTGTGCTGCTTAATTGGAGTAGGGGTTAGTTTTCACACAAGAGGATTGTGCAATTTAGAATATAAGGATTGTCTTAGCTGGAGTTTTTTTTACTAATCACTTGCGTTCTTTTAGATTATAGGATTTGAGGAGTTGTTGGAGTTCCTAATTATAGTTTAGTGAAATTTATCAGAAATTAACAGAATTTTATACCCTTGATTGCGCTAGAGTTATATAAGACTTATCTTTCGATTTTCGGGTTATTGGCCAGTGAATTTTACTTCAAATTGAGGGAATTTCTAATCTTTTGAAAGCCCAATATTTAAAAAAATGAATTTCTTCTATAATTATTTGAGTATGAATATGCAATTTATTGGCAATTAGCTACTTGTTCTGCAAATATGAACTTCTCAAAATTTGTTTAAAATTTTTAGTTTTTCATCCTTCGCATTTTTTCATGCTAACTTAGCAATTATTTTTTATTTTTGGTCAATCACATTCCTGTATTTAATGATTTAAAATTTCAGTGGGTTTTGTTTTATGTCGTGCAATTTCGGTTTTGTTTCGTTATTTGTCCTTATTTTTTGGGAAAATGAGTGCTTAAAGGTGCTTAATTTTTATAAGGAATTTTGGCTACACACCCTGTTTAATGCAAACCAGTTAGACTGTATATATAGTTATGTTATTAGTTTTTGGCAAATATTTGATTTGCATAAAGAAATTTATACTCTAAAATAATTATTACATTACAGTTGTTTCTTTTAAAATGGTTTATTCCGTTATTTAAAGTCTGGATTTCTGTAAAATAAAAAAATTAGGAGTTTTATTTAAAAATCTTATAAATATTACGTACCTTTGAGTATCTTAAATTGTTTAAGGAGGCTAAGTGATGTTTTGAAGAGGAAGAGAACGCCTAAACGTGCCAATGCAACAAGCCGAAAAGTGCGCACAGAAGAGGCTTCTAGGGATTCTTTTTCTTGTTCTGGTATTCGAGGAATTGGTAGAGGAGTTCTGGACAACCACATTAACCCTATATTGGGTTCTTCTATGCTTGCTCTATCTGCATGTACTCCTACTAGCTGCCACAATTCGGCTGTCGGTGTCAGTCCTCTCCTTGGCAATATTGCAAGTCCTGCAACATGTTCCAGTAGTTCCAGCGCAGCCGCTTCATCAGCAACTGCAGCACCACCTGGTCGAGGAAAATTAAGTTCTGCGGCTGCAAAGACTTCTTCCTTCCTGGCCAACTTGAATCCAGCAAGGTGGGGTCGTTGGAATAGCAGTTCTCCAGTTGCTGGATCACGTTTGTCAACTCAGGTAAGATCGTTAGCTTGATATTTTAAATTGGTATCAGACAATTTTAGGGACAAGACCTTTTATACATCACCCCTTTTTATTTAATTATTGAGTTTTGTTATTAAGTGCGAGTTTTTTTAAATCTGACTTTAAGGTTTCCATATTTTTCATCTTTTTCCTCTTAAAAACTGTGAAACCACTAACAATTCTCAAGTCGAGCAGGTGATATTTGACTTCATTAAATCTGTGAACCTTCATCTAGGTAACCTTAAAACTGAGGTTAAGTTTTCAATTGTGTAAGGAGAATTGTGTAAGATTATTTTATGATGATGAATTAATTTGAATGGAGTAGTACAATAGTAGATAGTAGCTGTTTGTTGGTGTTTCCAATATGTGAAATTCAGTTTTTGTTTTTGAAGGTGTTGGTGGAGGGAGGGGAGATTCCTTTTTATTATTTCCGCATTTAATTTTAGTCATGTCCATGGGCATTTTGCTACAACTAGAGCAAAATCAATTGCTTTGCCCTAGGATTCGACTTGTCTACACTTTTATATTTACTTGGGATTTAGCTGTACCACTTAAACCATCAACAATTCCCTTTCCATGGGAAGTTGCTGAATACTTCAATCCCTTAAAATGGGGTATTTCTTCTGTTTGATGTGATTATTTGCTTGTTTTAATAAACATTTGAAGTTTTTATGTCTGCTGCCTCTTCTCCCCCCCCCCTCCCCCCTCTTCCAAAAAAAAACTAAAATCAGTTGCAATAAACAATGTCTGCATATCTTTGAAATAAATTCCATTGACTTAAAAGTAAGTCAAAACAAAAAAAAAAGTACATTGTAAAGATAATGTTCTGTTTCTTATTAAAAAGGCTAATACAGTGATTATTAGCACCATTAGCAAATAATATGTGCATGTTTATATAAGTCTTATTCATATTATTGCACAAATATCTTTAAATAATTGATGTTTATATGCAAATTAATTTTTATGTTTTATTCTGTTATAGGAACCATTAGTTCAAAGATCTTCAGCTTTTGTTCATTCATCAGGAAACAGGGAGAAAATTAAAACTTGGATTAGAGAACAAGGTAAGGCTTCAAGATTTGGCTGATGTTGGCAGTATAGACATTTTCAAAAATATTTTATTTTATAATTAACACTTCTTATTGTTAAGAAGCATAGTAGCTCATTCAAATGCTTATTTATTTTGTTTTAAATAGCTCAGAAATTTGATGAAGAATTCTTTAGTATGGAGCAAGTGGGTCTACCCCATCCAGCTATGAATGTTTTAAATAGATTAACAGCTGCACTTGGTGAATTGGAATCAAATGTAAGATTGAAATATATTATTGTTGACTAGCATTTCTCCTTATATTTCCTTTCAATGTCTTATATCCATACTGTAATAATTTTTTTATCTTTTAGCCTGATTGTGATTTGGAGGCCCTAGCAGATATACGCTGTGTTGTTATGGACAGTGATATTTCTTCCTTTGAAGTTATTCACAGTGGTTTGGTGAAAAAACTGTTGCTTTATCTTACACTCCAAGAAGGTGCAACCTATCCATTTGGATGTATTAATCGTGATGATCGATTAAGAGCTTTTCTGCATGTTTTTATGGGCACACCAGTAAGTATACTAATTTATTTTTAGCTGTAGTAAGCTGTTACTTTTCTAATAAATTATCTATTATAGTTTGAGCATATAACTTGTTATTATCAAAAGTAAAACGCATAAAGCTCTATTTAAACAGTGTATGAAAGAAAATATTAGGCTTATTATTTTAAACCCCGTGATGCTATAACTTAATATTTTTTTGATATTTTTTTTAGTTGTCCATAAAGACATCTTGTGATGTTGGAAAATTAGATTCTACTCCTTTAGTTGCTTTAGTCACTAAGCTGAATTCCTGTGTAAGCCAATTGGAACAATTTGCTGTGAAAGTACATGACTTTCCTGGTGCTGGAAATACTGGTGGAAGAGGAACAAGTGCTCTTAAATTCTTCAATACCCATCAGCTTAAGGTACAGAAAATTAAGTCAATTTTTTGTGCCAAAATGAGTTTTAAATATCTATTGTTTCAAAGTGTATAGTATTCCTTTAAAACAAATATTTACACTCTTCTTTAACAAAAGATAACACTGATTGACTGTGACATGGTTATACTTTAAAAAATTAAATAAGATTAATTTTTTTTAATATGAAAATTCTTACTTTATATGACAGACTTAAGAGCAACAAACTTTAAATTAATAAATGATATAAAGTCACATAAACTGAAATTTTGTGGTATGGTTTTTATTCTAACTTGTTATTTTTGATTTACCAGTGTAATTTGCAAAGGCATCCTGCTTGCTCTAATCTAAGGCAATGGCGTGGAGGACCTGTAAAAATTGATCCACTAGCACTTGTTCAAGCTATTGAAAGATATTTAGTCATTCGAGGCTATGGGAGAATAAAGGTAATTATTCTATTAATTATGTTTTATTAAAACAAATGTATAACTGGTTTAATTTTATTTTTTTCTTCCTGTCAAAATAAAATTATAAATACATTTCCTATCTGATTTCAGGATGATGAAGATGATGGAAGTGATGATGAAAATTCAGATGATGATATTGATGATACAATGGTAACCCTTGTATGATATCCTTTTATTCAATAAATTTTATTTGCTTGTACAATAGCAATGTCTTTTCATATTGCATTATGTATGACAAAGCTATAATTTTAATGTACAAGTTCCTTTTAAAAATTACACTGACGTAATTTAGCAATGTTGTCAAGTTTAACTAGGGTAAAAAATGTTGTTTTAAAGCTCATTCATATTTGCAATGGAGATTCGTAAACACATTTATTTTTAAAATTTTCCTTTAAAATTGTGCTCATAAGTTCAGTGAATTTATCCATTGCTATTGTATGTTTCATAATTGTCTTATTATAACTTATTTTAATTCCTCTTCAACAGCCCATATTTTTTACTGATAGAAATAAAATTTTACATTTTATTTTAGGCGGCCATGATGATAAATCAAGGACAAGGAAGACACAAGTTACAGTTTATGGTTGGTGATAATGTTCTTCCTTATAATATGACAGTATACCAAGCACTTAAGCAGTTTGGAAACTGTAATGAAGATCCTGAAACAGATCCTTTGGGATTCACCAACATTTGGATACAAACTCACACGATTTGGTATGAAGTGAAAATTTGTTAATTTAAAGTCGTATGAATATTTATTTTCGAAACTTTGAATTTGAAATACTAATTTATTAGCAAATATTTCTGGGGGTTCTTAAGTAAATAGATATTTTTTAATTCAGTTCATGAACTGTGATGTTATATTTTCTGTTGTTTCCATTTCTACTCTGAAACTTGTTATATTTACTAAACATTTAGATTTTTTTTGTTTTAGTTTATTATTTTTGGTACTGCTCCACGAATTAAACTTATTGTTTCATCAACCCTAAAATATTTTTTTGGTGATTAAAATTTTTTAGGTATCGTCCTATTCCAGCTGAAGAGGCTGAACCAACAAATATTTCCAAACCCATTGCAAGTACTTCATCAGCCCGGACATATACCCCACTGCCTATTCTTCCTAGTCAGCGTCCAAAGGCTGGATTAGCCGCTAATTTAGCAGCAAGAAAAAAGCCAGATGAAATTTGGAATGGTAAACTTTATAAATCTGTTTAACCAACATGGGTATTTAAATATGAAACTTTTTGTTGAAGCATACCAAGCATCTTTTATAGAAAAGATAATTCTGCTATCACAATTTTTTGGATGGGATAGTATAAATTATTTTTTCTAAGATAAGTTTTATATAATTATTTTTTTTTTTTCAGATGGTGCCCTCCCTGAAGTCTTGTCTCCTCTGTCTCCATATTTAGTTCAAAGTCTTCCAGATACAGTTACAGTGCAAGACCCTTCATTAGAAGTTATAAACTTGCTCAGAGTTATTCATTCAGTGAGCTGCTATTGGGGATCATTATATCAAGTAAATATTGATATTTTTTTCTTTAACTATTAAGCCCAACAAGTGTGATGGTAGAGAAAAATGTTTTGTATCCTATCATTTTTGTTTTCCAGTGTCATAAAATAATTTTAAACATTTCAAGGTTCAAGCACTAATATAGCTTTTTTTCCCTTCCTAGTTGAGTTCGTGGAGTTCAGCAGTTCCACAAGCAGAATTTCTTAACAGTAAGCTAACAGCCAAAGCTAATCGCCAACTTCAAGATCCTCTTGCCATCATGACGGGAAATGTACCTGCTTGGCTTTCACAAATTGCCTATGTCTGGTAAATTAAAATCCATAAAAAAATATTTTAACTTTTATATGAAAGATTTATTGTGTTTAGTTATAATATAATTTTTCCCATCTAAGAAGAATATAATATGTACATAAAATTTTGGTTAACTCCGAACGAAAGTTATATACAGCTCTTTGATTGGTCTTTTAAAAGTCCTTAATTTTCTATTTAAGGGCGAATGAGCCAGATCAATGGCAGTTCTCTAAACCAAAAAGCCTCAGTGTTAATCTAATTTTAAGAATATTTTCTAAGCCACATTTCTTTGGCTGTATTGAATATTTATAGCAATTTTATTTAGCAGCCTTTTCCATGAAAACGCCCCATTTTGTTTACTTAAACTGAATACATATCCTTTATACTATTTATATTGCATGCTCATTAAGTTATCTTCTTTCCAGTCCATTCCTGTTCCCATTTGAAGCTAGACATCTCTTGTTTTATGTTACATCCTTTGATAGAGATAGAGCTTTACAACGACTGCTGGATACAACTCCAGAAATGAGTAGCAGTGATAGTACTGAACGTGTTACCCCAAGGCTGGATAGAAGAAAGGTATTTCATTTTGCTCTTATTGAACAACTTTTACTAATCTTACAAACCAGAACATGTTATAAGTATGAACTGTTGATTAATTCAAAGACTTATATTAAGTAAAACTTCTTTAATAAAAAAAGTATGATTTTTTAGAGGACAGTTTCAAGGGATGATCTTCTTAAACAGGCTGAAGTTGTAATGCAAGATTTAGGTAGTTCAAAAGCTCTTCTTGAAATTCAGTATGAAAGTGAGGTACGTAAATATAATTAAAGTAATTATTCTTGTTTCCAGGCTAATTTTTTCCAGACTCTTAGTTTTCAATTAACTGACTAAAAAAAAAAAAGAATTTGGCTACACTTTATAGCATTAAACAGCTCAAATCTACAAGATATGTTGCCTATCAATGGAGTCACTCTTTTCGTTTCTTAATATAATGAAACTGTATTAATAAAATTTTACAGAACAATTATAGAAACTTGTATTCTTAGTTATTCGAAAATGTCTTTACATTTTAAAGGTACGAAAGATATAATAGATCATTTGAAAACAAATACTAACTTTTATTTGATATACTTGCTTATTTAAAAATGTATTTTTTTTTCTTTTTAAGAAATTAAATGGAAAAGTAACTTTTTTTTAATGATTATGAAGTAGAATTTAACTGAATTGGCTTTAATATGATGTGTAACATTAATAATTTAATTATAATGTTTAATATATGTAAAATTAAAAAAATTCCCCCTTTTTTGTAGCATTATCTATTATAAATAATTTAACTGGCCGAACTCTGAAATTTATTTTGCTATGTAACTAAAGCAACAATCTTTTATCCTAAATTTGACTGGAAACCCTGTGTATTTGATTATGTTTTCAAGGAATTATCTTTGACATGTAATTGTAACTATTTTTGTTTCCTGAATTGAACTTATATATTATTTCCATTTTGCTTTTGAATAGTTAAAATGGATTTGTTTGATTTGAATAGTGAAATCTATAATATCTATATTGATAATTTGCAAACATTGAATATTTGCTTTTTATTGACTTTTACTTTTTTTGCTATTATGGTACATACTAAATATATAAAAAAAATTATATTGTTTCATTTATCTAAAGGTTGGAACTGGTCTTGGTCCCACTTTGGAATTTTATGCTCTTGTTTCTAAAGAACTACAAAGGGGAGACTTGGATATGTGGAGAGGAGAAAAAGTATTCGATAACACTGGAAAAGGTAAGTGTTACTGTGAGTTGCTGTTACATATTCTTATCAGTTGTAATTTTAATTTAATTTGTTTTAATTCTTTTGTAGATCAACCAATGAGCTATATGTTCTGTCCTTTGGGGCTTTTCCCAATGCCACTTGCTCGAAGCGCTAAACTTGGTGTAGTTACCAGAATTCGCCAGAAGTTTAAGCTTTTAGGAAAATTTTTAGCCAAAGCTCTGATGGATTCCAGAGTGGTAAGAAAACAGTTAAATCTATATTATGATAAATTATTTACTTTTTTAGTGTTCATTGTTACTTCATACAAAAGTGTTTTGTACAAAAAAAAAATTAGATTATTGAAATATAGTTAATATCAACTTATTTTAATCTGGTTTTATTTGATCCTCCTGGGTACAAATCCTGGATTGGGATGTTTCATTCGGCCTTTTATTGCTTAAGTGGTGGAAAGGCATGCTTTCAAACTAAACACTAGGATTTCTGTGTAAGATTGACCATCTTATACTTTATAACATGTTTTTCACAACGGATTCCTTCGTCTCAAAAGCAAAGATTGACCCTGTGAGTCCTGGCCTGACACAGGTGGTTGCATGAAAAACTTGCTGAAGGAATCTTGAATCTTGCAAAAATGAAAACTGTTTTAAGAAAAACATATTTTTAAGTAAAAATCTTTCATTTGCATAAATAAATTTGATAATTCAAAGGTAAACAATATTTCCCCCCAAGCAAGTTATCCTGTTTTAATGTGAATGACATTGAAAAGAAAATCCCATAAACAAGTTTCCTTTATAACAGTATAAATGCTTTAAACTAGGCATTGTGAATCGTACGTCAACATAAAGATAAGACTATGCTTTTGAACCTTCAGAGCATCATAAATACAAGCTTGTATTAATTCTTCCCCTTCTTTAATACTCAGCACTGAGTTTTTACTTTAAATAGCCAATTTAGGTTTCTAAATTTACTTATATCACAGAAAGAAGGAAGTTACACTGGCAGAATTTTTTTTTTTTAGATCTTCTTTTAAAGGGCCGAATAACCCTTGAGTTACAAGTAGAGTTGGGTTTATTTATTAATGTGTTGAAACGTTAATGTTTATTCTTCATTTTGACTGACCACAACTGTTTGAAGAGATTACCACTGTTTACTACGCATAATAGATTGCTGAAACATTTTTTAAGCACTAAATATTCTATTTGAGGTTGGCTTCTGAGTTAAATTGGCTAAAGGTGTTGTGGTCAAATTTTTTTTAAAAAAATGCATAATACTTGGATAAATATAAGTGTAAATTGCATTATGACTTCTGTAAAAATGTATTCAGTGAAATTATCAGAGGAACTGTTAGAAAATTTTGTGGTCAAATCAAGTTGAATAATTATTACTTCATTATGATATAAATGAAATTATACTTTGGGATTTGCAAAAATCTTTTATTGTATAGCTTTTTGATGTGCCAACTGCATTTTCCCCTTTTTTTGCCATTTTGATTTACATTTAATTGTACTATTTTTTTTAGTTGGATATTCCTTTGAGTCTGGTCTTTTATAAATGGATGTTGAACCAAGAAAATAATTTATCACTTGCTGATTTAAAGCATGTTGATGAAACTGTAGCACAAAGTATTTTGCAATTAGAGAAATTAGCTGCAGAGAAAAGGAAACTTGAAAGTGATAAGTCTCTTGTGAGTATTGTTTTTGCATGATGCATTGTCGATTGCATGAAATGTCCAATCTCAGTTTTAAGATTTTTTAAATGTCTTGATAAATTATTAATTTTGATGATACTGTTTGTTATATAGGAAGTGTGTTTATTTTTTCTTTAAAATGAATTTTTTATTAAAAGAAATTTTAGGTTATGTAACCAAATGTGTCACAGTAAAGACATTCATTCGTATTTTTGTTGTATTTAAAACATTTCTTTTTTTAGAATACGGTTGCTTTAAAATGTGCCTTGGAAAGTCTGACTTTAGATGGATGTCCTATTGAAGATTTAAACTTGGATTTCACCTTGCCTGGATTTTCAAATGTTGAATTAAGAAAAGGTGGAAAAGACATGATTGTTACCATACACAATTTAGATGAATACTTAAAAGTGAGTCATACCTTATTATGATTTTTTTACTTAACCTAAGACCTTAACTACCCAATTGGGGACATTTAAAAGTTTTTTTTTTCTTTTTATGCTATTAAAATGCCAAGAGTGTTATTTGATGCAATATTATGTTTAGATCAACTTGTATTTGGACATGTAAGAAAGAGTTGATAATTTTACTACAAATCATACAGACAATACACCAATAGGCAACAATAATATAACATTTTATTTTCAAAAATTGTAAACAATAGTCAGTTATAATATAAAAGTAAATCTTGTGAGTTCAGGGTATTTTCAGAATATGTCTGAGGTTTAGGACTAGTGGCTACCTTATTTATGTACATGGTTTTTATAGATAAGACTTGAATTATTGATAGCTGTATTTCAAAAAAGTAAACATTAGGTTACTTGTATATCTCTTTAGCTCCTTTCTTACTGGACCATGAATGAAGGAGTTCGCAGACAAATGGAAGCCTTTAGAGAAGGATTTGAA
Source organism: Hylyphantes graminicola (assembly GCA_023701765.1). Classification (NCBI taxonomy): domain Eukaryota; kingdom Metazoa; phylum Arthropoda; class Arachnida; order Araneae; family Linyphiidae; genus Hylyphantes; species Hylyphantes graminicola. Next base: position 16,717,054 of record CM043123.1, on the reverse strand, counting down.
TCTGTGTTCTCTCTAAGCCAATTGAAAATATTTTATCCAGACGAAGTAAGTGTTAAAACAGGTGATTTAGTTAATTGAATATTATGTAAAAAAAAAAAAAAACGTGCCACTGCATTTTAAAAATTACTGAAATATTATGTATAATAGTTTCAAATATGTTGACTTTTTTTTTACAAGACATGATTGTCAAAGTACAAAAGATGCTGTGTTTTGTCTTAGAATTAAAAGCAATTGTTTAAAAGGTTATTTTAAATGTTATTATCCTATATGCTTTTATTCTCTTAGTTTTATCATTCCTTGCTTTTAAGATAAAACAAATAACTTACACAAATTGTTGTATATTTGAGTGTAGCTATATAACTTTTGAACATGAGCTTGTTTTAAATGTACCATTTACATTTTTTTTTCAAGCTGGAGTATCTATTCTGTGGTAGTGGCCATTCTCAGTGGAATATAAAAAGTCTTAGTGAGTGCTGTCGTCCAGATCATGGCTATACAAACGATAGTAAAGCTATCCAATTTCTATATCAAATCTTAAGTAGTTACAACCAGGAACAACAGAGAAGATTTCTTCAGTTTGTCACTGGATCGCCAAGGCTCCCTGTTGGAGGTTTGTTTTGAAATTATTATCTGGACTAATTGCACTAGTGTACCAAAGTATCCATTTTAGCCACTATAGTTTAAACTGTTAGAATTTGATTGGGTTTGTATAGCTCTGGTTTATTGCTTCACATGATGCATGCTTAAAGCAGTGCAAAGCAACATGGTTAAATAGTTACAGAGCTGGCCAGACTGAAAGTCCCGGGTTTGAATCCCAGCAGGGGCATGGATATTTGTTTGACTTTTTGTCCTGTACACTGCGACATACATTTTGGGTACCCGATCAGATGTCAGCCTTGTCATTTGACTCTGTTTCTAAAATAATTGGCTGTAGTAAAGCTCCATGGTGGTTAGCAATAGGCAGCTTGAAACATCTTAACCATACATCATCTGTATAAGTCGGACTATTCATCGACTATCGTATGATGCTTCTGTAGTATTTTCGAGTATACATCTTATTTGACTACTTAACCAATATACGCCTCATAATTTAACACTGGTCAAGTTTTATAAATGTATAATTTCTTTCTCTGTGAATGCTTTTCTTTTTGAATGTATAATTTCATAAGTTATCTTTCTTTTAAAAATACTTAAAAGTAAATGAGTGTCTGTAATGCAAGTTTATGGAAATTTAATTTTTTGCCATGTTTATTTTAGGTTTGAAATCTTTATCACCGCCTCTCACAATAGTCCGCAAAACTCTGGATCTAATTGAAGATTCTGACTGTTATCTGCCATCTGTAATGACATGTGTTAACTACTTGAAGCTTCCAGATTATTCCACCATTGAAATTATGAGAGAAAAGCTTGAAATTGCAGTTAATGAAGGTCAACATTCTTTTCATTTGTCTTAAGAAAATTTGCTCATAGACAGTTTTATTACATATAGTTTTGTCCTAAGAATTTCTTTTCTAATGCTCAGCCAAAAATGTTGATGGACACATAATGTGAGCTTCTATGAATTTTTAATTTCTATGAATTAGCACTGTTTTGATGGGCAGTGCAATTGTATAGCTCTGTCTCACTTCATTTAAAAAGTGAGTACCGTTCAAACCAATGGAACTAAATGTCTCCAAATGCCATTGTATGAATTGTTTTAGTTGTCATATCCAGTTTTCAAAGATTTTTTATAATGTAATGTATTCATCTATTATATCAAATAATGTCTGATCTGTATTTATGCAAGGCTGTTTATATTTCAAAACATTGTCGATGTTATGCACATTGAACATAGTTTTATACTAGCAGGTGTATATAAAGGATGATATGTTTGGAAGAAGGATTTATATATTGTGAATATACGTACGATAACTTTATTATCAGTGTTGGGAAGAACACATTATGAAATTATTTAATATCTGTATGTCAGGTTTAATATCAATTGTGCTTAGTATTTGTTTTTCGTGCACTCAAAAGTAGTTGAAATGTTTCTAAAATAATTTTCTTCCTTTGTACCTGTAGAAAATTTCCCATTGATGTAAAAACTCTGATGTTCTATAAATGGTTAATAGTTGGCTTTACTGAAAATTTTACATTTTGTTTCTTCATTTTACATTTCTGCGCTAGGCAATGTATAAGTTATGTAAGCTTTTGATTTGGAATAAATTTGTGTCAAAACATTGTTTTTGTTTAAAATGTATTTTTTAATAGTTTAAAGCTATAATATAAATAACTTTGTAAGCAAATATTTTATCTTGTATTGAGTTCTTTATGAAGTAACTCAATATGGGCACATTTTGGTATATAGGAATGGAAACATTATTGCGGAGCTAGGTGTTCATTTTGATCTCTCGAGGTTGTTAGCCACTATATAAACCAGGGCTCGAAAAAACGCATAAATTATATCCATCTCCAATACACTTTTTTAATGTGCCTGTCCTCCGTTGAAACTACCCTATCAAATTCTAATATTTATATTATCTTAAAATTAGTTGCTAGGATTACATTTATATAAAACAAAAGAAATAATAGGTTAACTATAGTAATCTAGATTTCTTTTATAATTTTTATTTAATTCTTTTATTGGAAGCCCAAATGCACATACACACAGAACTTTCTTTTATTTACCGGATTAAGTGAGCATGCAGATTTAGTTACGACAAAAGAATTAACAGGTTTCTTTCATAGATTTGAGGGTTATGAAGTGAGGTCCTAGACTCTTGTAAGAACAAAATTTTAAACTGTATCACACATTAAAGGGGAAATATCCACGAGGACGGGCAGTTTTTCGAGCCCTGATGTAAACCTTCCTTAAGGGTAAAAATTTATTTGGTTATAAATAGTCAGAGTATATCCAAACCTAATGATTGTTTTGCTCTTTTTTTTGGTGGCTTTAATATTTTAATAAATTAATGAACAGCTGTAAATACTGGTTGCCACCCTTAGTAAAAAATTCCATAATGAATAGTGGTTGATTAATTTTTAGTACAGCTGTGGAAATAAAGTACCCACTAGTGATTGTTTCAGCCATTAGTCATCCTGTTGAATCGAACCTATTTGACGTTGTGAAAAAATAACATTCTGAGTTAATTGCATGACGCAAAATTAACATAAGGGGCCATCTTCATATTAAAAATGTTACTTAAAAATTTTCAACAGCAATACCCCTTTTCGAGTCCATTTTTCAAATCTATGACATGTTTTAGCACAAAATTTCAATTTATGTTAGTTTTTAAGTATTATTGGTGGAGTTAGAGACATGCAAAGTTGAGGGGGCGTAATGTTAAGGGAGTTGCACACAAAAACTATCCCAATCTCTAATTAAATAAGATAATGAAACTAATTTTTTACTGAATAGTAATTACAATATTATATATATATATATATATATATATATATATATATATATATATATATATATATATATATATATATATATATATATATATATATATAATATATATATATTAGGGTGGTCCTTAAAAACGAATTTTCGATTTCAAATAGTGCCACCCCCTCAATTTGTTCATTCCTATGAAAAAACATTTCCTGCAAAATTTTAGCCAAATCAATTAATAATAACACGTGCCCCACGGGGCTTACAGTTTTAAAAAACGCAAAATTTTGGGGTGTTTTCTTAATAATTCCGTTATAAATCAATATCTATGCAAACTACGAAAAACCACTCAATACAAATGTTATAGAACATAAAATGACCTACCACTTTGTAATTTACACTTTCGATCTAAGAACAACAGGTTTCGAGTTATAGGGAAAAGAACGAGCAATATTTTGCGAGATTGCAAATTATGGCCTATAGCCACACTACACAAACGCTAACCATCACATTGGTGTGGCATAAAAGTGATTATTTAGATAACTTTTAACTGTTCTGTCTTAAAATTAATTAAAAAGGAACAGCTGCAAAAAAAAAACACAATTAAAAATACCACAATTTAAAGAACTTCGACCGGCAGGGCCGTCACGTGGGTAAGGCGGGGGGGGGGGGGGGGGCACTCTCACAAAGTAAATAAAAGATTACCTACAGAACTATTTGTGTAGCTAATAAACAAATGACATTCTAAGAAATTTAAAGATGTATCTGATCAAAGAGCCTGTTTGCAGGTACAATGTGTGTGTCAGGGGGGGGGGGGGGGCGGTGAAAGGGCGCATTGGTTTTACAAATCTTAATTTTAATATAAATAAATTACCACCTACAATACTTATTACAATATGTATAGCTTCAGTACAGTTTTTCAATCGCAGGATGTGTATTTTTTGTGTCAGTCTTGCACAGTCAGTAAAATAAATTGTTTTTGGATTCATTCTTTGTAAACTGATAGTTGAAATCTTAACATCACACCTCTTTCCGCTGCCAAGTTTACGAATTTTAAAGATCTTGTATTCTCCTTCCTTTTAAATATTTTGCTTAATTACACCATTATAATGGATCTAATTTCTTGAAATCTTTCTTAATGTGAAATCTCTGTTATGGAAACTGTTTTATAATCATTCTTAGGCAGGGGTTTCTTTCGCGGGAATGAATACCTGCATTCCCCTAAAATTTGAGGATCTTCATCCATTAAAAAGTATACACTTGTGTAATTTCAGGTTTACTTTACCCATATTTAAAAAGAATATGCGTAGCATATCTCCACGAGATAGCAATTTGGCACCAGCTACTTGGTTTTTCATTAAAGCAATAAAAAATATCTGTTTTCGAGCCATAATTTAGTAAAACGAACTTCATATGCACCCTTGAACAAATGACCGAAACTCATACAAAGTTGCTTTTGCCATCTATTTCAAAATAACGCATAAGCTTTATTGAAATGCAACAAAGTCTTTTGAGCAGTTCAAAGGATTAACATCTTTTCTGCCATTAGCAAGAATTTAATGCAAGAATTTTTTTTATTTGCTTTAACTAGAGGCAGTAACCATTAATAATGCAGGGGAGGGGGTGGAGAAACATGTGTGTCAATGTATGACTTATGGTGTATAGCTTTTTCCCATTAAAAAAGCTAACTCCATTGCTGAAGCACCCCCCCCCCCCACCCCTTACCCACGCGACGGCCCTGACAGTATTTAAATTGTGGTGTATTTTAAATGTTTTTTTTTATATAAATACTTAAATCTGTCCCTTTTTAGTTGATTTTTAGACAGGAAAGTTTAAAAGTTATCTAAATAATCAGTTTTGGGTCGCACCATTGTGATGGATAGCGTTTACGTAGTGCGGCCATGATTTGCAATCTCGCATAATATCGCTCGTTCTTTTCCCTATAACTCGAAACCTATTGCTTATAGATCAAAAGTGTAAATTACAAAGTGGTAGGAAATTTTATGTTCTATAACATTTGTATTGAGTGGTTTTTCGTAGTTAGCATAGATATTGAATTATAATGGAATTATTAAAAAAACACCCCAAAATTTTGTGTTTTTTGAAACTTTAAGCCCCGTGGGGCACGTGTTATTATTAATTGATTTGGCTAAAATTTTACAGGAATTATTTTTTCATATGACTAAACAAATTGAGGGGGTGGCACATTTCAAAATCAGAAATATATTTTTCCCCATGTTAATAAGGACCACCCTAATATATATATATATATATATATATATATATATATATATATATATAAGGAAAATTTTAAATAACTACCTTTGAATTCCATAACCTTTAAGGTTGAATCATTATATTCGAGGATTTTTTTCTTCATAAACTTTAAATATTTTAACTTTATTGCAAAAATAAACTTGTTATTGGAACAGAAGTTCTTAAAGAAATTAAAAGCCAGAATGTTACTTAAATACTGAAATAAAATACTCGTTTGAACACAAGTACGTTTGTAACAGTAATTGTCACCTATAACCAATTACACACAGGATTCATAACCTTAGGGAAAATATCGCCAAACCAAGCATTCAGTCGCAATTTGACCTTTTTAACGCCTAAAGTTAGCTACTTTTATTAATTTTTTTTCTCAAATTCAATACATAATCTTTATCGTTTGCTAAATTTATTTGCAGTTACAAGAATAATTATGTAAAATTGAATGTGATAAATCCTATAGCGTCCTTTCCTTGACATTTGGCAACGTTTGGAAAATGTCGCCTTAAATGACGTGTGATTCTTATACTTACGACAAATGACTGGTGACTGCAGTCCATGGTCCCCGATATTCCCCGATGGTTGACAGGTTTTAAGCCCACGAAGTGGGCTTATGACCATACGACAAATGACAGTGAGTGCGCCCTCTAGAAGGCAAGAGCATAGGCTTTATAGCCCGTTCGCCAGAAGAAACAGTCGCACAAAGAAGGACGACACAAACACATAGACAAATAACATTTATTGACTAACACAAACATCCATGCCTTACGGATTCGAACCCTAACCCAGCAGCTCCAAAGGATAGCATCCTAACCATTGTGCTTCGGGTCGGCAATTCTTAAAATTAAAAACAAATTTGCAAAAATATTTGTAAAAACCTGATAGGGTAAGGTGGGGTAAGTGGGCCATTGGGGCAAGTGGGCCACCCCCCCCCCCCCCCTGGCATTTCCCGAATTATGGACGTAAAAAAAATCTGTTACAATATTTTTACGTATTTACCCCAATAGATGCAGGAAACATTATGGCATCATTTTCATTGAAGTATGTAACAAGGTACAATCCTTTTTGTGAAAATTTTTAAAATTGCATCTTTTCGTAATTCATGCCATCATACTATTTTTTTATTTATTTCCAAACGGTTCGTGATACAAAACAAAATGTTATATGTTTTGAAAGTGTATAAAACATAGTATCTTTTTTGCAGTGTCATGTACTTGTGATGTTGATAAGGTTAAAAGAAAATTGGGGTGGCCCAGTTGCCCCGCGTTTGGGGTAAGTGGGCCACCACAATGGCGGGGTAAGTGGGCCAGGGGTGGCCCACTTGCCCCAACTCTTTAATATACTTTAAAAAAAGTCATATTCACTGATTCTTAGGGTTCGTCATATTCACTATTCATAGTCCTATTTATTGACATAGGCCAGTTTAAAATCTGTAGCCCTAACATTTTTTTACACTACATGCAAAAATGACAAGATGAAAATTAACGTATTTTTTCTTGTAGTAAGCTTGCATGCCAGAAAAAGTTGTTATTGGGGAACTATTAAAGATACATCATTACTTTTTTTTTCAAACACTCAAAAAATCATGTAGATTATTCCACTTGCCCCACCATATCTCTACCAGTTATGTGTAAAAATATATTAGGGGGGTGGCCCACTTACCCCACCTTGCGGGGCAAGTGGGCCACTCGGATGACCAAAAAGAAAAACATTTTTTAAATTTATTTTTTGCCAATTTGTGTTAAGGTAAGGTTGTCATGGGTACAGTAATAACATATGAGAGAATGGACCACAAAAAAAAATAAGTTGTTAGGCCGATTACATCCAGAGGTATGAGGGTCTAAAGTCGAATTATGCCAAAAAGGTGGCCCACTTACCCCACCTTACCCTATTTCAAAAACATTTAGTAATAAAATATGAAAACACTGTAAATTGCCTAATAATTGAAGAAATGTAAGTTAATACCAATTAGCTCTTTAACCCTCTCAGTCCCAGTGAGGCCATTTGGAATCATCACTTTCGGTATTTTTTTTCCAAATGTTTATGGTCCGTTATGACATCTAAACACACATCATTCGATTCTTCACACTTTGTTCTATTAGACAATATTTTACATTCATCTCAATAGTTAATCTAATAGTTAACAAGCGTTTCATCTGATTTTTTAAAAGTTCACTTCAGTTCCACATATTTAAAACACAATTTAAACTATTTCGATTAAAATAATTACTAAAATTTTTTTAATAATATGGTCAGATACCTTAAAATGTATAACTCGAAGTATTTTTAGGTAATATATACTTTTTTATTTTGTTGTTTTCCACAGTTAAAAATTGTTGTCATTATTTCAAAAAACATATAAAAAAAATATAAATGATTTTTTTTTCTTTATGGAGCTCTTATTTTTGACTTACAATAAGCTTATTTTGTGAATATCAGATTTTTCTGTATTGTAGTAAATTTCTGGGACTGAAAGGGTTAAATAAAAAATAATAACACTGTGGATAGCTTTCTTAGTAAACAAATAACGAACTCTCAAAAATTCACATAGTGTTATATTTTATGACGTCATTCCAAACCGATTTATATGGTTAGGTTATGTTTGAATTATCGTCGCACTAGGGCTACACGAGGGCTATTGGCGACTGGTGTTGTATTTTAGAACCACAGTCAAGTGACGAGCCGGTTCCTGAATAGGCACCCAACGCAACCGTTAAGGGCGAAATCGTAGGGGAGAGAAGGGGAATGGCGCCACCTTAAGGGAAATTGAATTTTCATGCAGAATTGTGTTGCAATTAATGTAAATTGTAATGATTATAGCATACTACAGTTCATAACCTATCTTGTAGTGATTTTTTAAAATTTTAATTTTTAATAGAAACTGAATAAAATTGTATTTTTCTAAAGCTCGCACAGTGGCGGGATTACCCCAGTATCTGGGGTAATGCCGCCACACCACTGGGGTTATGCCGCCACATCAATAAACAAACAAATAATCTATAAATAATGAAAAATTACACAATAAAGCAATACATATAGAACTAAAATAGTTTCAATTAACTTTGGAATGGTAAATTGTACAGGGTACAGCTCTTTTATCAACTTTCTGTGTGCAATAACTATGCAGGTTTTTTTTAAAGCTTCGTTGGTCTATTTGACCAGTTCAGTTATTCTTTTTCGGATACGTAGCATCTCTAACGAAAACTAATAGGTTGTAGGGCCAATATATGAAATTTCTATTTTACGGATTATGCCGCCATCCTTTTGCATGTGGCGGCATAACCCCAGAGTGATGTGGCGGCATTACCCCAGTAAGACAAATTGGCATAGACGATTGTTTAAAGAAAGGTAGTTAGCCTAGCGTCCAAACTAACGACGTGAAAAAATAGCCAAATAATTACTCTTTTAAATTATATATAACTGATTTATCTAACTTAGAGATAGCAGTCACTTATCGCTTAATTTCAGAAGGCTCAAGATTAGATGAAAATCACTAAAAACCGTATTTTTTAAATAACTTTACACCAACTCACCGCATGGCCATTAGCGTCCATACTACAAATTACTTTGTTTCCTGCTACAGGTCAGCGCTCACAGCCCCCCTCCCACACACACAGCTGGCGAGATACAAGGGGTGGCGGCATTACCCGAGGTGGCGGGATTCCCCTGCTCTCCCCTACGCAGCGTTAGGACTTTGAAGGATATTTAAGGTGCACTCCCTTACACGGGGTTATTCATCGGACATTTTGACTGCACGGGCCGTTTATCATTCGGCAGTTATTTTGGATGGCCCGGACCCGAACCTGGAACCTTTCGCATGCTAGGCGAGTGCCTAACCGACTGAGCTCCCCAGCCCCACCCGATTTATATGAGAAAAAAATTATTCTCCTTAAATTTTTTTATTTAATTAAGGTTACCCGTGATATTGTTGATGTGGCAACAGCAATTTAAATGACTTAACATAAATTTTCAATGATAATTTAATGGGTCATTCGTCGACTGACAAGAGGACAGATGTCCAGAGGACAGACGTACCGACAGAAGAACAAAAAGTATGAAAATGAGTATCTGCAGTTATATCCTGCACCTCCCCTTTATCATTTCATATGGTTTTTACCTATCGTCTTATCCAATTAATTGCTTAATGCGAATTATCAATTTCTTTTTAAATCCATTATTAGATGTATTTGTATTATACATTTTTTTGGCCCCTTTCATATAATATGTATACTCAGAAGCTGCGTTTACACAGCAAGAATCTTACCTAGGTCGTTTTCACCCAGCAGTAGGGATAACAACGATAATTAGGGAATACCAGACAACCTAAGAAAGTGCGTTTACACACGTCTTTGATGTTTACCCGGGTGTTCGGCAGTGCAGTTAAAATATAACGGAATTTAAAATAACTATTTCAACAAATTTCTGTCTTTTAATTATTATAATGCTTCTTCAACTAAGTTTTTTCCGGCATAACTATTATACTAGAGCAGTAACATGATTTCTTCAAAAAATTCTAACAAAATTGAAGTTTTCTGAAATCATTGTATATAAGTTAAAAAAAATTTATTTAATTACTCAGTTGCATGTACGATTCATACACAACTTTTTTTAAAATTTTATTCCAACTGAGAAACAAAAAACTAAATAATAAAGAAATATTTTTTTGTATTTAGAGCATCGATAACAAAGCAATCGTGCTGCCATCTATTATTTATATATTTAGAATATTTATATTGTCTCTTCATACTGTTTCATTTTAATCAACAAAACAGTTATGCAATTAATAACTCAAACATTAAAGTAAAGTACATGAAAACTTTTTAAAAAAAAACTTTAAAATATCTGTTGTTTCTTAACTATTACAATCGAGCCATTCTCGTTTTCTACAAGCAACACAAGTTGTCGACACGGCGACAGTAATGGCCGCCATTGGATTTCGCTACGGATCACTGATCATACCCGGGTAGAAATCGCTTACCCACCTCTCGACCAGGGTGAGATGAAACCCACCAATCACCCAGCATTATTCCCTATTCTGGTGTGGCTGGGGATTTTTCGCTGTCTTACCTAGGTAAAACCCACCAATTTTGGCTCGTGTAAACGCGGCCAGAGGCAATGTGGAGCAATGGTCCCAATTAGGACCACATTGAGCTCAAAAAAAAAAAAAATTAGGCCACTTTTATACCCTTTTGTATATGTAATATATATAGGGGGCTTTAGTGGCAAAGACGGCCCCTTGACCCCTTTTATGTATAATATATATAGCCCCCCCCCCCCCAAAGTCAAGTGGTACCCTGGGCTTACTTTGCTCTTTCTAGGGGTACAGAGCTGCCCCTCTCTACTCAATGGTGGATACACACTTGGCCTTTTATACATAATTTAAATTCATTTCAAAAATATTAATTTGTTTTCACTTATTTTGTATGTTTTAATACATTCTTAATTAAGTATTTGTAGATTTTTTTTCCACTTAAACGATTATTATCATATTGCATTTGGCCCTCTTGGCAAATTTTTGTTTGATCCACTCGGCGATCGACGACTAGTAGCACGGGCCAGTCCGCCCCTGTGTCTATTATCATTATATAATTATATATTATACTATTTTTCTCGTCTACATGAACAACATGTCTGCGCACAACCAACCCTTGTGAGTTGGTTAACCCGGCACCCCTTCGCCATATTATATTATAACAACACTCTACTAAAACCTAATAATTTTTATTACCTAATTTTTTAATAAAAAGTCCACATTATTCAATTTTTTTAAAGTAATCTTAAATAGAGGTACAAAAGCAAAGAAATAATCTAAATATCTATTAAGAAGATCTTAAAAATCTTATATATCATAAAGAACAAAACTTAATGCATATCGAACATATACATAGGGCAAGCAGATCTACGACAAGATAACTATACAAAGAAAATTCGTCTTTCAAACAGCTGCAATAAGTTGCCAAAAATAGTAACTTTATTCGCCGAAATATAGCTATTCATTTTTGTTTCTTTCCCAAGTTCTTTTTTATACCACTAGAGTGTCGGCCTCATAGGTTCAAGTCATTGACCCTTAAAAAAAGTATTGCCGATCACTAGCCTAGTCGCACGGTCGTGTCGCTAGTGCGACTAGGGAGTTATCTAAAAGATTTTGAATAATTAAGTTCGGTATATGGTTTCAATATTGTTTGGAGTTTTGCACCAAAGAGTACCAAAATTTGTATCCTGCTCTAAATTTATATTTTCCTTTTTAAATTTATATTTCCTTTTCTAGCCTAAATTTATATTTCCTTTTCCTAAATTTATATTTCCTTTTCTAGCTACTATTGAACTTTTTTCACTTTTTTCACATATTATGCTACACTATTTCGCTAATTTCTGCTTCAAAAATTGCTCTAAATCGGCGGTAGCCTAATTTCTGTTTATAGGATGGCTAAGACCAGGACGAAACCCACACACCAGCACCTCTAAACGTGTATCTAGTTGAATTTAAAAAAAAAAAGATGTCTACAAACACTTATTTATATTTTTGTCCGAATTCAACTTCACGAAAGTTATTTGCAAAAAAAAAAAAAAACCGTTGTTCTTCGCAAAGATACATAATAACCTTCTTTTATAAAATAAAATAATTCGACCACACAAATAATTCTATATTGAATGAAATGGTTACATTACATGTACAATTTTTTCTTACAAATGAGAAATATTTAAATATTCATATAAATATTTTCATCTGTTCCGGAACATGAATTTACATTTGTATAAATTCTTGTGTTATCATTCGTTTTAGTACTTGGATTAACATTAGCATAAATGTTTTCTTCATCTTCTTCGGCTTTTGTGTTATTGACTTTTTCTTCTGTGACATTTGCGTAAATTTCTGCATTTTCCGAACATATTTTTGTATTATCAAAATCTTCATAAATATGAGAAGCACAGTCTATTTTCTTTCCTGTAAAAAAGTTTAGAACGTGTATTTATGAACATTCATAATAATTGCAGACTTGAATAAATTATGAAAGTAGAAGAAATTATTTTTGTTTTGAAATACTTTTTAACTTAAATAAAAAAAATAAGAAATATGCAAGTAAAAAAATTTAAAAATAATTTAAATGCATCAGCAGTTGCTTAAATATTCAAAGCAAAATAAAAAAAAAAATACGACATTATCTTGATTGCAGAGAAATTCAATACTGACTTGCCGCAATTTACACTGTTCAATACCACGAGAATAAGCAACTTCAACAAATTGAACTTTTTTTTTTAAAAAAGTTATTAAAACGTTATTCACTCTTGATAATTTAATAAACGTTAAATGCGCTTTTAAACAAAATGTCATTCTTTGTGAAAACGTTATCAAGAAAAGATAGTCAAATGTGTCTTGTTCGTTGCTAATTGGATCTAAAACGAACACATCAGTTCGTTTATTCGGAGAACACTGTGCCAAGACTTTTTTACCTGGACCCGAAACCTTAGAGATGACGATTCTACTGACTACATTTTAATAAAATTTCATCTCCTTTAATGCTTTCTTTAACTCGTTTATATATTACAGCAAATATTTTTATTTTGTAGACTATTTTTTGTAACGAATATTTTTTATAATTGCTCGAACAACTTATTCTCTAGCAATTTTTTTCTTGCGTAGAAAATAAGATTTATTTTCTGAAAAAATTTGTTTCCTTTTCAACTTCTCAGTGGAAAACACTCTTTAATGATTGAGTGTATCTTAATTACATTGGCGCTTATTAAATCAACCGTTTTCATAATGATGTAGAGTTTAGCAGGTTTAGAGTATTTCTTCGTTACTCGTTTTTCGCAAATACTCGAGCAAATAACCGGTAAAATATGAGATACGTAATTAGCATTAAAATTATAAAACCCTCACCTATACACGATTTTCATTAATTCATTGTTTAGCAAACTTTAGTATAATTTTCTCACAATTTTGTACGACATATATTCAAGACTTCAGTTTTATTATTTACAAATGTTATGTGATTAAAGATAATTTACTTTCATTAATTTCCTTTTCATTTTTTAACAGCTTCTTGCTGTCAAGATTATTCTGTAAATTTTGAAGTGGAGACTGAAACTGGATACTATAAAGTGATGAACCTATGAAAAGATATCGATAGATAAAGTTAGATATTATTATTAATGGATAATTTGCAGTAGTGGATAAAATTACAGAAATAATAGCGCTTAAAATGTACAATAAATATTGTTATTTTAAAGTCAGCACACTTAGGATTATTTAGTTGTTGATTATACTATATCTATTGTAATCATACATACGATATTTTATCAACATACGATATAAAAATCTGCATTTAAATAAGATTTAAAAATTAAATTAGGGTCACGCCCATTTAATTTTCAAAACAGTTGTCGGAAAATAGTTCATTTCAGGACTCGAAAAACCGCCCGTCCCCCCGTCCTCGGCGGTCGAAAATTCCCCGAGGACAACAAATTACTCGATCCCTACGTCCTCGTGAACGGCCATTTCCCCGTTAATGTTTGTTATACATTTAAATTTTTATCTGACAAGAGTTTAGATCTCACTTCTAAAATGACCTTTTAATCTAGAAATCCTGTTGATTCTTTCATCAGACCAAATACGCATGCTCATGTAATCGGTTAAAAAAAAAGTAGCTCATTGCATGTGCTTTTGGAACTTGATCGAAGGAATTACCAATTACGTACAAAACAAATTATGCAAAACAAAGAACAATTGCAATAAATGCACTTATGAACATCTACCTAACTGGAAAACCCCTTTTACATTTGTGCAGAAACCTCTGTAAATCATTGGCTTGATTGTGGAACTGGCAAACGCCATATTTGATTCATTAAAAAACGTAGTAACCTCGGATAAATTGACATTGTAACTATCTTGAACTTTGTAATTTTTATTCGATTATTCATAAAATAAATAGTTGCAATTATAGTAACCTATGGTATGTCTTAAATTGAAATATAGCGCAATCCTAGTAACTACTAATACATTGTGCATTTTATATAAATGTTTATAATAAATAAGACAAAGTTACATTATTTTTTATTTATTTAGAAGCTATTTATATATAATTAAAGTTTGACGGGTTACTTTCAAAGGAAGGCGGGTACATTGTTGGACAATCCATCGTCTGGGACGGGTAAAATGAGATTTTTCGTTTATTTTGCTCAATATGCTTATATATATGTTAATCTTTATATTACATAAAGATTACTTTTGTTATTTTATTAAAAATAGTTATGTTTTGAAACATGCAAATAGAAACCACTGATTTACAAATTAGACACACATGCGCTTAATAAACCACATCTTATATTTTTACTTTGTAAATCGTTAAGGATTAAGTTACAAGCACTAAAATATTGAGATTTTTTTAAACTTATGTTCACTCACCCTTATCTTGCATATTTTCATACACAGGTCTAGAGAAAGTTTGCATCTTAGAGCCTATTTCCTGGTAAACATTTCCTCCATTGTCCTCTTCACTATCAGTTTCTTCTGGCCGTTGAAAGGGTACTTTAAAATTTGTTAATAAATATTTTTATATTAATAGTTTGGTTAAAGATTTTAGTACATTACATTTCAATATTTAAATTGCGTGACAAACACTTGAACACAAATTTATGGTACATATAAAATTTAGAAATTGTTAAGCACTAATTAAGAGTTTACCACATAGAAAACGTTCTAGAATTTTGAATGAAAAACGAAAACTTATTCGCTGAATTTTGGAACACGAAAACTTTCTACATACTACTTTATTATGTATATTAAAATGAGTTTTCAGCAATAAGTCAAAGTCTAAAAAGTTTTTTACATGCTCATTCATTTTTGACTCGTATTACTCTTTCATAAAAGAAAGTGATATGCATATGGACATTTCCAAACAAATACATAAAATATTAAGTTCTTGCAGAAAAAAAGTTTAAATTAACATTTAACTTATCAAAAAACATACCTTGACTTTTGCCATGAAGTGAAAGTCTGGAAAAGAAAGAAGGCATAAAAACGTAAGAGTAACACCCCCTTATAAAACATATATTTCAAAATCATGATATTTTTGAGTATATTAAAATGTATACATTAACAGCTATTAATCTGCTATTATCGCTAGAGCTATTATCAAGTGTCCTTATTTATTAGATTCTACTGATACAATTAAAGGAATATATTTCATTTTCATAGGATATGTAATGGCTTTTGATACCCGATACACCATGTGTAACTTTTAATGCTAAAAATGCATTTTTATGTCGCTGTCAAATATAAAGACACGTGTATAAAAGTATTCTAAATCATTTAAAATTTAAATTGCACATTAAAGGAACTTACAACTCGATCTCAGCTACTTTTCTTTTTCTTTTACAAAGAACGCATCCGATTGTTGCGATTACAATTGCTAAAACGGCAGCTGCTACTGAAAAGAAAGATATTCGCACCACGGGATTATCCAAAAGTGCCGCACCTGTAAAAAGACCATAAAACGTTCAAAATACTTTAATGATAGGTAAAGACAGTAATTTTTAATGGGCAAATTTCGGTACAGACTGGAGCTCAATTTCTGACGGCCGGAAATGTTTTGCAAGTTAGAAATGATGGGAAAGCACAAGTAGCACAGTAGGTCTATTTAGAAAGTAAACTTGGAAAGCATTTCCTCCCCCATCCACGACTGCGGTTTTCTTGGAAACGGGGTGATTTATAGCTGTTTCGGTTTTTTCCCCACCCTACATGGGGAAATACTAACTGTTTTGATTGTAATCCTCAAGCGCGCTAGGATTAGATAAGCCATGTTCCCCCCTTTTCTTAGAAAACCCAGTGAAGGGATGGGGGAAGAGAGTCTTTTCGAAGCTTACATTCTGACTAGAAATGGTACAAAGTCGATTCGGAACCAGAAAAGTATGGTCACTCTTGCTCGAATAGGTTTCGTTACTTCTTTTAACTAGCCGACCTCCCGATTCTTACGGAAAGCATGGCGTCAAAAAGATTCATTGGCTTTAAAGTTGCGTAGGCCGTGCTTTATCATAGGAAGGCTCGCGTATCCAAGTATTACGTCATAGGGGATTTTGGTTTAATATTGCAAAATCAGATTATAATATTACGTTATATTTTACAATATAACTTTTTTCAACAAAGAATTGCATTAAGATTTCGAAAGATAATTGTGAGCAAGTTAACTTATCATTGTTTTAACTAGATATTTGAAATAAAGAAAAAAAAGAAGCATATCTTGAACTTTTTAATTATTAAAACTAAAAATGATAAGATCTGAAATATTTTGTTAATTTCATAAATACTAAGTCACTTACTCTCATGAACGACACATCCAAAACGTGAATCACATGCAACATGGGCATCACATTTACATTTATGAGCACATCGTATACCATAGAAGCCAACAGGACATTCTGCAAAAGAACCAGATTATAATACGTAGCAGACGAACTGAATTTGTTTCAGTTATACATACCACATTACAATTAACACTATAGGAAATAACATTCATAATATTACTAATCCTTGGTTTAATTGAATCGTTGAAAGTAAAAGGTTTTAAGTAATTAGGGGTATTTCCCATCAAGCTACATACTTTTAACGAGTTACTAAGAAAACAAGCATGCAAATTTCCCCAATTTAACCCGTTCAGTCCCAAAAATTTACTACACTGCAGAAACATCTGATATTCACAAAATTAGGTTATTTTTGGTCAAAAATAAGAGTTCCATTCGAAAAAAAAATCATTTAAATTTTTTATATGGTTTTTGAAATAATTCCAAAATATTTTAACTGTGGAAGACAACAAAGTAAAAAAATATATTTCCTAAAAACACTTCGAGTTATATATTTTAAGGTATCTGACCATATTATTAAAGAAATAGTAATTATTTTAACCGAAATTGTTTAAATTGTGTTTTAAATGTGTGGAACTGAAGTGAACTTTTCAAAAATAAGGTGAAACGCTTGTTAGCTATTTTCTGAATAAAAAAAATAGTAGTTCTGACTTCTATTGAGATCAATGTCAAATATTTTCTAATCGAACAAAGTGTGAAGAATCGAATGATGTGGGTTTAGATGTCATAACGGACCATAAACATTTGGAAAAAAATTATTGAAAGTGATGATTCCAAATGGCATCACTGGGTCTGAAAGGGTTAAATGTATTTTCAACTATGACAGTACGAAACACCTACCGTCCGAGCATTGATGACCCGTCCATCCAGGTTGACATTCGCATCTTCCAGTAAGCGGTTCACAGGTCCCTCCGTTGTCACAAAAGCACTTGCTTCGGCACTGCATTCCAAAAGTGCCATTGGAGCAGACTGCAAAATGCCAAGAAATGAAAGATTACGAGACTTTTTTTTGTTTATGGAACACAGGAACGCAAATGGATTTTCAAAGAACACTTGGTGTATCCATTCAGCCCTGCTAACGCTTGACTTGACTAACTCCGAATTTCATGATATACTCTGGCTGTGAATGGCTTCCGTCCACACAGTAACAGTGAACCACACAACACTTAAAGAGCATAAATTTTTTTGCGACTGCTAAAGTTTTCGTTTTGTTCCAGAAGGGGCTAATTAGACAGGGACCTACTGAATAGGGTCCATTTTGAAAAGCAATAAACGTAGATATAGTCGATGCGCTCACACTTGAACACACGTTGAAAAGTCATGAAAAACGTTACACGTGCTTTTAACTGTTTTTGAAAATTGCCTCTATAATTCATATTTGAAATATTATAGCATTGCATATATTTTCCACCCTATTTCATACTACTAAAAAGTATTTTATTATACTTCAGTAAGCATTTACAGGTAAGTCATGTATTTGTATTTGATTAACGCAATAAAGTTATTTCAAATGAACAGTGATCATTCTCACGGGTCTTCTTTTCGAAAAGTTGAGTTGAATTATCGTCACACTAGGGCTACTCTACTGTTGCTACTACTACTAGAGGATTATTAGTGACGAGTGGCATCGAAATTTAGAACCACAGCAAGTGACGAGACGTAAGTTTGGAGAGCGCAGCGAGAAGCAAGAATAATATCCGGTGTTAAAGGAGTGCACGTTAAATATGATCCAAAATTGGGCAGTTATTTTGGCAATATCTAAAAAGAAAAAACTTATCTACTGTAAATATATACAAAAAGAACTGTTCAAAGAAAATAACTATATTTTTCGGTAAATATACGATTTTATTCTGTAAAATTAACAGATTTATTTTACAGTGTAATATATGATGAGAACAAAACCCGGGAAGCTTCTGTCACACTGAGAAAAAAATACTGTAAACATACAGAATTTTTTTTAGTAATGTTACAGAAATAACCAATTTTACAAAAAAAGTTTTTGTAATTCTGAACAGAAATCTTCATTTCTGAAGTTACAAAATAATTTCTAGTATTTTAGCCTCGACCTTGATTTGGATAGCCCTCGTGTAGCTCTAGTGCGAGGATAATTCAAACCTAACCTAATCTAATCGATCGTGATTCAATTAGCCAATCGCCATTTTAAATTTATACTTTAGTTGGTTGTTTCAAATGAATTTAACTTCTAATTTCCTAGCGATCTATGTGCCGAAATAGCACAGTTGGGAAAGCGTCAGGCTGATCATCTAAAGGTTCCTGGTTCGATCCCGGGTTTCGGCCGTCTGCTATTCCTCGGTATTATAGTGGTCAGTACCCCCGCCTGTCATGCGGGAGACCAGGGTTCGATCCCACGTAGTACGAAAGTAGACATTTTGTTTTTCTTTGCAATTGCACGGAAAATGTGGTATCCATAAAATTTTCTTGTATAGTTACTGAAACATTACTTGTGTGGGATACATAAAATAGTCCTGTGAATCTACATGATATATACATGTAATGCTAACAAAAATATATTATGTGTTTTTACAGCACTATTTTTAGTAATTATTTGCTAGAAATTTTCTAGGAAAAGTTTTTTACAAAAAAATGTTTTGTAATGGTTACAGATTTTTTTTCACAGCGCACGAAATGGTTAATATCTTTGACAAAAATTAATGCCGTATTTGAATTCAGATAGTCAAATTCATTCGAAATCAACTGCAAATACTCCTGCAGCAAAACAGATAGTGCTCTATGTAATCAATAAGTAACTGATCATCAATACCAGAGAAACAGTTACAAGAAATAGTATATTAATCCCCTATAACTAAAACAATTTAGCCCAATATTGTTACTTTACCTTCAGAACAATCTATTCCGGTCCTTCCTGGAGGACAAATGCAATTGCCAGTCTTCGGTTCGCATGGGCCGTACTTGCACAGACATTGTTCTTGGCATTTGTATCCCCAAGTTCCCGCAGGGCAAACTAAAATGAAGCAATAGAAAAAATAAAATCTGAAACTCACGAAAATATGCATCTTCATTAGACATACGCGCTTTTTCCGAACAGTGCAATTTTTGGAATTGTAATATGGCCATATTAAAATTCCAGCCAATTCAGCACATCGCCAATTTCATTGTCTGCATGGCCAGCACTAAGTGTAAGAGTAGTCAAACCTGACCAAAAACAAAATCAACATTTTTGGACCAGCGTTGCACGGCGCTATGAGCATTTTATGACATCTTTATGTTGGCTGAAGGCAATCAATAAATGTGTTTTTTTGCTTTGAAAGAATGGTCTTCATTTTCAAGAGATCTTATTTCTTTTAAATAATTTAATTTCGTATACAGCGACTTGATGGGTCCCTCTTAGCAGATGAGAGACCCTGTGCGAACCTACTGGGTTACTATTTAAGTTGAAATTTAGTAGTTTGGAATACAAAATTTTCTGAACAATATTAACAAGCAAGAACAATTGGTTTCTTTATGCTAATCTCATCCTTTTCTTAATGCTTATATCTTCTAATATATTCAAAAATAATATTAGCTCTATTTTCTCCAAATTCAATCTATTTAAAAAAAATAAACCTCCCAAATCTTAAATGATCTCCTAAATGAAAAATCATAACATATATAACCTTATTTTACTTTAAGGCGAAAATAAGAAAAAAATTCATTTAATCTATAAAAGTTTAGTTACATTTAAAACGAGCTTCTTTTTAGCAACAGCAAGAAGGCAACTTAGACACCTTGTTGACTTACTTTTCTGGCAGAGTCTACCATCCAAACCAGGTGGACAATTGCACCATCCTGTTATGTGATCACACGAGGACTGGTTGGGACACACGGGACAGGACTCGGCACAATCCTGCCCATAGGTACCCAAAGGACACTCTGGAAAAAACCATGATTTTAGTAGAATTCACATGCTCATAAGAATAATGTAAATCAATAAGGGTCATTTTTAAAAAGCAAATTCGAGGATCTCTTTGAATATATCAATTTAGGAATACGTGTAATAGTTTTATATGTATGATAACTTTGAAAAACGTACCATTATTTGAAAATGTCATCCATATTTTGTTTAGTTAGAACATAAACAGTTTAATGATTAATTTTTCTTACAAGCAAAATTATTTGCATATGACTCTCCAGAAAATGTCACCCAGTGCTTCGATTGAATGCGTCCGACTAATGAGATGATGTTGCATAAGTCTGCAACTTTTAACCATTAAAAAAAATTATGTGTTTTACTATTATTAAACTAGATTTTATTTTAAAAATACATTTACAAAAACATTTTACAATTCTCTTTTAACCTCGTTTTAGCTATCCAAAAAAAAAAAAAAAAGATTACCCTATATCTCCTAATTTAACAATTGCAAAAAGCAAAAATTGAAAAAATCCTTAATATTTAGATAATTAAAAAAAACATAGAACTAGTTTAAGCTGAGTGTTTATGAATTTTTTTAATATTAATACTCTCGTATGTATATGAAATATAATTGTATGTTAATCACAATACTTACTTTCAGTACAATTATAACCCATGTATCCGGTATCACAAATACATTGGCCAGTGATATGATTGCACATGATTTCTTCATCACATTCACAAGTTTGAGAACACAATTGCCCCCAGGTTGGATGAGAGCATTTGTCCTTGCAATGTTCCCCTGTATAACAAGAAATGATTAATTTTCGATAAAATTCAATTTCGATTAAATTATTGCTACTAACTTCACTGTTAAAACCACATTACTTAAAACCTTAAACAATTTATTTCAATAATAAAAATAATAACTTTTTATATAAAGTATGTTTCATCATTACCTTCCTTCAGCATCGTTTATAGGTAACTAAAGATTCACAGCCCACTTTACTTTTATTTAAAGGGCAACAGCCATGAAATTACACATTTGAAAATATAAAATAATATTATGTAAACAAATTTTTGCATAACAAAATTTGAAAATATTTGCGTAAATTACCTTTCCACCCAGGCAAACAACTACAATGGCCAGTTGAAAAGTCACAATCAGTTGTAGTATTTGCATTACACGAACATACTTCATTGCATTTTAGACCAAAGAAGCCAGGCTAAAATTATAGAGAATTTAAATAGGGAGACAACATATATAAATATTTATTAGTAAAAAGTTGTATATTGCTTTCCATTATTATTTTTAATAAAATGAAACTTGCCTATAGTTGAATACTTTAACATAAGGCAATATAAAAAAACATATGTACATAGATTAGGTTAGGTTTGAATTATCCTCGCACTAGAGCAACACGAGGGCTATTGGCGACGGGCGTCGTATTTTAGAACCATAGTCAGGTGACTATCCAACACCTGAAAAGGCACCCAACGCAACCGTTAAGGGCGACATCGTACGCAGCGTTAGGACTTCGAAGGACATTTAACGCGCACTCCCTTACACGGGGTATTGTTCGTCGGACATTTTTTGGGCGCACGGGCCGTTTATAGATCGGCAGCTATTTTGGCGATGCCCGGACCCGAACCACGAACCTTCCGCATGCCCCATTTGTACATAGAAGTACAGCCCCCATTTGTACTTAGAAGTAACATTTGAAATTTTTTTGTTCATTTAACTTACCTTACACTTGTTTTCACAATTATGTCCCTCATACCCCGGTAAGCAAGTACAGCTTCCATTTTTAGGATTACATTTTCCATTATTGAGACAAGTGCATTTGCTTTCACATTTGCTACCATATGTGCCTGATGGACAATCCTTTTCGCATCTTTCACCTGTAAAGCCTATAATAAAAGTTTTTAAAACTAAGTCCCAACTGGTATAATCTAACACTACATATAAACAAATCTTAATGTTCTATAACTTGTAAAAAAAAAACTCTTCCCAAAAGTTTGCTTCTCTTTAACTAAAGAGAACTCTTTAACTAAAGAGAATTTTATGAAATTTTATATTAAAAAAAATAAAACTTACATTTTCATTTCAATTAAAAATTTCACTATTGCTTTAATCTTTTCCAAATTTGGCATAGTGATTTCAAATATAATGAACAATGCTTTTTTGCAAATTTTTTTATTTAAATATAATTGATTTATTTTAAACGGTGTTTTTCAACTAAAAAAAGGGGTTTACGCCAACACTTCTAGCATAAAAAGTTTTATATAAATTTACCTGAAATTTTTCGCAGATGCTATTTCAATATATATCTGTGCCATGAACCTCTAACATCTGGTGTTAGTATACAAGTTTTTTTTAAAAAAATGTCCAAGTGTAAGTTAATCGAAAAAAATCCTTTTTTTGTGGTTAATTTATAACATTTTTCGTAATAACTTTTTTTTCATGTAATTTGTATGTAACTCTAGAGGGTCATTGCATGTATCAGTTCAAAACGAAGAATTTAACACATAATAAATGTTCATAGGATGAAAATTCAATGTGGTAGACTTGTTGGCGTAAGCCTCTTTTTTTAGTAGAAAAACACCGTTTAAAATAAATAAATTATATTTAAATAAAAACAGAAGCCTAAATAGCCTATTATTCATTATATTTGAAATCACTATGCCAAATTTGGAAAATTTTAAAGTAATAGTAAAAATGTTAGAATATTGGGAAATTTTGGGTATTCGCCTACCTAGGCGACATGACACCATCCTACTCCCCTTAAAATACAGCTCGCAATCTAATAAAAAGCGTGGTTTAGGTTGCTGAAGATAAATTGATGGAGTAAAAATTCGTTATTTTTTTCAAGATTTTTTTTTTTTAGTATTTTTGGCTTTTCGTCATCTTACCGACTACGCGTGAGGGGGGGGGGGTGACGAAAACTGCTCTTTATATTCAATTCGATACATTTCCAAATTAGAAATATTGAATTTGGCAATTCATTATTTTATATTGCATTCATTTTAAAAGCTGGTTTAGTTGAGCTACACAAGGACAAGAGGCATTTTACTTAACCTAGGATAATCATATATAAGCTAATATTCCCAATCTTACCCCATCTTCCCTTAGTTTAAAAATGTATTACTATCGAAACCTTTTAACATCTAAAGTAATGCAGTGAACTTGATGAAGTTATCTCGCTTACCTGGTAGACAAACACATGCCCCCGTTTCTGGAAGGCATCGAGCTTCATTCTGGCATAAGCAATCATTTGCACAATAGTATCCCCATCTCCCCTCATCGCAAATTTCCTCGCACCTAGAAAGACACTCAGTTAACACAAAGACTACATATAGATATAAATCTTAAGTGCATTCTCTAGCCTATTGTCTATTTACTATGCGAGCCTCGAAAAGACTTTTTGCCCCCATCCCTAAGCTTGATTTTCTAGGAAACGAGGAGAGCGTCGCTTTTCTAAACCTAATGCGTTTGAGGTTCTGTTGTGAGGTTAACAATCCGAACAGTTCAAACCCAAGTAGGGCGAGGGAA
This sequence comes from Hylyphantes graminicola, assembly GCA_023701765.1. Taxonomy (NCBI): domain Eukaryota; kingdom Metazoa; phylum Arthropoda; class Arachnida; order Araneae; family Linyphiidae; genus Hylyphantes; species Hylyphantes graminicola. The sequence continues at coordinate 16,692,622 of CM043123.1, read as the reverse complement.
AAACACGCTCACGCCGATTCGAAGAAAACCACTTGCGGGGATGGGGGAAGAAAATGCTTTCGAGGCTTGTATTCTAGTAAGACAAGGTATAGTTTGTACAATTTATGTAATCTAATTTTAATATTGCTTTTAGAATCTTGAAAAAAAATTATGGGATATAGTTAACCATCTGCGAGAGGAATACAGACGTGTGAACAATTCCACAGATGCCAGTCTTTCTATTAACTGTTTTTTAAATTCATAAATTTTTGAATTTAATTAAATTTACAAATTAAGTTTTCTTGAAGATACTTTTCAAAGAAATTTTACCAGGAGGTACAATCTTATATAACTTAGTTACCAACTATGGTTCAGGTACACAAAAAATACATAGAATTATTTAAAGTACATATCAAAACAATAAAATTACTTTCAGATGGTAATTAGAGTTCAAAATTACCAAAAAAGTGTATTATCACACAAATTAAAAGCACAGAAGCTCAACAAGTAGTTAAAATGGTTTTTTGAATAAATAACGCAACTCCTTAGTACATTTTAAAAGAAAATAACACAAGACACACGCATTAAATAATTTTATTAAGGACACTGAAAATAGTCAATAGAAATTCAGTTTACATATATTCTAAAATATTACAACAAACCTTTTTTATCCACAAAATTAGCATGCCGCGTATAGAAAAAATACTTCAACTGATCTTTCATTTTCCATATAATGTCACGTTTAGTACCGAGTTTCCTAACTACAAAGGTCATATTTAACGAGTTTATTTATAGTTTTTTTTTAGAAATGGGGGTTTCTCTTCTCCATAAACTAATTTTAATCACGTGGATAAAAAGATTTGAAATAAATATTCCACCATTCTAAAAAATAATCTTATTTTTTTTAAAATTTGATATTGTACAAGTTCAAATTAACATCACCTGCAAAAAACAGAAAGGCTGTATTAGTTGCATAATGATCACTAAATTTACAAGCAATATCTTCACAGTTTTGAGCGTTTTAAGTATTTTTAATTCTTAAAATATATCTCATTTTTAAATAATTTCATTTAGAACTTTAAATACTTATACTCTCATGCAATATTTTTTTTTTAAATATGGGTTATCAGTAGTAACTCGTTTTAAATATTGGAAATTGTTACCCACCACCATCGGAAAATAAGAGGTAAAGAATTAATGGTAGTACTTACCAGTAACTTCAAACTCTTCGTAATTACAAATATGAATTAGAACAGTTATGCTAAAGTAAAAAATAATAGAACAAAGTTCTCATTATTGATCTCTCAGATGTTTTATACGATTTGATGATTCAAGTTTATTTCCAAAATATTGAACAACTGCTCTGAAAGGGTAAATATATAATTAAATACACGTCAACTGATGGATTGTTATTAAAAGAAATCATTTTCCAGCAGGATTCAATGCAACGGTTAGTATGCCTTCTACTGATTTATTATAAATTTGTTTGAAGTATCGTGCTTTTGCTCTTAATTCTTAATTTTTTAAAGAAAAGGTTTTGCATTCTATTAAGTAAACTAATTTCTAACAACTGTGAGAAAAAGATCAGTTTCATGTAATATCATTCTTAGTTTGATAATATAAATGTTAATTGGTTAAGTAATTATTAAATTAAGAATGAAACTGTAAATACAAGCTACAAGCACTTCATTTTTATTTAATAGTAGTTATACTTTTCATTTTATTTTATCTGCTTCATAATGGAAATTGACACATTTGAAAATTATTCAGTGTGCATGAAATGACAAAAAAGTAATTTTTTGAAAGCTTTTACTACCTATACAACACTATTGCTTTTAAAAGATGCAGCTCCTTAAACAAACAACGCTCAAAAACTTTTGATGAGATATGTGTTGCAAAACAGTTAATAATTTAATTTCCTACGAAGGGGGAATTTTTATGGGCTCAAATTTGCATTGTTTACACATCATTGGAAACATACAAAAAAAAACTATCACAAGTTGCCGAGTTTCAAAATAATGACATAACAGCAGAATTATCTTACATTACCTTAACCCATAAAATCAAGTGATAAAAACTTACATAACTCCCTTATGGCCTGAAGTGCAATTGCACGATCCGTTTACTGGATTACACCTGGCCCCATTTTTACACCTGCATGTGTCATTGCAGTTTTGTCCAAATGTATCTTCTGGACACGACTTTTCGCATTGCAAGCCATGCCAACCTGCATAAAACAACAATTGGTCCTAAAAATATATTTGGTTGAAGTTTTTTTTCACATTTGAGCAAGAGAGCTGTTGGTGACGGGCATGGCCGTCTTTAACTGGGCTGGGGCCCCTGGGCACACAATAATTTGAGGCCCTTTTGGTGAGAAAAAAAATAATAATTTAAAAAAATGAATCACAATAATTTTTTTTACTGAGTATGACCATTTATTTTAGGTAATCAATTATTACCATTATGAAAAGCATTAATAGCATTGGCGCTTGCAAAAATCTAGTTTCTGAAGGAGACTTCAGGACTCTATTTGCACCTAAATGCTCTGTCAAAACTTTCCATCGTTTTGTTGAAGCTGAGAAAATTTTTTACAATTCAATCATAAACAATGTTGACATTTATGTTGGTTTTTGTTTCGACAGTGCGGCTTGACTTTGGAATCGGAGTGATTGCGTGAGTGATCGCTAGAAGGCGTACTTAGTAAATTAGGTAGGATGCGTTTGGAAATATCATTAATCAATTAAGGAATAGGCGCAGTCATCGATATAACGGCGTAGTATATGCCTTGTAAATATCTTCTGATAAGATTACAGATTTGTGAAAAAAGTGTAATGTGCCCGACAAATACGTTTGGAGAAGAAATGTGAGAGAGAAATTGTCGGTCCTTCGGGGCCCCCCTGAGAATGGGGGCCCTGGGCACGGGCCCCGTGTGCCCTTATGGTAAAGACGGCATTGGTGACGGGCTCGTGCAAGTTCGAACTGTAGTCAATTGTGACTACGTTTAGGCACGTATCTAACTGAACCTATATGATGAACATATGAACAACGTTAGGACATTGGGCAATGTTGGTTTTAATGTACATCATCTGATAATTTATTTAGCTACAAAACCAGTTTATAGACCGATCCGAGAATACCGATATAACCGATCCGAGAATCTAAAGACTGGCAACACCTTATGCCACTCGATTTTCAGGCCTTTTAAAGTAGAGGTAATGATTGAACTTACTATTTGAGAAGCAATTCTATATAACTAATTACAAAAACACAAAATATCTTTTATTATACAATAGTCCTATACGGTTCAATCAAAGTCTTATCTGTGGACATACACGAATATATTTTTATAAAATAAATGTCCACCTACTCCAATAGTTAACTAGTTCATAGTGCTTTAAAACGAGCCATATAAAACGAATTTATTACAACAGCTTTCATTTTTCAAGAAACACAAGTTTCACATAAATGATTTTATCAATCCTAAAATCAAATTTGTTATTAAGGCATTGAAAATACTCACCCTTGGCGCATATGCACTCTCCAGTTGTTGGAAGGCAAAATGCCCCATTTTGACAAGTGCAATGCTCAGAGCAATAGTAACCCCATAGCCCATCTTCACAAGTTTCGAGACAACTAAAGAAAAACGTGGTAAATTATCAGCAAAATATATGAAGAGTACAGGGGAAAAACCGCTTAATTTAGTATAAAACTTTACTCATCAGGCCTCTTTGGCGATGATAGACAGTAATCGTCTAAACTGGTGTAAAGAAGCCAGTTTTAAGACATATTTTTACCGAGATTCACGCGATGCACTAGTCCGACGCTTGGACCAAGCGAAGAAAAAAGAGCAAAACAGGTTTTCAGTCGCCAATGTCCGCCAAGCAGGCACCATTACGGGGAGACTCCTAATAAAGCAAGCGGTTCTTTCCCTGTACTCTTCAGATACATAATTAAAAAAAACTATCTTGTTTAAGTAGAATCGACAACGCAACGACACAGTTGCTTATTCGCTGAAACACCAATGGTAGAAGTAAAATCAATTTTTTATAATACATAAAAGCATCATTTTTTATAGTATCATGATGCGTAATGAGAACAAAAAATGGATGAGATTTGAAACTATTCAACATACATAGTGTCCAAGAAGAAATTTGACCATTGGGCTGATAAAAATAGTTAGAGTTCTTAATTTTGGTAAAAATGTCGTATGTCGCCAAAAAAAAAAATTATATATTTTTAAAACTATAGAAATCTCCTATTCAGCTTACATTTTTAAGGTAAAAAATTAAAGTTTTCTATGGTTCGTTTTTTAAATAAACAGATATGTTTGACATGGTACACCTTATTAAAAACAGCTACGAAATAATTGAACAAATTCGTTAAAGAAAGATAGTGATATTCAGTTAATTTTTGATTTAGCTGGAAATATGGTTAAGCTCAAAGTAGATCATAGAACGATCAAAAATTCAGCTTAAACATTTCTGTTCCCTAATTTTAATACTTATTGATGAAAGTGGCATAGCTCTGCAAGCTGGCATCGCTCTGAAAGTGGCATAGCTCTGCAAAAGGCATAATACGCTTGTATTAGCCCACTGCATTAAGGGGGCTCGGTATGTTGTATATCGGTAATGTTAAATTGCCCAATTGCAAAGTACTTTTTTACAATAACTACTGATCCGATCAGCTTAAAATTTTCTTTGTGTGTTATATCAACCTTATATATTAATCTGAGGTTAAAAGTTTTTTTTTTAAACTGTTAGATTTTTTTAAATAAAATAAGTTTTAAAGTACCCAAAAAATCATGAAATTTTTCACTTTTTTGCCCCATGAATTTTTTTTCACTTTAGTTTTATTAAAATTTATAACCTCAGATTAATCTATACTATGTATTACATCATACAAAAAAGTTTACGAGAAAGCATAGCATAGTTTGTGAGAAAAGGTACATCGAAGTTCAAAATATCAAGTTCTGAGAAAAATGCATTTAAAGTTTTTATTGTTAACCCGTTTCAGTAAGTAAAGGGTTAAATAAAATGGCTTTTAATGTCAAAAATATTTTTCAATCGTCTTGATACTTTGTGACATTATTAATAAAGGTTGTAATATTATTTTAAGCCAATAATTTTTATTTTTTCACCGAATTTGGGGTACTGAACCCCCTTAATAGAAATTAGTAAAAATAGTTTTAAAACTTACTCAGATCCTTTAAAGCCATTTGCACAATTACAAAAACCATTCACTGGACTACACGTGGCACCATTGTGGCAGGAACAGATTCCTTTACAGTCTGGTCCGTATGTGTTTAGATCACAAACTTGTTCGCAATGTTCTCCTTTCCACCCTGAAAGATTTTTAATATTAAAAAAAAAATATCCAACACAAAAGTCTTTTGGTACAGTCAGAAAAATATACATTTTATTAAATAAATCAGAGTTGTGCATATGTTTGGCCAGGGGGTTTTAGGATTCGATAAAAAAAATATGTAAAAAGAATATATAAGCTTAATTATCTTTTTCATTAATAAATTTTTGAACAACGGTAAAATATAGATTAAAAATATTAATACTTGCATACATTTTTATACAAGTAGAAAACATTGCGTAATTATGTATTTTGAAAATATTTGCGCGAATCCTTACCAGGTGCACAAATGCACTGTCCCGTTATTGGAAAGCAAGCTGCACCGTTAACACATAAGCACTTTTGTGAACAATAATATCCCCAGCTGCCTCCGTCACATATCTCATCACACCTTAAAAAACAAAAAGTATACTAATTCTCAGTCAGGATAGTTTTAAACTGTTTCGTAAATGTATAGAAAGAAATTTTTTTATATACATTTCATATCCAGAAATAAACTATAGCAAAGTTGTAATAATTATAAATTTATTTTAGTGTGAAAATTTCACATAAATGTGATAACCCATGAATGACGACTTTGTGAATTCCATTGATAGATTTATTTCCTTAATGTAAGTTTTTCAAATTCGTTTTTCGTGTAACTCAATGTACTACTTAAATATTTCAGTACTACGGAATTTGTCAATTGTATTTTGTGTATTTGAATAAACTTTTGCAGAAAGCTAATTTTCGTTTAGAAAATTTTCTTGCTAGCCGCGTCGTTAATGGGTTAATGTAAACATTTATTTTTTAATCAAGACCAACTTTAAAATAAATAACATGAATAAAATTTTATTTAATAACATCAAACAAATTCAATTACTTTTGTCCCTTAAATCCACTAGTACAATTACAAGTACCATCTACGGGATTGCATTGAGCTCTGTTATGACAGCTACAGTTATTCTTGCAATCTTGTCCGAATTTTCCATATTCACAAGGATATTCGCAACTTAATCCCATCCAACCTAAGCAATCAAGATACGAATGAAATGAGTGCTAACAGTTCTGAAGTTTATTTTTATTTAAATAATTTTTAATTTAGCATGCAAGGATGCGCAATTGGTATTTTTGATTAAAGTCAATATCAACTATAGATGTCCGTGTTTTTCTTGAGTTTTAACATTTCTGTATTTTTAATAAGTTTTGTTCAAATTACTGGATTCTTCTAGTTACTATATCTAAATAATTAGGAAGTCTAAAATTTAAGAGAGATGGCATTGAAATTGGTTTGACCTCCACTCCTGTGAGATTTGCGACAATTTGTTGTAATTTCAGATTTATTTTCGTGTATACATCTTACCTGGTTTACAAAAACATTCTCCAGTCTTTGGCGAGCAAGATGCTTCATTAAGACATGAACAATTCTGGGAACAGTAATGTCCCCATGCGCCCGCTGGGCAAACTTCGTCACACCTATGAAATTAAGTTGTTAACTGAGCATCATAATGTAAAGGTTTCATATTGTCAATCGAAATCTGACGAGAGGTCAAGCAAGTTAATTAATCAGCTCCCGATAAGTTTAATTCTTTTTGAAATCTCATAATAGACAACATATTTTAAATCATTCAATTTTACAAATATATTTGAAATGTTCTTAACTTTTCTATTCAAGTTTTTTTTAGTTTGAACTCAGGGTTCTTTTATTCCTTTATCATTGCTGAAACAGAAGCCGATTTACCTTCCGCCTTGCTTAGTGAACTTTACTGTATTAAATCCCCAAGTCCTTTTGGTAACCAGCGATTTTCTATTACGTGATCACCATGAAAAATCATGCAGTTTGCAGTTTTAAGGACGCAAATGTCGTCATCCTTATGCAAAACGTTTTCGATTATCTATTTATTGAAGAAAAGCGAATAAAGCTGAATGGCACTTCTCAGATGTAGACATACCAATTTTCTGTACAGTAGCAAAACTAAATCGATTTCAATGCAATACTAAAGTTCTGCCATGTCTATTAGGGAAAAATAATTTAAAAAAACGTACTTAGCTCCTCGAAATCCACTCGTACAGTTGCAAGAGCCATCCACAGAATGACATTGCGCACCATTATGACAGTCACAATTCGCTGCACAGTCCAAACCATATTTGCCATTTTCACAAGGGAACTCGCAATTTACGCCTTTCCAACCTAGCGAAATACAGAGTTAATTATTATTAATAACTTCAATTTATTTATTATTAATTAAATTTGAACATTGAAAGCGAATTAAACAGAGTTCCGAATCAAAAGACAGATGCGAGGGCCTGGATTAGCCTAGTCACTGGACTCTTTAAATGTTATTTTTTTATTTAACTTATTGAGAAAAATAAGTGAAACTTTTTATATTAAACCTTCATGTTTAAAAACGAAAACGTTTTTATTAATAATTAGTCCATTCTAAATCAGTAAGTCTTTATATTATCTTGCAAACGGGACAATGATGATTTAATTTAAGTTTGCATTTAAGCTAAATAAATCCAACTTTAACCCGATAAGTTTTTACTTTAAAAAAACCCGTTGCTTGCTTATAGCAAGCTCGAGGGCACTTTCAGTATACACTCCCATACACTGAATCGATTTTAAATCAAAACACTTAATTGCATTTTATCAAATGATTTCTTTTAACTTATTTTAAAACTGGATAAAGTATTTAATACAAAAGTAACGAAAACTATTGCCGGTCCACTGGCGCAATGGTTAGTGTACTAGCCTTTGGAGCTGCTGGGCTCGAGTTCGAATCCCGGTTAAGGCATGGATGTTTGTGTTTGTCAATAGATGTTGTTATTTGTCTATGTGTTTGCGGCGTCCTTCTTTGTGTGTCTCTTGTGACTGTATCTTCTGGCGAGCGGGGTAATGGGCTATATAGCCTACGCCCTTCCCTTCTAGAGGGCGCAATCACTGTCATTTGTCAACGAAAATAATTCATTTGAGCATCGTGACAAAATCAATTGCATTGGAAGAGGCAAAGCATGTATACTATCTATATACTATAATTTCTTAACATTTCTGGATCGACTCGACGTTAGTTGGAATTTTTCAACGCTTTTAAGGTATATTGTGTTATATTTAGAATGGTTTTGCTGAACAAGCTAATTCTACCCTGTTTAAATATAGGTACATAACTTACCCTCAGTACATATACATTTTCCAGTTTCTGGAAGGCAAAAAGCACCATTTCGGCAAGTACAGTTCTGAGTACAATAGTAGCCCCACGTATCAATTGAACAGACATCAAGACAGCTAGAAATGGCATTTTAATTGTATATCATCTATCATGTACTGTATTTTCAGGTGATAAAGAGTAAATATCTATTTTATACAATCATGTATGTTACTTGATATTTCAATTTGATTATTTATATTATTAGTTCGATCTACGAATATTAAAAACTAGTTTTAGCCGTCCTGTACATCGGACCTATAGTAATGTTTTGCAATAAGAGAAACAATTTTAATCATAATTTTGAGCATACTTTTAATGCAATGAGAATTTGACTTAAAACATAATTTTTCTAAAAAAAATCACTACACTGTAAAACAAATTGTTTTAAAGAAAAAACACTTAACTTGTGTGCCATAAAAATTCCTAGTAGTTTATATTTAAAAAAAATCTGTTTTACGAACATTGTTCAATGAAAAATTACTTAAGTACGTAGTAACGGATTACGTATTAACGGATTACGATTAACGGATTAAAACGCACATAATGAGGAAACCAATATCAAACTCAGAAATAATATATTTTTTTTACGAAACTGCTACCTTCTGCTGCTGTAATTTGTTAATTCATAAACATATCAATGGTTTGACTAATTCCGAAAGTTTTTTTTTATCTAAGATTTGATTTCACGCCTATTTTCATACACCATTTGCCTTTTTACGGAGCTTCTGCCTAAAAAACTAATGCACTTACGTGATTCCCGTAAAACCATTCATGCAGTCGCAAGATCCATCTACATGATTACATTCAGCCGCGTTTCGACATTCGCAGTCAAACATACAGCCATTCCCAAATTTGCCTTCTTCACAAGCTTTTTCACAACTCAGGCCAATCCAACCTAATAAGAGTAAACGAAGCATGCTTTTATTTAGATTGGCTTGAATTAATTACACAAAAGTGTAATAGAAAAATGCTCAAAAGTATTGGCAGTAACACTAACAAAAATATCTTGTTTTTAAAGAAATACTCATGGTGTGAAAATAAAAATACCGCAAAATTTGGAGACATGCTTATTTTATACGAATAATTTAAAATTTTAACTCAAAATCTGTTTTTTAACAGGCAAATTATAATGATAAAACGAAACTTTAATTTTCCCAGTCACCCCAGTAGCACAAACTACAACACTACAGAAGTAATTCAATGCCTATCATGGATTCGACCCATGGACCTTTGGCTCTCCAGTCCAACGCGCTCTCAACTAAGCTATTTCGTCACGCAAATATTCCATAAACAGTTGAAACTCATTACAGTCTAATGTTCTTTACGCGAGTAAAAACAGAAATAAAAATGTTCTTACTTAAAACATTTCATTTTTACAGAATTTTTCTTAAACGAAAGTATTTTTCGGTAAAATTAAGATTCTTTTTTACAGTGCATATTTTCTAGACATACTCATCCCTCACTAGACACAACAATCTAGATGTGGGGAAAAGGTATAGTTTGATAAATTTTGATAAATGAAAAATTCCAACAAAAATAAGTCTTTTCACCTTTTCAGTTTTCATATTACAATTTTTTTAACTAACCAAATTTTTTTTGAAAAAATTATTGGACAAATAAATTTTAAAAAAATATTTTTTGGATCTTTAATATTTTTGAAAAAGGAAACTACTCTATCGCTATTTGTTTTACTCACTTAAAATATATAAATTAAAGTTACCCGGTGCGCAGACACATTCTCCAGTACCAGGAAGACACGCCGCTCCATTCAAACAAGAGCAGTTCTGAGAACAATAGTAACCCCATTTCCCAACAGGGCATATTTCATTACACCTAACACGAAAAATTTATTATACACCGCGATACTACAAAGGTCAAAATTTTAGAAAAAGTTTTTTACAATATATGAAAAACAGTTCAAAGTTTTAAATTATAAAATTTAAAACTAAAATAGCAGATATTTGAAAAAATATATCATTATATTGAAATTGATTTTACGATTCCAGAATTTATAAAACTGCTTGAAATAACATGCAGTTTGGAATTTTTAAAAACATTTTGTAATTAAAAATTATTTGAGGAATAATTCAAATTGAATAACCAATGCCAGACTAACGCCAGACATGCTAGGGGTAACATGCTTATACAGAATTAGATATGTATTTTTCGAGAAAAATTGCATGCTTGTGAAATTTTTGAAAATTACGTTTATTTGCTTTAAAAATTAAGTCGGAATAAGGCTTTTGCGCAAACCATTCAAACCTATAATTACCATGTGGTCACAGCAAAAAATGATTTGCCGCGACCAAAACATTTTTGTTCCCAAGTTATATTAAATATATATTGTTTTGCTTTTGTAGGCTTAGTAATAGTTTAAAATATACATAACATATTTCGCCATTATCTAGGATTGTTTTCGTGCTTTTGTAATTTTAAAAATTCATAGTGAAAAATAACTTAAGCTTATATTAGTCATACCATATCTAAAATAAATTAATTTAACATTTTATATATAAGTTAGTCAAATTGTTCGTGTACTGTAGAGTAAAAACCCACATCCAAGATTTTATAATACAATAAGTACGAGAGCTCTTACGCTTACTTCGGTCCTATGAACCCATAAAGGCAATCGCAAGATCCATCCACAGCGTTGCACTTAGCATTATTTCGACAATCGCAACTTTCGTTACAATCTTTTCCATATGTATTGATTTCACAAGGATTTTCACAATCATCTCCTCTCCAACCTAATAAATAATAGAAAACAATGCATACGATCTTCATTAAATATGAACACAAGTCACAAAAATAAAACTAAGTAAAATTGAATGAATGTGTAACTGTGTTTTGAAAGAGTTTTTTTATAACTCATCTTAAAAATGTCGTATATTGTAAAAATTTAGGTTAGGTTCGGTTTAAACTATCGTCGCACTAGAGCTACACGAGGGCTATTGGCGATGGGCGTCGTATTTTAGAACCACCGTCAAGTGATGAGCCAACACATGAATTGGCATCCAACGCATCCGTTAAGGGCGACATCGTACGTAGCCTTAGGACTTTAAAGAATATTTAACGTGCCCTCCCTTACATGGGGTATTATTCGTCGGACATTTTTGGCCACATGGACCTTTTATAGGTCGGAAGTTATTTTGGAGATGCTCGGACCCGAACCTGGGACCTTTCGCAGGCTAGGCGAGTGCCTAACTGACTGGGCTCCCCAGCCCCCTGTAACGATTAAGAACGTTTATATAAATACTCTTAAAAAAGTACCGCACATAAGTGGTACTAAACATCAGACACATTTTTCAATATATCAATCATTAAGAAATAATTTTAGATCAACCATATACACGAATTTTATTTTCTGTATCATTAAAAGTAGTTTTATCACTTCAAGCGGATTCAAAAACTTGAACTGACAAAATTTGCAAAACTCATTTGGAAAATAAATCATTCACCTTGAAGTCCATCAACCGTAAAAAAAAAAACCTTAGAAAGAACCGAATGAAAAGAACCGTAGAAAGAAGTTAAATTTACTTCAAATTTTTCAATTAAAAAGGCAATAATTTTTTTTGTATCCTTATTATGTTGCTTTTTGAAAAGCTAGAAAGCAATTAACTTGAAGTAAGATTTAAAAACAATGTGTCTGCGTTTAGATCCATTCAATTTGCTTCGAGAACTTTCTTTTGCATCAGAACGATTGTATGGTAAGTAAAAAGTCACGTTTGAGGTTATATGAATAAACAAAGAATGAAACATCTTCAGTGGCCAGATAAACTGCAGTTACCACAGCAATGATTTGGACAATTTTTGCCCTGAAAAAACAATCTTTTTACATAACTTTCTTATCGTTTAGAGTTATTGAGTGCTTACAACGTTCAAGTCATTATTCTAGATACTTCAATTTACCTGCGAACGGCAGACATGTATATTGCATTTTATTTCTTTTCTCCCTGGCAAAATTGTCGCATATAAAATAAAGATATAGATCATTGCTTTTTGACAAAGGTCTGTAAATTCTCTCTATTTTTGTAGTTGGAGTTCAAAATGTGGACATAGACACAGTTAATAAGTTACTTTAAAAAATGAAAAATGGTAGAGCAATGAAAAATGGTAGATTCATTATGGCACCTAATACGAGTTCTTTTGTTAAAAGCAATACATTTTTTGCACCGTTAAGCTTTGTGGAAATGTCGATAAGACTTGCAGACAAAGGACCCAAATTTTGTTCGATGCACTCACGTTTGAGTGGGGGAACTTAATATTTTCAAACACTCATCTTTTTTTTGTTTTGTTAATTTATAGCTTAATATATACAAAGTTTAAATAAAGAATTAATTAAATATATGATTGCATGTTTTTCTAAAGCTTTTCGGCATTTTGTTTTCTACAATTGCTGCACTAAAATAGACATGGCCTTCATTGAAACATTTATTGAAATAGAAGTTTATTTTTAAATAGTAAACGCGTTCTCTTTATGTACTATTTTGGTAAATTGAAGGACTCACGAAATCATTTGCAACATTTTCTAAACTTAAACAATATATTTTATGTAAATGCATAATTTAATAGTTAAATGCTTAAATATTATATTACTGTGTTAAAGGAATTAATTAACGAAGGCGAAATTACATTTATGAACCACCTTCACACCTTTATTCTATTATCTTTAAAATATAAATAGTTGGAACATTTACGGCCACCAAAGATGTATAATTACTGCAAACTAACCAAATTAAAAAGTCACAATGATATTGTAGGCAGAAGTATTAAGAAAACGCTTCCAGTCAATGTTTATAAACTGAAAACAAACTTAAATTCTCCAAACAAACGATTAAAAAACTCTACAAAAGCAAACTTAGAGGGAAAAATCTTCTGAATAGTTTCAACTATTACTTCTTCTGAATAGTTTCAACTATTTAACCAAGCTTAAGGGGACCGGAGAGGCAAATTAATTTTTTTTAAAATTACAGACCGAAATGGATGAAAAAAAAATTATAGCTCAGGGACATAAAATTTAATGAAAATACAGAATAATAACAGAAAGATATGCAATAGTTTTTTTTAATTAAAAAAAATTAAATTTTTTAAAACTTTTTAAAAATGCTCCTTGCTATTCAATTTTTTCTAAAATGTCTAATTTTCTTATAAGTTATTTAAATATATGTTAACAAAACTATGCATAGATTTTTTAGTTGTCCTATTGGTTAATTAATTAAAATTAAAATTTATGTTACTTGGAAATTTTTGATTTTTTTTCGTGATATGCTATAAGTAAAACTGAGTAAAATATTAAAAAAGTGTTATCAGATTTCAAAATCCATGCACAATTATGTTTGAAAGATTATCAATAACAATTTTCCACAATTTCAAAGCAATACACAAATTTTTGAATTGCAAGGAACAATTAGAATGTACGACAAACCACTAAAAACACTTATGGAGAAAAAGGCAAGTAAAGAAAATAGTAACTTCCACTTAAACGGACGATTGTCGGATTTCGGTGTTTACGAAAACTCCAACTGTATTTCGAATTCTTTTCGGATCATTAAAAGTAAGATATGTTCTTAAAGATAAAAGTTCAAGCTATAACTTTTTATTGAAATACCAAAATCGATATTTTTGACATTTTTTTGCCTCCCCAGTCCCCTTAATGCTTCAAAGAATTTTTTTTAAGGAATAAGAATGTCTAGGCACCATAGCGTGTGCCAGTCGTTTAATAGGTAGCGTCTCTTTGCTCGTTTAAACGATAAAAAGATTAAAACTAAACGGTGTTTGAAAAGCTTTTCCCTTAATCTCTTGGCAAAAAATGGAATTAACTAGTCATTAGGCACTTTCAAATGCACAATTTTATGCTTAGAAATTTTTAGTTGGAGGTTCTTGTAAATAAAGTAACTACATTCTGTTAAAGTACACACTCGAGCTTACAGACTATTTTACGTATGGTATTCTAATGTAATTTAAATTTTATATATGGGATATACATGAAAACTCATGTATATAGAAAGATAAATTGTAAGATTTTTTTAAAAAAAACAAGCTTTTAGTAATTTATAGTTAGTTTTTTAGTAATTGTAGTTTTTTAGTAATTATTGCTAATATAGCGACTTTAAAAATAAGCTGAAAAATCTAAAAAGCATTATTTCTTCTTCATTCTTTTATATTGTTAGTTAAATATTCTTTTATATTGTTTGCTAAAATATTTCATATAAAAAATGAAAAAAAATCTGCCCAAGCATATTTAAATCGAATAATTTTTAATCCATTTAAATGGTATAAAAGCCTGCCGTACTTCCAATTCATTTACGTTGCCGACTTGCATCAGTTAATACATAAATTCTCGTTAATTTACCATAATTTTAAATTTTGAACCTTCTTTCCGAAATATTTCACATAGGAATATACTAATTAACAAAAATATAACGAAATTAGCATATATAAATAATTAACGAAACTCAAACTTCCAATCTGCTTCAGTTTGGTTGAGAAATCTAAAGTAACTTAAGTGGTTAAACTGAGAAGTACATTCACTGATAGTTCTCTTTTTGAAAATAAAAAGATGGAGCTAACCAGCTTCTGTGAGTGTGTGTGTGTACAAAATAAAATACTAATTACTTTCAAGTTTGCATTACCTTACCTGGAGTACAATTGCATTTTCCAGTTGAAGGATGGCACATTGCACCATTTCTGCAAGTACAGTTTTTGGAACAGTAATAGCCAAACGTACCATCACTGCAAATTTCACCGCACCTGCAGTAATACATCATGTATGAGCTCAAAAATAAGTTGAAATTCTTAGAATTTATTACTGCTAAGATTTTTGAAATAAGCTGATACGAACTTACTTTGAACCCCTGAATCCATTCTTGCAATCACAAGATCCATCCACATGATTGCACGTAGCCTCATTTTTGCAATCGCAGGATTGCAGACAATCTAATCCATGTTTTCCACTGTCACAAGCTTGGTCGCAATTGAGACCCTTCCAGCCTAGAGTTTTTGAAACTTCAATTGAAAACACATTAATACTATGATAAATGAATAGGTAGTGTGTTAAAGAATCTTTTTATACCTGGAGTACATAAACATTTCCCAGTGTCAGGTAAACATGTCGCACCATTGAAACAGGAACAGTTATTGGCGCAGTAGTATCCCCATTTTCCAACAGGACAGATATCATCGCATCTGTACAAGAGTTTTTTTAAAGCTTAAAAGTATTTGTTTTTAAAAAAGAGTAAACATGCTTAAAATGGTTGGGGCTGAATAAGATGATAAAATCTCGATAGGGTAATAATCCTGACTTAAAATACTTTATATTTTCCAGATTTCAACCTTAACATATACTATGATTAAAAAATAAACGATAAGGTTGAATGTCTTGTGTTTCGAGCGAATTAGTTTTTGTTCATTACATAGTAATTATTAAACAATAAAAGAAAGTTCATATTAATAAAAGAAAAATTTTACAATCCCATAATTTTTTGGATGTGATTAAAAAGTTTTGAAATTTAACGCTTCAAGATAGCCAATTACTAGTTTACTCTTTTAAGACAAATGGATCTCTTGAATTATTTTTCGCATGTCTTTGCATTACTTATTGAAATTTCGGTTGCCAGAATTATGTAAGGAACATTTCAAAACTTACTTCAAGCCACGATATCCACTTCTGCAATCACACGACC
This sequence comes from Hylyphantes graminicola, assembly GCA_023701765.1. Lineage (NCBI taxonomy): Eukaryota > Metazoa > Arthropoda > Arachnida > Araneae > Linyphiidae > Hylyphantes > Hylyphantes graminicola. The sequence continues at coordinate 16,676,415 of CM043123.1, read as the reverse complement.
CATCAACATGATTGCATTTGGCCTCGTTCTTGCAATCGCAGGTTTGCATACAATCCATTCCATATTTTCCACTCTCACACTCTTGCTCGCAATGGATACCCTTCCAACCTAATTAAATGACAAGACATTTCACCCAAAATCTTATTATACGATGTAAATTTGAATACATGGTGGCGTCTATGGTCAGTATCTAATAAAGGAAACTGTTTTCTAGATTTTTTTTTACTCTCTCAGAAATATTACTCCGATTAAAAAAAATTAGAATGAAAGAAAACGTGGTCAAGGAAATTGCAATTTATAAAATAAATAATCAACTATATGAGATATAAATCATTCTAAAATGAATAATCAACTATACGAGATATAAATCATTATAAAATAAATCTGCATATTTTGTAGATTTATAAAAATGCAAGCATATTATAATGAAATAGAAAATATATTTAAATCAGCAAGTGACAAAAACATTCTAAATATTAGAATACTTCCTAATATGGTTTTAAAAAATTAGAATAATGTAAATATATTATACATAATCAAAACTCTAAGTGTTCTTACTTGCTAATGAGTAGTTTTTCGCATCATAATTAGCTTTAATTACAGCTCTTAAACAGTTTGGCATATAATTAACGAAAGGTTCATAGTTTTTTAAAATCGAAATTCGCCATATCTGTATTTGCCTAAATAAACTATACTAAAAATAAGTTCTTTTTTGTATGTGGGCGCAACTTCTTGAAGTTATTTTTTTATAAATCCCCACAAATTCTCGATGGTATTTCAATCGGGTGAGTTCGCAGGCAAAAGGAGATGAGTTAGGTCCTTCTCTTTGAGCTATTTAGTTGATTTGGAAGTGTGGAAAGAAGCTAAATCTTGCTGAAACAAGAAATCGTCATCACATAAATCCTCAGCTGAAGGAATCATGAACTGTTCAAGAATTTCTTGATAGACAGTCGTGCAGTCCCATACCAAGACAGATCTCGCAAATTTAACAGAAAGTTTTAAATACTCTTTATCATGAGCTTCTTGTGTTTAAGTTTCTAAACAAGTATACTTTCATACCCATGAAACACACTTCAACATACTTCCATCGTTGAAGAATACCTTTTTCAAATCATCTTGATCCCAAAATGGCCATTGTTTAGACCATTTAACTCTAGCAGGCTTTTTGCTTAGAAGATAATAATGGCTTTAACATAAGCATACGTGATCTAAAGCCTAATTTGTGAAGTCGTCGTAATGTTATAGATTTAGAGACATTTATAACCTTTTTTTTTCAAATTTCTTTGTAACTATATCACACTTCGAAATCGGTGTTTCTTCACACTTTTACAAATGCTTTTCATCTCTTGTTATAGTTAAAAGCTTTTGGCCACTTTTAAAGGGTTTATTTTAAAAAACACTAATTATTAGAATATTCCCTAAAAACTCTACTCACACTTGCTTGAGAACATTTTTTTTTCTTTTGCTATAAAAATTTGTGTTTTCCTTTGTGAAAGTCAAAAAAAAGATTTACACATTCAAATAAGTCAATCTTTCGTCCCGTATTAAGCAAACACTACAATAAAATCATAAGCCAAGCGACTCTTCATTATCTAACACATTTTATTAGTCCCTCAGATGTTAATCTCTCACGTTTCTATCAACTAATACTAGCAAGTTGATTATTCTAATTTTTTGAACCCTGGTGTCCATAAACTCTAATTTTTTGAATAATTCTAATATTTTTTTTAATTCAATTATTAATGTAGCAGTTAAAAACAGATTTGTATGTTATATTTATAAATGCTCTGAAGATAATTAAATATTTTATCGAAATCGACACTTAAGAAACATTAAACCCATTCTTTTTTTACATTATTCTAATTTTTTTTAAATCGGGGTTGTTTCTAAATTACAGTTACCCGGTGTGCAGACACACTCTCCAGTATCAGGAAGACACGTAGCTTCATTCAAGCAAGTGCAGTTCTGGGAACAGTAGTATCCCCATTTTCCAGCAGGACATATTTCATTACATCTGTGCAAATATTGAGATTTATTTTTTTATCATTTAAACATTGGCAGCAAGATAAAAAATAATAAAACTATATTTATGAAGTGAAATAATAAAACGTCCTCCAACGCAAACTTGCTATACTTAAATGACATCCCAAAATGATGAATATATATGTACATAAAATGTGGAGGCATCTACAACTATTATACAGCAAAGAAGTTTTAGGATTCTATTGAAAACGCAAAGAAGCATATTTTTTCACTAGAATCAGTGAAAATTCATTGAAGAATTTCAGTGAATATATTAATCTGGCAACTGTGCAATATAAAGTTTCCATGAAAATTACTTAATACTTTATATTTAATTAAATAATGACATAAATTAAGTTAAAGTTTGCTAACGTGTAAACAAGTGATGTTAAGAATCAATTTCACCTCGTATTATATAATATCCTAAGGTGATACAGGTGTCAATTTTGAGTTCGCAAAGTATCTTAAATTAAAAGGCATTGTGTTTCAAAATTGACCGGAAATGGAAAGGATGCAATTCCGAAATATTTACCCGGCCCCCGCCAAAAAAAGCCGTTTAATAAAGCCATTAAAAAATTGTATATAAAATATAAATAAAAAACTATGAAATATTTATTTATGATATATAAATTAGTTTGGTCTATATTATGGTAATATATATTTATAGTTTATAAAGAAATCCATACATTTTTGTGCATATCTAAGATTCGATTTGACGCAGAATTATGTACAACATTTACCATTCACAAAGCTTCTACTTAAACTGTTGAACTTACGTAATTCCCGTAAAACCATTCATGCAGTCGCAAGATCCATTTACATGGTTACATTCAGCTGCGTTACGACATTTGCAGTCAAACATGCAGCCATTTCCAAATTTACCACCTTTACAAGCTTTTTCACAACTCAGGCCAATCCAACCTAATATACAGTAAAAGACAAACAAAGCATATTTTTTTAAGTTTGCTATGAGCTCATCATTACAAAAATTTAGAAAAAATATCCATATGTATGGGTAGTTAAATTTTTCTAGGCGCGTACTAATCCCACACTGGATACAATCGTGAAGGAAATGATCTGTAGAAATTTCAACAAATTAAAAATTATCCCTAAAATATATCCAATTTTTTCTTTACTTCACCCCTTTTCAGTTTTCATACCAATTTTTTTTACTTTAAAAAACTAAATGAAAAATGTTTTGAATATTATTTAGCAAATTAAATATCTATATATTGGTTGGATCTTTTCAGTATCTAATAAAGGAAACTTGTTGTATGGATATTTTTTTTACTCTCTCAGAAATATAAATTATAGTTACCCGGTGTGCAGACACATTTTCCAGTATCAGGAAGACACGTGGCTCCGTTCAAACAAGAGCATTTCTGAGAACAGTAGTAACCCCATTTCCCAACAGGGCAAATTTCATTACACCTAACAAAAACAAGGATTTAATTGAAGGCCAAATTGTTATAATTTAGATTACACACTACGTCTAAAAAGATGAAGCTTTAATAAAGGCTATGCCTGTCTGTCGCCCACTTTCACAGAAAGAACCTCAAGTCTCACAAACTAATGGAATATATGACAAATTGAAGAAAAAATGAGTCAAGGCTATATCCTAAATTCCTTTATTAATTAAATGAAAGTGCATTTAAAGGAAAAACAAGTATAATTGTCAATACATGGATTTGTTAAAAAAAAATCTATGTAAAAAATTGTTTTCTTAGAATACACCTTTTTTTGGTAACCAAATACTTATTTACATTAGACCAAAAACATGTTTGTATGCAGACAAATTTAGGTTTATAGAACTAATGAAAACTCAGAATAACAACATCGGTTTTTTTTGTAGATGGCGGACTAAATGGAACAATCGTTTTCATTAGAAAAACAAAAGTACAATTGTTACGAGATTTTGCTATAATTACCGAAAACCAAATTTTATAAGCTATTAACAAAATAATATGAAAAAGTTTTTCTTAAAAAATAATTTTCAAAAGCGAGTCCATGTAACTCTTGTGGCTTATAACATGGCTCACATTAATTTCTAAAACAATTTTAAAGCCTTTTAAATCATTAAAAAAAATTATCAATTACTTTGCTCTCTCCTATTAAAGGATTGTCAGTCCCATAGAGTTGATTCATTAGTTTTGAAATCCCAACTTCAACAAACTTCAACTTCCAGTATTGCTTTCTATGTAACAATTGTTTCACCGGGTATTAAAAACGCTATAACAGCATAATAAAACAAGCTCGAAAGAAAATTATAAATTAGTTAAACAATGCTTAGTTAAAATTTACCATTATTTTTAAGTTTTAAAATGTCCTGAAGATGGTGACACCATTTTTACACTATCAATTAATTGATAGGATGACATTTTCTTTGTAAATTTGTTTTAGTTTTATGTTCTTACGATTCTCGTTCCTGGTTAAGAATGCTGATAAGTCAAAGCACTATCTAAACAAAAGCTGGGATTTCAAAACGAATTAATGTATTAGCTCTATGCCACTGACCTTCCTAATATCTTAAGATGTTTTTTTTAACTAGTTTTTGTTATGCAAGGAAGAATTTTTTTGACAAAACATCAATTAACTCACTTTGTTCCTTGAAAACCATTTGTACAATTACACGAACCATCAACAGGATTGCAAGCGGCACCATTTTTACATTCGCAATTTTCTTTGCAGAAATATCCATACTTGTTACTAGGACACTTGTTTTCACAATTTATTCCAATCCATCCTATGAAATGAATGGTAATAGTTTAACACATTTTTGTGAAGATTTACTAAATGAAATAAAAAATATAATGAGAGTAACTTACCAGGCTTGCATTCGCAACGGCCACTTGAAGGCTCACATTTGGCTGCATTTTTGCAGGTGCATTTCTGCGAGCAATAATGCCCCCACGATCCTTCTTCGCAAACTTCTTTACACCTTGCAATTTAAACTGGTGTGAATCCCAAGTAGCACAAGACGTTTTTTCGACGTCGTAAAACGGTCGTGAACGTCGGAAATGGTTTTTGAAAATCGGTCGAAAAAAGTATCTTAACATACTTTATTTTAACCCATTGACAACTTTTACGTGAATACCGTTAACACTTTCCTTGATGAATAAAACGTTAATTTTAAAATTCGTTTTTCGCGTAACTTAATTTGTCCAACATAAATTGTTCAGTTAAATGGTCTTTATCTCATTTTTTTTGTTTATTTAGTTAAACTTTTAAGCGAAAAGCTTATTTTCTCATGGCAAATTTTCGTATCAATCTTCGTTAATGAGTTAAAATTTTTATTTGGTTGTCCAGTCTTCATTTTAGCCAGTTATAAACCGCGGCAATTTACGAGTATATTTAAAGCAAAATTATTAGAACGGTACAAAGGACGTCTTTCGAGCATCATATTTTGTACACCGCAATTTACTTGACATTGATGACAAGATGAGATTCGTAGTATTTTTTACGTTTAATGTGGCTTTCAGTTGAACATATAGTCAAGGAGAGTCGCGGATGGTTCTATCTCGTCCATGTTCCTAGAGTTAGGTAAATTAGCATTTTTCTCAGAACTATACGAAATATCACTATAAACTTTATGGAAGATTTAAAGTACACCAGTTCTGACCCATGATATGTTTATAGGAAGGCTAAAACGAGGATAAAACTATAGTATAATCGAAGAGTTTAGTGAAAGAACGTGCTACGTGAAATTTTTGAGAAAAAAAAAATGAGATTCTTGTGTCCCCCCAATGAACATATTATTCCATCCTTTAAATAAAGCAAAATTCTATTTTTTCACAAACTGAAAGTTATGTAATTTTTAGTAAATTTAAAAGTAGAAATTTTCAACCTACTTTAATCCTTGAAATCCTAGAGAGCAGTTACAAGTTCCATCAACAGGATTACAGGTTGCTCCGTTACTGCAGTCGCAATTGCTTTGACAATTCAAACCATATTTACCAGCTTCACATGGATTGTCACATACAGTCCCTTTCCAACCTATTGCAAATATTTTAAAATTAGTCTTTCTTATAATTATTTAATTTTGGTGTTTACATTTGAATACATACGATTACCATCTACACCTGGGTCAGCGAAATTCTCTTCGCTCCTATCCTCTTGGAACCTGGCATCATTTATTATGTATTTTGTTCAATGTTCCTGTTGCAGAAAATTTATTTTCAACTATTGAAAGACTGAAATTGTTCGATTCGATAGAGAATTATCAGAAAAACCTTTTTCAGTGTCTTTTGATTGCAGGTATCTGAAGTTAATTTGTATACAGAAAATTTAGCATGATCGACAAGAAAGATTTTGAAGTTCTTGGAAAAAAACTTTTGAAAAGTCAATTTTTATTATTTAGTGTCGTTGCCGAATTTTGTCTCGTGAGATTTTGTTACTTGGATTCTAGACAAGTTAATTTGACTCATTTTTATATGGACTATAATATTTTTTAATGTGTGCCAACTGTCCAAGCTTGCTCTTGTGAAAGCTTATATATTATATGCAGACAGAACCTTTAAACTAGTTTGTATTACACGCCTGTTGAAGAAGTAACAAAAAAATACAAGATACACTTTGAAAATATTTGAAGTTTTTACGCTATCGTTTCCTTATATTATTATAGGAATGAAACATACCAGCGGTACATATACATTGGCCAGATTGTGGTCGACATAAAGCTCCATTCTTGCATAAACACGTCCGAGAACAATTGTCTCCCCAAGTTCCATTTGCACATATTTCTTCACAACTGAAAAATAAAACACAAAAGGTGAGAAATATATGTTCAGGAGAAATTAAAATAACAAGTACAACAACAAACATAATCAAAATGTTTGTTAGCATTGTAACAGGACCCCATTTTTTGAAAAGTTAAAACCCTAACTTGTTTGGAATATAGATCGAGTGAAGAATGAAGCATTTGAATAAACTCACACTCAGTTATTACATCTCTATAACTATAACATTGTTTAATATCAAACAAAAATCAATTTTAAAGAGTTTACCTTTGCATAACCCTTTCCGACCGAGCTATCACGATCGTCATAGGGAGAGTTTAAGACCTTTGCTGCCAACAGCGTGAGGTGGTGGACCATGACGGAGGCCCTATGCTCCATGTTGGAGTGAAAGAGGTATAAGTATCACGATTGTGCGGGTATAAAAGCGAATGTTCAAGCTCTTCAAAAATATCGATAACGAAGTAGCTGACTTATACCATTCGTTATTTGTATAAAAATGACTTTGCTTTTATGGAGTTGCTGGCATTGATGCTGTTTAACGTATTTTTTTCGATAAAACTCTAAATTTAGTCTCACAATTTTAAATAAGCGCCATCTGAACGCGGGTCTTAAAGGGTTAAAGAAAATTACTTTGTTCCTTTATAGCCAGCTAAACATGCACATTTTCCATCAACATGATTGCATTTCCCACCATTTTGACACGTGCAAGAAGATTTGCAGTCCTGCCCATATTTCCCAGGGTCACAAGGAGTTTCACAATTTGTTCCTTTCCATCCTGTGGTTAGAAAATAGCATATTAATATTTTTAATAAGTCGATATATAAATACAATTTTTAAGTACTGAACCTCGATAACGACCGACTGAAGCCAATAGTTTTATTTTAGCTAATCAAAACTTGATTGAAGCTGAAAACGGTAAGAGTTATTCATTATACACAATTACATACGTTGAGGCAAGACAGGTGTCTAATATATAAGTTTCGAGAACCTTAACTCGTAAGTAAGAATTAATGAATGGACAAATACCAGTGTCCTTTATAAAGTGTTGTCTGTGCACTTAAATCATAGAGTTAGGAAAGATTAGTAGAGGGGTCTATCAATTCAAAAGGTTTGAAGTAGGGCTGTTAGGTTTTTCGAGCTACTGCGCATAACAAACTGGCACTGAGGTATCCTAAGATGCACCGCTTTAGTGTTTCTTTGAGCTACTGTGCATGACATAGTAACCGAAACTGGCACCGAGGTATCCCAAGATGCCCCGCTCTAGCCTGCTTCTTTTGTGCGTTACTGACAGCTCTATTCTGTTTCCTAACTCTATGACTTAAATTGGTTTATGAGGCTAAACTTTAAAAGGCTAAGGGTCATTTTACTTGGAAGAATAATCTTGTGTTTGCTAAAATCGGTTTTTCAATTAAATTTTAGAAAAAATTTTCAATTCCTTTTGGAACACAGACCAGGTGTGCAAATGCATTTTCCATTAGTTGGATCGCACTTGGCTCCATTGACACAAGAGCACTTTTGCGAGCAATAGTTCCCCCAAGTTCCAGTCGAACAGATTTCATCACACCTAAAAAAAAAGGCATTGTATATAAATAATAAAAATACGTAATTATGAGCAAAAATGTACCTTTATAGGGTTGTAATTTGAATGAGGCAAAATGTATTTAGCTCACAGAGTTTTGATTTTTTTTTAAACATATACCTTTTGCCTTTATAGCCTGGAAGACAAGTGCAATCGCCATTTACCGGACTACATGTTGCGCCGTTTTTACACGTGCAAGATGATTTGCAGTCTTGACCGAAACTCCCAGAAGAACACGGTGTTTCACATTTGGAACCTTTCCAACCTGTTTTGAAAAACTTGTGTTAAAAATAATTTAAAACTATACGTAGTATTACCCCCCCCCCCATAAAAAAATATTTTTTTTTTCAGCTTACCTCCGCCCAACGCAAGAAAGGCATTACCGAAAATATTTTATCCACACAAAAAGCTTACTGGTAAATTAAAAGTATTTATTGTGATTTCACATTTCAAAGCCCTAGGAATGGTAGATGTAAGTTGTATTAATTAAAATGAGAAAGAATTAAGATGGGGTTTAAGAGTTACTGGTGGGAAAAAGAATGACGATACGAAACTCACGTTATCAATATACAGAGTCGAACCTAGTTAAAGCGAACTCACTTAACACGAAATTTCGCTTAAGATGAGCTGAAAGCATTTAACTGACCTATAAAACTTTGAGATAATGCTTAAAAATCTCCTAACGCGAAATCGCTTAAGGCGAAATCCCGCCTAACCCGAACAAAAAAATAGAGGATTTGTCTTTTTTCCCTTAGTAATTCAGAAGTATGAAGAACAAATGAAGCAAAACATTTTTTTAAAGCGGAAAGTGAACATTATAAAAATATAATGTTTGCTACTTTTGGGAAAATCACAAGATCTCTCATGATTCGTCAGTTTTAATCCCAATTGCTGTTCCTTAAAAAATTTCCTAAATTTTCTATTAATTCTATTCTATCTAATTCTTTTGTTTTCTGTACTAGTCCAAGTGAACTTTATTGATTGAATAACTAATTCTACACAATATGGTACATTGTGAAATTCGAATAATTTTTAGATATTAATTTTTTTAAACTATTCACTGGTTCAATATAAAAAAAATCGACGCTTAACGTGAAATTCGGTTAACACGAAAAGTTTCGGTCTTCCCTTCGAGTTCTCGTTAACGGGATTCGACTGTACTATTATTTCAATGAGCTACAAACAGATTTCGTTGTTAGTATCATTAGAAATCATATCCATTAAAACATGAAGATTTAAATTTAACTCTCAATGTTTAATTATTAAAACAATAATTAAATTTAAATAAAATTATTAATTTTAAAAAATGAAATTAAAAAAAAGTTACATAGATTTCAGATTGAAAAAAATATTAAATTCTCTATTTTTTTTTTGTTATCTAAAGTTACTATTATAAAACACTTAAAATATTAAAGCTTTAAAAAAATACAGCGTTTATGTGTATTAAAGCGATAAGAAAAATTCGTGTATTTTACTGACGTAATGTAATATACCTGGTGTGCAAATGCATTTCCCAATTTTAGGATCGCACTTGGCTCCATTTGTGCATGAGCACTTTTGATTACAATAACTGCCCCAAGTTCCTTCTGTGCATATTTCATTGCATCTATGGAACATTAAAAATAAAATTATTTATTTCAAGGTGAAGAAACACCCAAAAATGTTCGTACAAGTAAAAACGGCATGCAACGCATGTTAAAATATATTAAATCTTGTCACTTTTTGACTTTATAACTAGCGATACTTCTGGCTTCGAGTACTATTGTTATTGAAAGAATCATTTTCCTTACATATCGGTTAAATGAAAATTATCTGATATTCTACCTTGTGCCTTTATAGCCTGGAAGACAAGTGCAAATGCCATTGATGGGATTGCATGCTGCTCCATTTTGACAGGTGCATGAGGATTTGCAGTCTTGACCAAAGCTCCCAGAAGAACATGGTGTTTCACATTTGGAACCTTTCCAACCTGTTTTAAAGAGCTTATGCTTAAAAAATCTAATATAAAACTATAAGTAGTATTAGGGCAAGCAAAAAAGTAGTAGATGGAAAAGCTATTTTGCAAGTTTTAAGCGTTGCAACCTGTGTAAAAAATTATTCGTGAAACCTGGGGAATTTGAGTTTGACGATATCGTGTTCACACATCAGAAAGAATTTACCACAATGGAAAAATTTAGAATTTAAAGCATTCATATAAGTGTATTTGAAATTATATAAAACATAATACAGTATGAGAAAATGTAAAGCTTTCGTCAGGTTAACTCATTGAGAAAAGTAATTTTCTCCGAGTAGAATGATATTTCAAATCAAATACTGAAAAATACGGAAAATATTTTACAAATCAAATTTTTAAAAGGATTTTATGTTTAGTCCTCTTAAAGCAGTATTAACCCTTAAGTACAAATTTGAGGGAATAACCATTTTCAATGCTAAAAACGAAGCATTCAGAAATTAGTACTGGATATGTTTTCATTTTATTACTAGAACGATACTCTCAATACGTTGAAGTCAAATTTGAGATCGATTTTCTCACAATTCAACATGCCTGTGACAGTTAACCGCACAACATCTTTAAATAGGCTAAATATCCACTTTTAACCAGCGATCGCCTTTAGGACAGTGAAATGACACCATAGATGCACTAGTAAAACCGTGCTCTTTCGCTCACACAAGGGGGTAAAATAAACCGATTCCTTTCTCCCGCTATGTTGAAGAGATGTGTAGAATAAAAACAGTACTAAAATTGCGCATTTTTACATGCTTTTATATCAGAGTATATGGCTCCTAGCTACTTAAAATTGTTTTGAAACTTGGTACTACTTGTGATTCATGATCAAGGATAATTTTTGGATAATTTTATTTCTATTCAATGAAAAAAAAAATTATGTCAAACTCAATTTTTTTCTGACACTTATACATCTATTTTTATTCAACTCTTTCCTTGTTTTAATTATGGTTTTGAATAAATAAACAATCAGGTATATTATATATAAAAATCACATTTCGTCATCGTACTAAATGATTCGTTTAATATTATACATAACTAAATATTTATTAATTAACTATAACAAATAGTTAAATTGTGCCATCTTAATGAAAAATATGTATTAAAATTTAATGTTACGCAATTTAATTATATTTTATTATTTTAACAATACTTAATTATAAGTCATTTTAACCAGTGTTATAAAGTGTTCATAAGTGTTTATAAAGAAAATACGAGTGACACTATAGACATTCACTGAAGAGAAGAAAAAAAAGATCCAAGTTCAGGAAAGACAAAAATATAGTTAACGTCTGAAATAAATTTCAAAAGATACTGGCCATAGACTGATAGAAAAGCATTTTAAAAGCAATTTTAGTACTGCTTTATTCTACACTACTCCTTGAGTCGACCTCAACATGGCTGCCGCTTGAAGTCAAAACCTCCTCTTAGTTTGTCATTACGTGTCACCTCTAGAAAGTGCGCAAGAGCGTACTGTTTTACTATCTCTATTAATTACTATTGGTTTTAGATTTATTTTAGAGCTGTCATTTCTGCTAATTTTCGGCAATACTGTAGGATTGTCACCCACTCCACAAATACTGTTACTCATTTTAACCTAATCTATCTCAAAAATGGTAAAATGAAGAATGGATGTTTTCAAATTAAAAAAAAAAGCGTGTTCTTACATTTAAGAGCAATGAATTCGTAGCTATTGTGAACTATTTTTTTTTAATGAGAACGTCATTTTCAAAATTGGCAACTCATTTTAACAATGTATGTTTTAAACAACATATAAAGCTCAAGAATAAAGATTCTTCAAGAATAGTTTTATTTGCTTGATTAATTAATTTTTGCTTGATTAAAAATTAATTAAAAAATATATTTTTAACAATGTTTAACTTACCTGGCTTGCATGTACAAATACCGTTGAATTTATCGCAAGTTCCACCATTCTGGCACTTGCATTCATATTGACAACCCACTCCGTAATATCCTTCAGTGCAGCCTAGAAAATAATAAAATATATAAAAATGCTTATTTTTAACGTTTAACTTGAAACTCCAACTTGAGTGAAATGTAGATATAAAGAGCAAAATACATTAACAATTAAGTTTAAAATCAATAAATTTACGTTCTTTAATAGAATGCAATTTAATTTTTAATGTTGATTTTTTTAAATTCGTTTTTAAAAACGTAAAATTTCTCATAATACTTCATCTAATTTAATAACAAAAAACATTCAGTATACTTAATATGCGTTCTGGTGTGCATATTAAATGTTTTCGAGACTGAAATTGGCTGAACTCAATTACGCATATTTTTAGTGGATACTGTTCGAAAAAAATGAGTGTAAGGTTAGATATAAAAGTATCATGAAAAACTTACTTAAATGGCATTTACTTCCTTTCCAACCCTTATAGCACTCACATTTGCCTGGCGAAACGCATTTACCATGCCCTGTTCCACTACAATTTCCACTGCAATACGCTAAAAGACAAAACTGTTAGGTCAAGTGTACCAAGTACCATAAATGTAAAAACCTAGTTTTAACGTTCTTTTCTTACTGGGATGTCTATTTCTAAAGGTTGTTCTAAGAAATTTCTGCAAAAAATACATCACATTTGCCCCTGTAAACACAATTATTCAGCATCTGGTGTACTTTCTCAGCTTGTGTGCGTGATCACGACCGACGTGAATTGCCATGACTATGGTCAGTTTTTTCCTCTACCTATCGAATTTCAAACTGAATCGTGGCCCAGGTATGTGCTTGAAAATTACAGAAATTGTGTAAGCGTTAGATTACAGCACCCGTTTTGGTAAACGTGACTGATTTTTTTTACAGAATAACATCTGATAAACTACTTGAAACACTGAGTTTTAGACTAGAATTAGAAATGGCTTAATTTGCGAATAGGATGAATGGGCAGTTTAAATGTCGGTAGCAAATATAAACAATCATTATGAATTACTTATATCTTTATTATTTGCATATCCTAATTAAGGCACAAGTTTTATTTTTAAGCATGTAATCTGCAATGTTAAATTTTAATATTTGACCTTATGGTAAAGATCAGGAGTTTGTGTGTTGGTCTTAAATGAACTTCTAAGAAACTGTTTGTCAAACTCGCCCATTCCTACGATTATTAATCACACACTTATACAGTTGCAAATGAAAATCCACAACTAAATTACTAAGTAGTCTGAAAAATTCCACTGTTCATTTAATTTTCTTTAAAATAAATTACTCTTCACGCCTGAATATCAAAACGTCTTAAACTGGTCATTTTCTATCCTTTTCAGTCAATCAGCCGTGTTTTAATCACAGCAATCTGGTCTTCAAGCACTGCATTTTTCAGACGCGTTTGATGTCTTAAAAAGGAAGAGGTTCGTCATTTAAGACCCTTAAATGGGACTGATATTACACTCTTAAAACAAACGAGTGAATTTAACTCTGAGTTAATTGTCACTCTTTTTAGTGTCGAAAATATACTTATCCTATTGGAGTGGATTTCACTCTTTTGTTCAGTTGAAACTCCGTCAGGATCACTCCAAACGAGTGATTTTAACTCAGTCTGAGTTAATTTTCACTCCTTTCCATTGTCAAAAATGTACTTATCCTATACGAGTGGATTTCACTCTTTAGTTTTAAGAGTGTACGTTTAAGAAACTTGTCATAATTTAAGATGGAATGATTTGATGCGTAGCATATACATGTTACGTGGAAAATATAATTTAAGAACATACGTATTTTCAAGTCAAATTTAATGAAGGTAAATTTCATTTAATTTTAATATAAATTGAAAATAGAATGAAATTGATGAATAATACATACGTTTGCAAATTCTGCCATCTTGCTTGTATCCACTGCAGCATACTTTAACCGATTTATATTTAGTTCGAGTTTGAGTTGTGTATGTTGTATAATAAGAGGTTCTATAAAACAATTTATTCATAAAAACATAATTAAAATTCAGTAAAATATGATTACGCTTCAATATTACGTTTTTGATTATTTTATGTCTTGTATTGAGATTAATATTGAAAACTGTATTAACTGTTTACTAATGTGCCGAAAACGTTTAACGCATCAGTAAGAGAACATACACTGCTAAAAAAAATTAGGGGAATTCATGGTTTAAACCCTTTCACAATCCCAATGGTTCCATTTGGAATGATAAGCTTGCGATTTTTTCTTATTAAGTTGAGCTTGCACTTATTTATAGTTAGATGGATGAATCATGTCTTTTAAAGAATTAAATAATGTTCGTTTTAATTCCATGAAAATATGAAAAACATATTAAAGTAAATTTCACACGCAGAAAATGTTGATATAAATTGACCCTAAATACTTCACGGTTGCATTCTTAGATGTTTTGAAATTGATTTTAACTTTTTTAACAAATAAAGTTTTGAAAAAAATATTTTTTTGATTTATTCAAAAGTTATAAGTTCAATTCCCACCCCCCTTAATTTTTTTTTTTTGGAGGGGGGGATCTTAATTTTTTTAAACTATTTTTCCCCATATCAATCTGGATACATAATGAATCCATATCACAAATTTTAGATTTTTAGAATAAAAATAAAGCGTTGGAGCCGACAGGGTTAACAAAAGTACGCAAAGTACTTCCCTAATTATTTGAGCAGTGTAAAATGCAAGCGGACAAGAAAAAAAATACACGCACAAGAAAACATTCAATTAAATTGATTGGAAAAATTAAAATATATTAACATTGTGACATTTTTATGGGTTGTTTATTTTTATGTTGTGGGTTCTCGATGAACGATTTCGTTTTTTCAGTGGAAGAAAATAAAGATTTTCCGAATTCTCAAGAAAAGGATTAACTGCAATTTTCTGTATACGGCTAATTTAGTTATATCCAAAACGAGTAAAACTAATAGGTTTCAGACAAAAATGCAATTTCAAGCTTTTATCCTCCATAAATTTCACATCACCAAGATTTATTTTTCAAGCAAAATATTAACTCAGCAAGCTAAGGGATAGAATCCTTATTAAATAAAATATTTTCATAGTTACTTTTTTTTTATCGTTTTTTGATTTTCCATGCTTATTCAAAAGAGGGATAGCTCATTTTTTTTTTTGTTTCCAAACTCAAAACGAAAATGGCATTTTTCAATGTTTATTTTTTTATTTTGAACTACGTAATAAGCAATTAGATTTGCAACTGTTCTTCAAATTATTTTCTATAATCGCAACTGAAATATTCCAGTCATAACTCAGTAGCCCATCTCATAAAGTTATTATTTCGAATACTTTTTTTAAATGAAGAATTCTATTATTTAAAAATGCTTTTAAATGCAGTATTAAAACCAGATTTCACGAATCAAATTTCCCTAAACAGCTTGTCTACTAATTTATATGATGGTATATTAAAAGCATATACTTTGTTATACAAATCCTGAATAAAGCATTAAATTTGAACCCATAACTATGTCCTTATAAAATATGTAAATAAACTATGCACATACATTTATATTCACCACTGTACCTGATGAATAATAAAAAAAAAGCAGGTAACAAAATACTTCTTACCTATAACGTGTGCATCTAGGAGGAATGCTAAAACACCAAGTTGTGTAACGTGCCTGATAGGATAGCGCCTTACTTTGGATGTATGTTTCAGTTGATCTGTCAAAACAGCAAAAAATATGATATACATATATTTTCAGGCTTGTGTGCTTTCTCAGAGAGCCGCTTATAAACTTTCGTCAAGTAAGACAGTAACAACACACACACACTCACACTCACATACACACATATACGTGAAAGATGCTGCCATCTATCACGCGCCACCTCCACAATTTAGACATGTCCCTGAAGGGGAGGTGCAAAAATATATTTTAATCTAAAGTATAATGGGTTGAAAATTGTTGCACTAGAGCTGCACAATCAGTTACTATAAAATAAATGAACATTTTGTCTGGGGATATAACTCTCCCCAGTAAAATTCAAAAGTAATTAACAGACAAGGTATAAGATTTTCATAATCCGAAAATTCACAAAAAGTGAAGCATTCACTGAGGCAAAAAAATTTATTTCGTCCCATAATCACATTCACTGTCAAAGGAATAGTGTTCAAAATAGAAAACTCCATCTCACAATGTTTCGATATCGGGAAGTGCCTCATTTGAACTCATATAAGAAAAAAACTAAAATATTCCTCAAATAAAAAAGCAACCTTAAAAAAAAACTTTATAAAATTAATGCAATTCCGATTGCCAAAGAGTTCTATAGTAGGGTAGAGACTGAACCTGGCAACAGTACCATGGACCCCCACACATAAAATATAGGGTGGCATGTAGGGACCGATGGCCGAAGTGGTTTGGATCGCAGGCCATACCGCTAGCAGTCCACGTGCTGTAACGGGGGCGGGTTCGATTCCCGCTTTTGCCCTGGTTGTACTTTTTTTCTGAGTATCAAAATTTCAAATCTACTGCTGCATTTGGTAAAATTTTTAAGAAATTTAAAATATAATCAAAACCCTTCTAAATAGCTTCGATTCCAATTGGCATCTTAACCGAAACTAGCTCTTTTGCCACTCTATTCCCGCTCCGTAGTGAGCCATGGCTGCCGATGGCAGCTCAGTAGGAGTCGTTCCTCTATCTATAGAACCCTTTGCCGATTGCTTCTGTTGCAGCTCAGGGGTTGCCCTTGTCATCCAACATAATTAAGAATAATATATGTTTTGTTGCAAGTTCTAAGGTGAGGTTAGTTTTAATAATGGGAATGTTTCAGATAATGCAACGCTCTTGTTTTCACTTTTCTGTTTCGTGCAATTTCATTTGATTGTTTTCGGTTCACTCTCAAAATGACCATCATGGATGAAAAGTAACTTTTCTTTCTATGCAGGTTGACTTGAACAAATGACTTGAATTATCAAACAGTACAGCAAGAAGTTGGCATTTAAAAAATTTAATAAATAAAAAAAACTTTAAGAACACTCATTTTCGAATACCAAAACAAAAGTAATTTCAGACAAAAAAAAACGCTGGAGCCCATTAAAATCAGTATATCACAATTAAATTGCCAATTCTATATATATTCCAAACCTTTCACTAAATTGAAAAAACACAGATCGACAGTAGTTTCTGCTGTATTACGACTTTATTAAAGGACTTATATTCCAAAAATACAATTTTGGCTTACCTTACAACTTATTTAGAAAAAGAGACTTACGATAGTGAAAGTGGACAGGTGTTGGATCCCGACGGTTCTTCGGCTACTACAAGAACTGTGGACAACAATGTACTATACAAAATATAGCATAATAGTCTTATGGGCTGGATCAAGCTAAGTTCAAACCTATACAGGTTGCAGGAGATATGCATCTAAATAAGTAAACCAATCATGTAAGATAACTGTAATATAAATAAATAATATAAGGGAGGCTAGAAACAGCCTTAAACGATTAAATTACCCTCTACCCCTCTAAATAAATAATATTGGTAAGGATTTGTTTTTGTTTAGGTTTAGCTCCATGTCTATAGGGAATTATATTGATAAAACCTATTAAAATATTTATTAATAGTACGAATACTAATTATTCTTATTAAAAATGTAATGTCTTCCCTTTTCTGCCTGTTTTCCAATGTTCTCGACCCGAACTAGATCGCCACAAATGCGCTTTCAGAATATGTGGCCAATTCTACCATAATTTTCAATTTTATGTCCCTTGGGCATAACTTTTGAAAAAATTAATATTTCATTAAAATTTTTATTGTGCTAATAGACTGGTCCCTATATAATTGCAAAGCCGAATTTTAAAGCAAAGAAACATAAAAAAAATAGTTTACAAAAAAAAAATTCCTTCCGTCCCAATTGTCAAATTTTTAGTTTAGTGCTCTAACTAACACATTTTTAAGCTAAAAATTGCATTCATTTGAATTTTAAATAGAACCAATTAACAAATTCCTTCCTTAAAATTTTGTCGTTTAATATTTACAGTGTGTATTTCTCTTCTCCTAACTTTGTTCCTGGGTTTTGGTACATTAACTGACCTCATTGCTTAAGTGGTGAAGCGAGGCACTGGATGGAGCTACTGTGATTCTTCAAACATGAAAACTGTATTGCAGAAAACTCACATTTCGGTAAGTAGCCACATTTTTTGCTATACTTTACCAATAAGCCCAAAGGTTAAAAAAAACCTCAGTAAAATGAGCTGTGTGGCTCTTTTGCTTTCCTTTCCTCTAGGGTTAAGGTTAATTATTGCTTGTTGAATTTTTTTCTATAAATATATTTCAGTGGAGTACAAGGAGTATGAAAAATCCATTTTTATTAAACTGGAGTTCGTTTCAACACAAAAAGACCGGAAAACATCGTGAATTTTCTTACCGTCCGTTCATTACCTTACGTTCATAACCGCTTCAATAATTTAGAGATGGAAACTGAAACCAGTTTTAAGACAAATCGGTTTGGTCATTGAAAAATAATTATTTTCTTAAGGCCGGTTTAGACCGGTTTCTTTAGCATCGTTTTTTTTTTTTTAAAACTGCCATTCCTTTTTGTTGCTTTTTTTTACAAATGAGCTTTGCTGAACTTTTTTTCGTAATTCTATAAAATTTATAAGCTTTTTTACACACATTTAAAGTGATTTTGAAAATATAAATTTCACAAGTTTTTTGTACCATTAAAAGTTAGGGCAGAACTGCCCATAACCATTAAATGTAAACAAAAACAAATCTCTCACCCCATTAAAAAAATAACCACTAATATTCGTTAAAATTACCAAAATATTTAATTGTATTTAAAAATCTGGACTACAAAATCATTTCAATCTGTTTATTAAGATCACAAATATTATTTTACAAAAAATTCAAATATGAATTATTTTTAAATACTATTAAAAAAAAACATAAGTAGCATAAACAAACCCCATTAAGAGAAACAAATACTAGTATATTAAAGCGTTATTTTTCATTAATGAAATAAATGCAAATGAATAAATACGTTTGGTTTTAATATAAAACAAAGGGCCTTCTTACTCAGTTGAACTGAAGCTGACGTTATTCAAAACTGACTTACGATACAAAAATATTTTTTTAAGAAATGAATTTCTCTTATACCGATTGAGGAGCTACGATGATTTAAAAGAATTAGGAAATGGCCTTATTTCAATGGGTATTAAGTTTTAAAGTTTTTTTTTTTAAATAATTTAAGTACTCCGAATTGGAATTTTTTCGGCGATTTTCAACGACCTTTAGTTTTAATGCGTTACATTTTTTGACGTACCACACTTGTCTTTAGCATTTGTACTTTGGGCTATGAAAGTAGGTAACGGACAGACAGACTTACTAACTGGACTAACGGGCAACGAAAGGAGACCCAAAATTAGCAATTAATATCAAGCATAGTAATGAAAAAAATACTTTCTGTCCCTGAATTTAAGATTCTTAGGTAAAAGATAAAATTTTTTGAATCGGTGATATAAATGAAAAATATCGCCAGTTTGCCATTACCATGCGGTCAATTGAGGAAATTTTTTTAACATCATTTTAAAAAGAGTCATACATATTAACTAAATTAACTAAAAAAACAAATTGTGAACAGGCAAATGTTTCACTACGCATACACTAGATGGTTACTTACTTACCTATACAAAAAAAAAGGTAATTTCTACACAACAAACTAGCAAGTGCAATTCAAAGGACCTTTCCTTATTCACTAAATACCCTTTAATATTGATTTCCCAACCATAGCAGCATTAAATGTAATAACCCTAAGAAAAAGTATTGAATACAATGTTTATACCTGTGATTCCTTAAGATAATTCGATAAATGTAAAAAAAAGACTTGATGACAGTATTCTAACTTCTTAAACACTTAATGATTTTCTTCTTCGACACAAGTTTAAAATTTTTGTCGTAAGGAAGTCACGAGGTTTTGATTCGAAACAAACGGAAACTTATAAATCTTGATTGCTAATGAACCACCGGAAATCGCCCTTATATGTACACAATTCGAAAGCGGTTTCCAAGGTAAATATGAACGATAATAAGAATCCCTTTTATTCGATACAAAAAAAATTCTTATACACTATGTTAAAAATTTAGCCCTTGGTTTCCCCAAAAATACGATTCCTAGTAGCAACGGTGGTGACTTGACTATAGTCTATTTACTACGTGAGCCTCGAAAAGACTTTCTTCCACCATCCCTTCGCTTGGTTTTCTAGGAAACGGAAGGGGGAAATTCGCTTATCTAAGCCTAACGCGTTTGAGGTTCTGTTGTGAGGTTAACAATCCAAACAGTTCAGGCCCAAGTAGGGTGGGGGAAAAACCCGCTAACGCCGTTTCGAAGAAAACCACATGAGGGGATGGGGGAGGAAAATGCTTTCGAGGCTCGCATTCTAGATAGACAAGGTATAGGGATTCCTACTGGTTTCCTACTGCAACGATGGTGAAACATTTCACCACACAGTCGTTGCAGCTACTAAGAACCAGTATTATGATGAAACTAACCAGGAAATGTTTAACAATGTAGAAAGTTGGTATTCTATCGATTTGATGCCCTTTTGCATAAATAAGAACGTCCCCTAGTTTTATCAAATTTCATGAAATATGTTATTAAATTCTGCAAGCAAAACTTCTAAACATAGGATTTCACTCATTGTTTTTGTAGTAGCTCACAGTAATAATATATGGGGGTTGAACAGTTTTACCATTGGAATGGATACAAATGCAAAATATGTTTACTTCAGTGAGATTTTTAATCCTACAATTATTCAATACTTCAATAACTAATAAAAGATATACTTCTAGCGAAATCTTTACTTTAGGAATTCATATTATCCTCATTAGATCAGCATTAAAACTTTTGAATACTATGTGTCACCTTACATATCAATTTAGAAAAGAATGCAATAACTTTTACTTGGCATCTCATCTGAATGAATTATTATCACGCACAAAAAGTCCATTTGAAAAAAAATATATGCAATAAAAATTATCTAAAAGAAATAAAATGACGAATTTTTCCGGGTGACAGATAATAGTTGAAATGTGTACTTATATTTCACAGACTGACAAAAGATAACCAATCCAATAAAAATTTTCCACGAAATTTTAATGTTTACAGTCTGCAGTTTTTTTATCTCCAAATACTTATTATTTATTCGAATCACAAGACCCTGAGTTACTCTAAATGAGTAATTTATAGTTATTATTGGAAGCATATAACTAATTTTGAAGCGTGTCGGTTTAATTGAGCTCCCATTACCCAATTCAGTCGCAAAAAACCAAATTCACCCTGTAATTGTAAAGTTACTGAAATATTACTTTTACGGGTTACACAATATTTAACAGTAAATTTACAAGATATATACTTCAAACAAAAATACATTATGTATTATTCAACACTTTTTTTAGTAATATTTACTAAAAAAAATTTACGAAAACATTAAAAAAAAAAACCTCTTTTTTTGTAATTGTCATTGACTTTTTTTACAATGAGTGTCATTCGTAACAAGAAATCAAGTTTGTTCTATAGCCGTCCCGCTGGCGCAATGGTTAACGTGTTAGCCCTTGGAGCTGGTGGGCTCGGGTTCGAGTCCCTGTCATGGCATGGATGTTTGTGTCCGTCAATAAATGTTGTTATTTGTCTAAGTGTTTGTGTCGTCTCTTTCTTTGTGTGTCTCTTGTGGTTGTGTCATTTGTGGGGTTGAATACAATAGACCTAAGGTCGCAGTGTTCGGCGAACTTTTCCCCCACCAAGAAAGTCATAACTATGTACAATCCTTGCCAACCTAAGTTGGGTAAATAGAAATATGCTATGGAGAAGATCCTTCCGCGCATGTAAGGAGTTCCATATATTATTTGTGAATCCATCCAGAAAACTTGTTAAAGACATTAATTTCGTTTAAGGTCTAACAGATTTGAATATTATTTGAGAAAATTTCGCAATTTTATCAGAATAAAAAGGGTATTTTGGTTAAATTGTATTAAGATTATTTTGTATGTAAATATTACTTTACAAGAGTTTCCAACAAACGCACCAATCGAGCTTTTATCCCAGCCTTTTTACTATATGCTTTTACCCAAATTAGGTTGGCAGGCACGGAGTTTACAGGTAAATGAAAACATCAGCAGTAAATACAGACTGCTTTGGTGTCCATTACTTTTCCCATTATTTCAATGTAAACCTAATTTTGATTCTATAATAAACAATTCCACAAGTTTTTTTACATAAAATTTTTTTAGACTATCACTTATCAATCACGTTTCAGCGCATGAGTGCAAAAAAACAGACTTCAAAGGCAGTCTTCATTTTACAGATCATCAAAGATTGTCTTTTCAATCATCAATATTTTGTATTTTGAAATCTATATTTAGAAAAGACCACATTTGTAATAAATAAATATCAGACCACACATAAGAAAACGACCGTATTTTCATAAACAAAAACCTTGATTATTTGAAGTTAAGAATGTGTGGCATTGACTTTTACAGATAATATACTTCTCCTTGAACTATTTTGAACTTTTTGGCATCAAAGGGATAAGAAGTTAGGCTTTGTCAAAAGTTTTACAGTCATAGAATTTGACAAGTGATATTTTCCTATCATTTAACTTTTCGAAAAGTTCATGTGGGGTATTCATTGACTGCTTATTTTTCAAAAATAATTTATCTGTGTAGGGTGATCCGGTGTAATAATGTTGCATCATAGTTCATTACACCTAACAAACCAAAATATGTTAATTGTGTATCTAGAAAAGCTCTGATTAATTATTATGACGAGATTAGTGCTTTTTATTTCCAAAAATATATATTAATAATAAAAAGCGCTTGAAAAAAAGGGTTAAAACTTTTCGATCGATGCCAAATTGTGTACATTTTAATTTTCTTTTATATGCGAAAAGTGTACTTACACTTCTCAGCCTGACAAAAGATAACCAATGCATTAAAAATTTCCATGAAATTTTAACGTCCATTTATTTAACGCATTCAGAGTGAGTCAACATGCTGAAGAAGAATTCGATGGTTATACTACAAATTACGAATGTGGAAAAGTACAAATTATTTTTTATAAAGATTATGAAGAATCCTCAAAAAAAATCTTTGTATTGAAATTAAAAAATTTAAAGGGTTTTGAGACGACAGGGAACTGGTGGCCAGCGCAGCCACATAATGAAATTGTCAAATGAAAACAAAGTATATGCTTTATAGTCCTGTGCACACCATATCAGTTAATCCATTTAACATAACTCGTATTACTACAAAAAACGCTTAATTTCATTGTTATTGGTCCTACGAAACACCAGAGAATACTACCTTCTAAGTTATCTTGGTTTTTATTGGGGTGGAGGGGATATAACATTCAATGGGCTACCAATAACCTGTAATTATAATGATTATACATAACCATCTTAATCACCTCCCCTTCAAGGACATGTCTAAATTTCAGAAGTGGCGATGGATGGCAGCATCTGTCACGTGTGTGTGTTGTGTCTGTCTTACTTGACGAGGATTTATAAGCGGGTCTCTGACC
This sequence comes from Hylyphantes graminicola, assembly GCA_023701765.1. Classification (NCBI taxonomy): domain Eukaryota; kingdom Metazoa; phylum Arthropoda; class Arachnida; order Araneae; family Linyphiidae; genus Hylyphantes; species Hylyphantes graminicola. The sequence goes on along the minus strand of CM043123.1, from coordinate 16,652,593 downwards.
CAGCACACAAACCTGAATATATATGTCGACCAACTCTTAATCATTTATTTACATTAAAAATAATCATAGACTCTATATAAAAAAAAATTCCGGACTTGTGTAAATCAACCTATGCTGTTATCGTCTAGAAATATTTTTACTCTCTGTATAAAGAATAAATATTTCATCATATGCAGCCACTGATGGTAAACCAACTTCAATATGAATATTATTCCAAAGTTGATAAGTAAAGACCATGAATAACTTCCAGTATGACTGCTATTCAGGAAAGTGCTTAAAGATAAAGCGAAGTATACAATAATTGATAACAGATCATGTGCGGAGTTGAAATATTTGTATGAGCAAAACAATAAAAAAAACATATGCCACACAGGATTGCGTTTAATGATGACGTAATTTGAAACCACTTTATCTTTTATTAATGTTTTACTAATCCTTTACTGCACAAAGATCTACTGTATACTAGAGAGATATTGGAGGTTAGGTTTCATAAAGATGGTTCTTTATTCATTCGATTTTTGAATACATTGTTCTATGTGTAATATCTCTTGTGACAATTAACAGCTTCCCAGTCCAAAAAGCGTCTTTCATCGTCATCAAGCTAGGCTGTAAAAATTGCTTTGAAGCAGGGTTTGGTAACTCTGTTTTAATTAAAAAGTAACTCTGTTCTAAATTTCAAGTTAGATATTAAGTTAAAATCAGATATAAAAAAGAAGAAAAGTTATCAGAAAATTGCAATTTTACCATGTTTCCGTTTTTTGAGCGAACAACATTTAAAAAAAAAATAGTGACAATAGGAAACAATAATAATGAAAATTCAACGTTGTTAAAAGTTAATTTTTAAATGGATAACCCTTTCAGTCCCAGTGATGCCATTTGGCATCATCGCTTTCAATATTTTTTTCCAAATGTTTATGTCCCGGTACGACATCCAAACACACATCATTCGATTCTTCATACTTTGTTCTATTCGACAATATTTTACATTAATCCCAATAGAAGTCAGAACCACTATTTTTTTTTTATTTAGAAAATAGCTAACAAGCGTTTCACCTGATTTTTGAAAAGTTCACTTCAGTTCCACATATTTAAAACACAATTTAATCTATTTCGGTTAAAATAATTACTAATTTTTTTTTAATATTATAGTCAGATACCTTAAGGGGGTTCGGTGTGTTGTATATCGGTAATGTTAAATTGGCCAATTGCAATGTACCTTTCACAATAACTACTGATCAGATCATCTTAAAATTTTCTGTGTGTGTTATACCAACCTTATATATCAATCTGAGATTAAAAGTTTTTATTAAATAACTGTTAGATTTTTTTAAATAAAATAAGTTTTAAAGTACCCAAAAAATCATGAAATTTTTCACTTTTTTGCCCCATAAAAATTTTTTCACTTTAGTTTTATTAAAATTTATAACCTCAGATTAATCTATACTATGTAATACACCATATAAAAAAAGTTTACGAGAAAATCGAAGTTCAAAAAATCAAGTTCTGAGAAAAATGCGTTTAAAGTTTTTGTTGTTAACCCATTGGTATGGTATGATACATATAAATTCTTGCTTGTGTGCTTGTTCAAAGAACTGCTTATAAGCTTTCGTCAAGTGGGACAGACACAGAAAGAAATTTTTTTACAGTCACAAAGAAATGAATAACACATAGACAAATAACAACATTTTTATTGATTTTCACAAACATCCATGCTTGACCGGGATTCGAACCCGACCTCAGCAGCTCCAAAGGCTAGTACACTAACCATTCAGCCACCAAGGCGGCGTTAACCCATTTCCTTACGAAGCCATGACATTAAAATGACTTTTAATGTAAAAAATATTTTTCCAATCGTCTTGATACTTTGTGACATTATTAATAAAGGTAGTAATAGTATTTTAAGCCAATAATTTTTGTTTTGATTTTTTCACCGATTTTGGGGTACTGAACCCCCTTAATGTATATAACTCGAAGTGTTTTTAGGTAATACATATATTTTTATTTTGTTGTTTTCCACAGTTAAAATTTTTTGGCATTATTTCAGGAACCATATAAAAAATTAAAATGAATTTTTTCTTCTTATGGAGCTCTTATTTTTGACCTAAAATAAGCTTATTTTGTGAATATCAGGTGTTTCTGTAGTGTAGTAAATTTTTGGGACTGAAAGGGTTAAGTATAAGAAGAACGCCGAACTACCGAAAAGATCCAGGAAGAGCAGTGTAAGAAGTATAGAAAAATTAGCGAAATATTTCGCTACTTCGGTAACGACAAAAGTAACTAAGTTACAATTACTTATAATGAAAAATCTAACGGCTTTACTCGGCGTTACCGAAAAAAGTCACAAATAACCGTGTTACCCCAATCCCTGGTTTAAACGTTCAAATGCGTCGCGTTCTAAATTTTACTACCTTACTTGAAGGCAGTGACATTGTGGTATTGAATAGTGAAGCTGTTCTCTCAATAATCTATACTTGAATATTTTGTACAAAATATGAATAGTGAGGCTGTTCTCTCACCAATCTATACATGGAGCAAAAAAGAAACTACTTTTATTTTGAACAGATTTCAAATTTGCAATAAGGATTTTCAATAAAATTGCATGTTTTTGTATCCAATATTTGTCTATTTTTATTAAATCTATTTTTGTATTAAATTGCATGTTTTTTTAATACATTCTAGAAGTCTTAGTGAAAACCATTTTTAAAATTTGTGTTGGGTTTTTTTGTGTAGGGTTCTCTGAGCATCAAAAATTGTTGATTGCTGTAAATTTTAAAGTAGTAAAACTTTAAGTTATTTTCCAAAAACATAGCCACTGGAAAAAGAGTCATTTATTACACTAAATACAATACTTATTTTTTTTAGAATTAATTATTTAATTTATCTGTATTTTAATTAAATGTATAACAGTTGTTTAACTACATTAAATTAACTATATTAACTAATGTTACATTTTGATGTATTTTTTTAATGCAGCGAATGCTTACATTATTAAATTATAACCCAAAAATGTCAAAGCATACATAACTAGGATAACGAAGTTACAACAAATTGTAAAAAAGAAACCAATTTTAAAGTGTAGTTACAATGTAACATTTTTAGGTAAGAAGAAAAAATATACGAAAAAAATAGTAATATCTAAATTTCTGGGAGAGGGGCGGATTAGAAATATGATTAATAATTCTTATGACTAAAAAATATAAAGTAAGATGTATATTTTTCTTCCAAGCACTTTTATAATTATAAGAATTTATGTTTAACTTTTCATAATTTTTCAATATAATAAGAAAATAGATGTAGACTACAATCCTTGTAAAATTAACATAAATTCAAAATTATTATTAACAATTTAAAATATAAGGCATTAAAAAATATCCTAAAATAAACTCGTCTTAATGTTTTGTAACTAATAGAGGGTATAGTAATTAAAAAAATTAAGCTAAGTTAATAAAGTCTAGACAGTTTGCGTTAGGTCTGCGTATCACATATTTCATAGTTATGTTTTGGCGCCTTTTTATGAATGAAAACGAAACGTATTATGTTAGATAACATTGTTGACATAGGTGTTATGGCGCCAAGGGTGTTTCCACTATCTTTTGGTGTCAGTATTCAGCGTGATGGGTTAAGAGTTTCCGGTGCTTAACAATTCTTTCAATATCTTGCAATGCAAAATAAATGATAATTTTTTTCGGTAATGCCCTTTGAAAGATTATATATTTCGGTTGCTGCAAAGGTAACGGAAAGATTGAGATAAAATTTACACGTTTGATCAATGAAACTTATTTTTAGCCAAAAAAAAAACTAAACTCCCCGGCGCAACAGCCCATTACTGGGCCAAGGCCTGCCGTGCCCATTTCAGCTTTTCAGCTAGGCATATGTCCCGGTCCAGCCCATTTCAGCTAGGCCCATGCCAGCCCATTTCAGCTAGGCATATGTCCCGGTAAGGTGGTCAGCCTCCCGCGGAACCCCCAGTGTTTAGTTCCCAAGCTTGCTTGGTACCCATTTTATCGACCCACTCAAGGGATGAAAGGCTGGGTCAACCTCGCCCAGTCCGGGATTCGATCCCTGCACCTGTGGCGTGGCAATACGAAGCACTACCACTAGGCCACTGGGCTTCTTATTTTTAGCAAAATATAAAAAATTCTTTTGAGAATTCATCATTTGATAATCAACTAATGCATTATTAATTATTTGACTATTTTTAAAATTCCAAAATTTAAATCTTCTTCAATAAGAGCTTTGAATGCAAAACTCCCACTCTCCAAAGTACAAATGATATTGGCACTGTTTATTAGCTACTTTTGGCGTGTTTACAAAAATCATGCGTTTTTGTTGCTTGGCATCATAACAATTCGAGACCGAACCTTATATCACAGCTGTACTTTGGAGAATGCTAGTTTCGCATTTAGAGCCATCAAAATCGTAATGTATAAAACAATTTACTGTTAAAAAAGGACTTTGCAAATTAATTTTTCTACTGACCGAAAAGTTTAAACGAGTTCCTACACCTGTATTGCTTTTAGAAACTGTTTTTAAATAAATATATATTGATAAAGTATGTTTTGCAAAGATTTTAAAAAAAAATTAATGTTTAATTTTATTGAGCTGAAGAGCACATCAGTTTTTATAAATATTGAGGTCTTAAACCCTAAAAATAAACAGATACCAAAGGCTGAAAGTTGATTTTCAAATAATCTTCTATCGATCCATTTCAGTTCTTAAGGTATAAAATAAATTCCGTCTTAACATGAATGTATAACGTAAAATATTTACCAAGATTAAGCTATCGCAGTTTGAATTGAAAAATTTAATTTTTAGTGCCAGCATGCTTTAAAATTAAGTATTGTTTTTCATTGCATACTGTTTTTTTCTTCTTTTTCTTTATTGGCTCGACAGCCCTTTGTGGACCAGAGCCTTCTTCAGAATCTTCTTCCATTCTTAACGGTTGCCCTTAACGGTTGCGCTGGGTGCCTATTCAGGTGTTGGCTCGTCACCTGACTGTGGTTCTAAAATACGACGCCCGTCGCCAATAGCCCTCGTGTAGCTCTAGTGCGACGTTAATTCAAACCAAACCAAATCTTCCATTCTTATCTTGTTTTGGAAGACGACCTCCAGTTATGTACTTTTGATGCATACTGTTTAATTTTGTAAAATTTTAATGGTATAAAAAGTATTTGATTTGTGGGTAAAACAATATAAGCAAGCCTTTACAATAAATGTAAAATTCCGGCATGAAAATTCTAATTTTTTTCACATGTTTAAACCTATTGTAATTTTTATTGAAAATAAATATTTTGGATTCTTTTGTGAATTATGAATATATAAGTAAATAAAATTGCCTATTTTCCCCATCATATGAGAAGCGATGTCTTCGTAGATAAAGCATAGAAATTTAATTTCCAGTTATTTTTTAGAAAATTACAATTAATATATCAGTTTGGTGTTTGAAAGTGCCATGTTAAAAAAATAGTTATTTCTTTTGTTCAGGGCTTTTTTCCCACCTACTTAAAATACACTTCATATGTGTGTAAAATTGCATTATTATTCGAAAGATAATCTAAATTTAAGTTCTGAAAATCCTCTATTACATAATACCCACACAGGTATTTACTATAACAATAAATACTCATTTGAATAATCCCAGGCTGAGATACCTACTATAAATTATCGTAACACCTCTTTAAATTAAATAAATGAATGAGTCACCATCTGTCTACAGCAGTTTTGCTGTCAGAAAAAGACACGGACATATTGATAAGGACAAGTTCTAGAAATTCTCAATGTTTATATTAGGATTGCCTTATCAAACGAAGCATCTGTGGCCTCAGTTCCTTGGTTCCATTTGTACGTGAAAGTAGGCAATATCTCCCTAGATTAAGGCAAGTGCTGAAAGTTCTTTGCTCTGTTTATACAAATGTCCTGGAAGGCGTTCAACGGACTTTCTTTGAAAAAGGCTTTCGATTTACCGCCTTATCTCTGATATCGTCGGTTGTGTGACAGGGATGTCAGTTATCGACAAGAAACAGAAACAAACGAAATGTATACACCCTTTCATGCAAGTTCCCATGTACATAAACATAAAATTAATCTTATCTGTACCAACCGACTAGGGTTTCGGTCAAACAGAAATCAAAATGTTAATGAAGTTCTAATCATTATATGGAAACTAAACATCATTATAGTTTACTTAAAAAATCGTTTTTTCAGAAGATTGGATGCTTTGCAAAAGCCCCCGAGAACTCACAAACCACTTTGGTTAAATCAAGCGGTTTGGTAAATCAATCATTTGTGTTCATCATCAGTTAAATTTTAAAAAAAACGCTTGTAGAAGATAGAATACCATAACAAAAACTCTTTCAAATAACTTCTTCTTCTTCTTCTTCTTTCTATCTTCTTCTATATACAGCAAAAGCAAAGTGGATGAGTTCTTATACAAGATCACAGTTAAATCCGCTTAGCTTGGGTGAGAGTCGTGAAGCTCTAGTGCGAAGATAATTCAAACTAAACTAAACCTGGGTGATAGTTTGGTTGGTGATGGCTCAAAAAAATGGGTTGGTAAAATGTAGTTCCTTCAGCCTTTCATCCCAATGAGTAGATCGGTAGAATGAAAACAAAGCTATCTTGAGAACTAAAAGATAGTATGTTCACATTAGTTTGAACAAATGACCAGAAATCGGCACAGGAGACTTTGGCCCTTTCCTGGTATGTCGCACGGTTGAATGTAGTTTAGTTAGTATCATGTTCATAAGTTTAGAGAAATGAGACATCCATATTTTTAAATGTCATCAGTGCAACTCGTTTAATTTTGTGATAAGCCAAATGTGTTTTGGAAATAATTACTTAATTTCAAGCAATCTGAATCTATCTCTAATGCAGCGCAAATTTTAAATCCGTTTTTTTTTAATAAAATATAAAACAAATATATTCATTTTGTACATAGAGCGTAACAGTTACCAATATGAAAGTGAAAATAAAACATCCTTAACTACCTGAATCCTTAACTGTTAAGAAGTTTCACAAAGTAGAAAAGTATTTTCACAATCGCCAAGCCAGTGGTTTAAGGAAATTACGACTTTCGCGAAAATTTGGGTCATAAAAGATTTTATACATTTTTGCACATAATAAGGCCGTAAAGTAATTTTGAAAGCTGGCTATATAAAAGTCCCACTTTATGCACTTGCTTTTGGAATGGAATGCAAATGCGCCCTCTAGAAGGGAAGGGCGTAGGCTATGTAGCCCATTACCTCGCTCGCCAGAAGGGACAGTCACAGGAGACACACAAAGAAAGGACGACACAAACACATAGACAAATAACAACATTTATTGACAAGTACAAATATCCATGCCTGACCGGGATTCAAACCCGACCTCAGCAGCTCCAAAGGCCAGTACACTAACCATTCAGCCACCGAGGCGGCTGCACTTGCTTTTACATTGTGTTCGGAAACATATTGAGTGGAACATATTTTTTTAATTAAATATGAATTATACTTTTACTACAATTAAATTTAATATTCTATAGTAACTAAAAATAAACCCCAAACACGTGAACCAACATGAACTATGAAAACAATTTCAAATATTACATGAGTCCTTATTTTTAAATATTTCTAATATAAATTATCTATTATATTAAAAAAAAGTACATAAAATATTCATAGTTTTGCTGATATGTCACTTTTCTGCTCACAGGGCAATGATCTATCGTACTAAAATGTGTGTTTCCTTCTTATAACCCAATTACACAACTCGTGTGATAGACAAAAATACATCAAATATATGAATGAGTCAAGTTGATTGTACTTCCATGTATGAAGACCTGGTTTTAATGAATCTGGATCTCAATACACCTCAGTGGGGCACTTCATTAGACGTGACACTCAGCGATTTAACACCTGGGTCTAGAGTGATTTTCTTACGAACACAATATTGTATGAGTCCTTATGAGCATCCGTTGAAAAAATATTCTGTAACTTTACAGAGCATTTACAGTTACTTTTTACATCACAGTGCTGTACTGTTTGTTTTATACAAATTGATGTTTTCATTATTACGTTTGCATTATTACATTTAATTTGCACTGCCAATGAAGCAAACGTTTTCGCCTGTACAAAACAATACATTTTAGATTTTGAATTATATGTAAATTCACTACACACACTGCACAGGGTAATAGCAACACTTTTACCACCACAGGGGAGCCTGGATGGCAGAGTGGTTTGGACCATTACGCCAGCAGTCTGTGAGCTGTAACGGGTGCGGGTTTGATTCCCGCCTTCACCCTGGGTGAACTTCCTTTCTCTGTGACATTAAATTTCTTTCTGTGCCTGTCTTACTTGACGAAGGCTTGAAAAGCGGGTCTCTGATGAAGCACACAAGCTAGAATATGTATCTACCCCTACACCTACCATCACAGTGTGATGGTAAATTAGAGGGGTTCTTTTTTTCAGAATACATTGAATAATATGACGGCTGAATGGTAACAGATCCTTAACAAAATATGTATTTTACATCACCAGTAATTGATGTTGATAAAATCACTGATAGTTTCTCTCAACATGCAAAATCACTCTAAAATATTCGAAAAGCGAAACTCTTTCAGAAGCGAGAAATAGTGCTACGAAGAAAACTTCATAGGGAGCTCATGCAGTCAGATGGTCTCTGGTTTGAATCCCGGCAAATGGGTATGGATGCTTGTGTTTTGTACGTCGTGTACTGCACTGCAACATACGTACTCGATAACTCTATGGAATCAAAAGTCCTGACTCCAGTGTACGATGTTGTTCGAACGTTCCGTTGGATGCCCGCTCCAGTGTCGACCACTTGACCATGGTTCTAAATTACGAGGCGTTATTGGCTCCACATGGTTCCTAGAAATAGACAACCAGAAATGGTACAACCTATCTATAATGCCTATTGAATAAAACTGTTGTTGTTAAAGTAAATTATTTTATTTAAGGGACGCATTACCCAAAAATTGGTCAAAATGTCGATTTTTCAGTTTTTACTATTTATTATTTACAATATTCTTCTAAACATTTACTGAAAGTTTCATAATGATATCTTGTGTAGAAAAAAAGTTATTAAATATTTCCTGGAGTCATTCCTATACGTTTGAATACGTATTTCGTCTGCTGGGACACAGTACCCAAAAATTGGTCAAAATATTAACTTTTCAGTTTTTACTTCTTATTATTTACAATATCTTTCTGAACATTTACTGAAAGTTTCATAATGATATTTTTTGTAGAAAAAAAGTTATTAAATATTTTCTGGAGTCATTCCTATAAGTTTGAATACTTATTTCGTCTGCTTTCAACCTTTTTTTCTCTGTTTCACGTTTTTCAATTCTTGTGTTTAATAAATCCCTAAGGCTTTTTTGCTAATTAAGTTAGAATTTTGAAATTTTTTACCTGTGTTTTTACACATGTTATGCACAAAATTGTGCATGGAATAAGGTCTTCTATGTATAGTTATTTTTTTAAATGTTGAATTCAATAATTTGTATTTTTTGTGTATTTTTTGTGATTTTCACTGTAAATGCATATTACTTTTTAACTGTCACTCCCATTTTAAAATTCATGCACAGTTCTTGAACAAATAGTACTAAAAAGAAACCATAAAAGTTTGGTGAAGTTATTCTTAAAATTGAAGGTGGAGTAGGGTTTAAAAAAAAGTTCAAAATTTTGACTTTTTTTTAAATTAAATGAAAAACTACTTGTAAATATTCATATTTATTGCTAGAAATTTTTTATTTAGAGTGAACATTATACAAAACCAATATAATTTACAAGTTTATGTTATTATTTCTAGAAATAATATTTTGGGTAATGCGTCCCCTTAATCCTTTTCATAATATTTTCATGAACATCTAATTATGTAAAATGCACATGGTGCGAGAGTTAAAGGCTTTTTGAAATTTCAAAATGTCCTTTCCTATTTTACTGTCAATTTTTTAAAAGAAGAAGTTTAGATAGTATTTTTAAATTCTGATAATTGTGAGTGTATTCCTGATTAAATGTTTCTAAATTGCTTTGTCATGTGTCTCAAGAAGTAATACAAAAATAATATTATTGATGCACCTAATTTAAAGTATTTATGTAAAATTTTGAAAAAAGTATTTATGACTTATTCTTAAAGTATTTATGTAGAATTTTCATTATCCTTTTCGGAAAATGAATTTAGTTAAACTTTTTATAAATACTTAACCATAAATAAGCTGTGACATATTACATTTACAGGTTTTAAAATTTATTTTATCTCAAGTATTTTTCGATAGGTTGAATTTAAAAATATTAATTGTTTTTAAAGTTTCATCTTATATTATTGTATTAAAAAGTATAAGTGCAAAAATCCTATTTATTTCCTTTATAACAGTCTCCTCCGTTTGTAATGTCATTACTTTACTATCTGGTAAATCAATCCTTCCATTCAAAAATATAAGTAGTTAGAAAAGTATTATAAGTTATCAAAACTGTATTAGTATGATTAAAATAAAAAAAAACTAATAACTGTACAAAATAGTTTTCATTCATCATGCAATTTTACTAAGTTACTGTGGTAATAATAACTATAAGATAAGTATCCCATAAACATAAAATAAACATCTACTCTAACATTTCTCATTTATGTTCAGGCTGTGAAATACTATCTTCGTTTATTGACATATGTATAATGATGAGCTAAGAACAGGTGTTTATGGTCCAGAAAATTCTATACTCATCTGTTTGGAAAAACCCTCTGGTTTACGGTTAATTAGAAAAATGCGTTAACAATGTGTTGCAAATAATGCTGGTTGTAATTACGTCTCGAAATATCAATAAAATGGATATCGGATTGCAACGTATGCTAAATCAACCGACAACAAAAATTATACAAGTTGAAAGTTTTTTTTTTATTTTATTCTTCTACAAACTTCAAACGGCTGAAGAAATATGTAATTCTTTTTTTAAATACTTGTCCTTTAAATGCAGCACCTCTGCGGTTCCGCAGATTAATGTGCCAATTTTAATAAATTTGGTTAAACTTGTAGTGTTCTTATATTCTGGAGTTTCCGAGCAGTTATCTTATTCTTACATATGGTTAGAAAATTAGAATATTATACTTTTAACTGCCAAAGAATTTTATTTGCACATTAAAATGTGTAAAAAAGTTTAAGCTATATAAGGCAAAACAATTAGTTAGTATTTGAATAAAATAATTCATATTTATAAGTTCAATTCTTATTGTGTTGTTAAACAAAATTACACTACTACTACATAAATCCTTTACAATCAAAAGGTTAAAATGTCTTCCACGCAAAAAAAAAGACGAGAAATGAATAAGAGCTTAGTAGAAGAACGTGCGAAGCGACATTTTTGAAAAAAATTGTAATTTTATCTCAGTGAACATATTATTCTATCCTTTAATTAAAAATATAAGTTTCCCCCTTTTCAGAAACCTAAAGTTAAGTACATTTATTTTTTTACCGTTTTCAAGTACCGATTGCAACGATTTAAATGCAAACTAAAAAATTTAAAGCTCATTTTCTCGTTTTCACCTTTTTGTCACTTAGCACGTTGTTCCACCAAGCTCTTCAATTGTTATTGTGGCCATGTTTTTTCAATTGAGCGAATTTGTGGTCATTACATTCCTTTCATCACTTCCGGTGTGTATTTCATCTTCTAGCCTAGTGTCATCAAAATGTCTAAGATTTGATTCACAAGAAATGCATCAAACCGCAAGACTCGTCAGTGTCTTTTGACATAGTTGTTTTCGATATTTTTTTATAATTGTGCCAAATATTTGTAACGTCATATTTGAATGTATTTTATAAAACAATATTTTGTTAGTTACTTTATGTGGAGAAATGTGAGTTTTAAAAAGTGTCTCTGATAATGTATCTTTTCGACGAACGTAATGTTGAAATAATGTTAAAAGGACATAATGACCAAGTTTGGTTTTATGAAAACTAAAGCTGTATTATTTTTACGTATATTTCTTTTATGATTTTTCTTTTTTAAAAAAAGTTTTTTTTTCTCATTCTAAGCAGCTTCATAAATTTATTTAAATTAAGTTAATTGTATCAAACTTTTTTTTAAATAACTTTTACATTTATTTGAGAACATTACCAGCCAGGCACTTTTCATCGGCACCCTCTGCACATACCTAAAAATGGTTCTGGCAATTCATAATTTTTATTTTAGAATCCAAATCCACCATCCAAATAAATCGCGTGTTACAACTCTTTTGTACCAAAATGTGACTTGTTGAGGCTCCTAAATGAGTTCATTGACTAGTGACCGAGACCCAGGCTATGTGACGTGGGTCAAAAATTGAGAGTAGCGCTTTTACGTTCAACACGTCTTTTCGGCGAACCACTTCTGCATGAAATAGGAATTCCAGTAAAATGAATTGTTGCCATTTTTTCGTGTTTTCGTTTCGATATTTCCTGACTGGAATAAATAAACACATTAGATGAGTATCATTATTACTAGTTATGAAGGAAATTAAATACCAAAGAAATGGTTGGGATTTTAATGGTTTCATTACTTCAGAAACATTACGTTTGTTGTATTGCGTTGCAATTGCACACATTTAGAGAAATCGAATTACACATTTAGAGAATCGTGAATGGATTAATGGTACGTTACGGAATTGTGCATTTTTCACTTTAGGCTTTCAGATTGCTTTTATTCAGTCATCAACTTTGTATTACGTAACATTGGAAAACTATTTTAGTAAATGTGTAAAAACAGATTATTAAAAAAAAGCAGCGGAATTAGTTTAAAAGTTTGAATTTACTTTCAAGGTTTTAGTAAATATTGGGTTTTTTTTTATAATATTGGATGCTTTAATTTTAATAATAGAAAATATAAAGTATTAATATTATTTAACTCATTTTCATTTTATAGAAAAGGAGTTTAATAATATAATACTATTATTTTTTTAATGTAAATATCGTCTTAAGATGTATTAGTTAAATACAAAAGTGTTATTAAGTACAAATATAGTGAATTAGATAATTTAAAATTTTGTTAAATTTATTTATTTAGAGTGTCTTCATTTAGAATTTTTTTTTCACTTTGCATTTGATTTAATATGGCTGTAAAATGAACTTTCTCAAATGAAAATACTGAACATAGCAGCTTCCAGTATCTGACAGCCAGATACCATCACTAATAAAGATAAGTGTTGAACACCTTAATTCAAAAATAATTTTTATTTCTCGTTAACTTCAGTCCTAATGCGTATATACGTAGATATAACTGCGTTTCGATTATTTTGTGAAGAGGTGGGAGGGTGAGAGCACTTTTCATATTACTTCGTTTTAGAAAAAAATGCGATAAAATTATTTGGAAGCGCGCGTGTCTGTAGTAGCGTCGCAGACAAGACACGTTGAAAGATAGTTGCTTTGAAATAATATCTTATTATTTTTACCGGTTATTATTTTCATTTATACAGAAGCAACTAATTCATAGTGTAAATAGGGGCTTTTATTTTTTAATTTCTTTAATGTTTTATAATGAGACTGGGCTAAATGTCTTTAGCGGCTGGTCTAAATGGATGTTTTTAATTAATTTTCAATTGAATTTATTTTTCTAAAATTCTTTTAGCATTAATTTTTTCGAATCCTTAATTTAATTATTTTAAAATTAAATTAACTTTTAATTTTATTGATTTATATTTCTTTTAATTTATACAAAAGCAACCAACTCTTGGTGTACAAAGAGGCCTTCCTTTTTTTATTGATTTAATGCTCCACGGTGAGATGTTTAAAAGTACTGGCCTGGATATCTCTGGAGACTGGGTGAAATACATAATTTTTAATTAATTTATAGTTTAACTCGATTCTAAAATTCTTGGTATAATTAATTCTTAGTTTTATTAACTTATAAATGATTTAAATTCTAATTTAAATCACTTTGAAAGATAATTGCTGTGTCCCGGTTATGAACATTACTATACATTATTGTACACATTAATACTTATCTTTAACAGATCAATATATAAAGTTTTTTTTTTTACAATTATAATTAAAAAATAGAGACTGTTAACATAAACTTAAGCCGTATTAAGCAGGTTAAAATGTAGGAAACAATATTTTTGCTCTTAAGAGTGATTTTTATATTACATAAAATTAATCTTATATTATGTTAATCAGTTAAAGATATTATGTACCATAATTAAATACTTGAACGTCAACTTTGCGTTAATTTATGAATATAAATATTTTAATGGTGGTTTTTGGAGAAACACAGTAACGTCATATAAACTTGAAGCTTGAAAAAAATTGGAAAAGTTAGCAGTTGTTATTTTAGAAAAACTCGTATTTCTTATTTCTACCCAAAGGCCCCCTCCCGATTACTTTGATGCATTGCAATCTTTGATTCTCTTTCACTGAAACAAGAGATAGTAGACAATCGAATAAACATTGATAAAAAAAAGGGGGGGATTGTACTCTTATTAAATGCGTCTTTTGCTTTCACGTTTGAGGACTTTCCACTCACATAAAATCTTATCAAAAAGTGTTTGCGAAAATGAATATTTTAGCAAATAAAGGTATAAATATATTGCAAAAGTTATCATATGTGTGGTTTCTTTGAATTAAATGTTCCTGTATGCAGAGTGAATGAACCCATTTCCGACTAATTATGACTAATGTCGATTTTTTATGTAAATGGTATTATGGTGAATGGTAATATGGTGAAATATGGCGAATTTATGTGTATACTGGTGACGAAATATGTAAAAGAATAAAGCAATCCCATTTGAAGAGTACACGGGAAAAACCGATTGATTTTGTAGAGAAGTTTCCTCAGAAGGCCACTTTGGCGATGATAGCGAGTGATCGCCTAAACTTGTGTAAGGAAATCAGTTCCTACCACAGAGATCATAGTTAGAGTAATAGAGTGGCAGATCAAGTGACCTCCAATGCTAACGACGGGACGCGCAAGGAGCTCCCAGAAGAGCAACAATGAAGTCAGTGTTGTAGGTCACTTGATCTGCCACTCTAATACTGTAACTACTATCTCTGTAGTTCCTAGCTACCAAGATTCAGGCGATTGACGATCCCGACGCTTGGACCAGCGAAGAAGAAAGAGAGAAACCGGTTTTCTGCCGCCAATGTTCGCCAAGCAGACAATTGCGGGCGTCCGTCTAATAAATCAATCGGTTCTTCCCGTGTACTCTTCATTTGTAGAATAATTGAATTATTTTGTCAAGTTTCTAGACAATAAGTAGAGTATTTATGACAATTACCAAGTATTGCGTTATTAATCTCAAATCTCAGTGCTCTAAAATGACCAATACTTTTTTGTATGCTGAATAAATGTAAAATTAACAAATGTAATTTTTTTTAACATATATGAAGCTTCCATTTCTAAAAAGCCGGAATCTTTCAGAATGTAGTATTTTTAGCACAGATGACACAAATAAGCAGTACAAATATATATCATAGAAAGCTATTATTTTTGTAACGAATAGCCTTCCAAAACTAAAAAGGTTTCCCACACTCTTATTTTGTCCGAATATTATTACAAATAAAAGCTATTAACCTCATTTTATTCGAAACTCTTCATTTAAAAGTTTACACAGATATTGCGCCAGCACCCAAAAAAACAAGTAAAACAATTTTTATTAATAAAGGAAAACTCTTTAAATTCAATTTGATTTTACTTAAAATAATTAAAAACATTTCTCATTTCATGCATTTTCTATTTCCTTGAGTTTCAATAATTATTTGTTAAAATAAATCCAAAGAAAAGGTATCCGGTTTACTTTCCATCAAAATAAATTAATATCTTCCTATCAATGATAATATTTTGTAATGCTATTATTCTAAAGAGATTGAAAATTTGTTTAATGAAATTTAGAAGAGGCATGCGGAAATAATTAAGGATGTTTTATATTTTAGTTATTATTTTACCATTATGTTTATTAACTAAAAAATGGTTTTCATTCGCATGTAGGACAAATATTTCCAGGATGCAAGTGCGTTTGTCTTCATTTGATTGTTTTAAAATAAATGTATTTCGAAAATTTAATTTATTACACGTTCTTTTTTTACTTTTGATAGCTGAATTACGAAAGATTAAATATTTTTTACTAGAAAGAAATAAAGAAAATGCATTCTGATAATATAGATTTCTGAAAAGCTGTTTTTAATGCATTTAAATATTAAAAAAATAAAATTAAACATACCGCCAATGCTGGTAACTTTGAGACCATATTCCTATTTTTTTTTTACAAGGAGAAAAATTTAAGCTACAAAATCTGTTTAAAAACTTTGAAATCACCATGCATTTTAAGTCAAACTTTTAGGAATAATTTTGTAATATATATATTTTTTACATTTTATAATTTAAGAAAATGGTATTAGTTTTTTTTTAAAAAAAATAGGACACTTTTAGAACCCGGTCGGGCCACTTTAGCTCAAGCATGAAATACATAAGAAACATAACTTTTATCACCCTTAAATACTTAAACAGAGTACACTTTTACGTAAATTTTTGAAAGTATAAAGTTCAATAAAAAAATATACTTATATCTCTTGGGCCCAAGTTACCCTCATTCATCGTCATTCAAGTTTCTCGGTGACCAATAATTAAATATAGCATAAAAAAAGTATTCAATTTAGTTAAAAACAAATAGTGTACTATTCATTTCAATAAATAAGATATTAGTATTAAAAAAAAGAATATTTTCATTAGCTTTTTTTCAATATTTTTCAGATATTCCGGACAAAAGTAGGAAGAAATAGATTTTTGTCATTAAATGCTTGTTAGAATGCAAACAAAATTTGTGGTATTGTCGAAATCAGAATGAGAATTTTTTTTTACACGAAAGAATGTTTTTACCTTTCCTAAAATGTAAAACAAGTTAAAATGTAATCATTTTATGAAGAGAAAGTAAGAAACAAATATTTTTCAGTTTATGCCAAAAATTGCTCGCTTCGACGGTATATATAAAAATACCAGGTTAACTTTTAGTAGAAGTTAGATCTACACAATCAAAACAAAAATAGAGTTGATTTTGGGAATTTAAAGGTGGTAAACGAAAATAAAACTTAGCATAATATTTGTTTTAGCCAAACAATTTTCGGAATATATATTTTCACGTAACTATAATATCCCTTTTATATTGTCCGATTAAAGTCTCTTTAGCTCGGAAAATTCTTATAAATATTGCATGCATATTTTTCTTTCTCAAAACTTAATTTTCTACTTGAAGAAACTCTTGTCAGAAAGGCAGTTGTAATTTCCTCAATAAAAATAAGAATACATTTAATAAATTCAGTGTGTTACACTAGTTTCTCTACAACAAGCCGATTCAATCAACTTATTGTTCGAAAACAGAGCTTCGTATTTACAAAAAAAAAGGAGTATTGGTGTCGATTTCAGAGAAGCACTATAGTAGTAAAAAACGCACAATGTAACGAAGAGTTTAATATGAAGCGAAAACTATGGTAATAAAATGTCTAGTGAAAAAGAAGTAGAGAAACCCGTTATTATCCTTCATCATTTATTCTGACTCATCTCCAACTACCACTCTTCATTCACAAGCGAGAGGCGGGAAACGAAAACTGTCTGTTATTTCGTATCAGTTCGTTCTTTTTAATCCTGTTATTTTCAAAAACTTTTCTGTATTAGGTTAGGCTAGGTGTGAATTATCGTCGCACTAGAGCTACACGAGGGCTATTGGCGGCGGGCGTCGTATTTTAGAACCAGAGTCAGGTGACGAGCCAACACTTGAATAGGCACCCAACGCAACCGTTAAGGTGTACGTACACACTTGAACTTTTTTTTCTTAATATTTCACTTAAAAATCCAATATTTTTATATTTGATATAAATCATAGGTGCATGAGGGTGCGCGCAAAAATATTTGAAAAAAATTAAATTGATAATTAATTAGCATTTTATGCATTAATTAGCATGTTTTTTAAACACTCATAACTCAAGAACCAATTAACTTAGACCTATAAAGTTACCATGCAAATTAATCACCAATTCCTTCTGAAGGGCATGAACCTCAAATCAAGTTTGTGGCCCTTTTAGTTTTTTAATAATAATTTTTTATATTAAGAAACGTGAAAAAAAAGCTAAATTTTTAGAAAAAAGTAACTTTGACATGCAATAAAAAATTTATTTAAAAACCAAATCTTTTTTTTTGGAGGTTCAGGCCCTCCCCCAACTTATTCCACATATAAATAAACAATTCGTTTGACAAAATGTTAATTTTAACTTTAGTTATCACTGTTTGAACAAAGTAACACATGAGTAAAATGAAGTTTTGAGAAAATTGAGTTTAAAGGTTGCAAAAGCTAACTGACTTTCATGATTTAAACATTACAAAAACCTCTGTAACTTTTTATTATAGTGGAGTACCAGTACAAACTTTACATCATTTTAAAGAAGAAGAATTGGAGATTCCAATTTACTTAAAAACAAAAAAATGTCAAATTTGGCTAATTTTGGCCTTTCCAAGTGTGTATGTACACCTTAAGGGCGACATCGTACGCAGCGTTAGGAGTTAGGACTTTGAAGGATATTTAACGCGCACTCCCTTACACGGGGTATTATTCGTCGGACATTTTTGGCTGCACGGGCCGTTTATAGGTCGGCAGCTATTTTGGCGATGCCCGGACTCGAACCTGGGACCTTCCGCATGCTAAGCGAGTGCTTAACCGACTGGGCTCCCCAGCCCCCATTTTTCGGTATAAATTAGTTTGGAAGGGGTGATTTTAGAGATAAAATATCCGTTAGAATAAATTTACTAGAAAACTACTTCCAGTGTTAAACCCTATTGAGATTTTTTATTTTGCATATAATATTGATTAAGGTAAATATTTTGTGTAGTAGCTTGTATCAGTATAGTAGAAGAGATTTTTCGTTTTCGATCCAGCTCGGTTAACCTTCGAGTCCATGGTCAAGTGACGAGGTTGACAGCTGAGCTGGCACCCAAGTGGACAGGCCTCTACAATGATGGTTCTGAGTAACCTAAGGCAATCCCTTCCCCCTTGTGCCTCGTTTTTTGAACAACGGTCTAATGTCGATAACACAAACTATTTTATACATATTAATTATTCTCGCTGAACACACTGTGATTATAGCTGTTTTCATCTAAAATGGTCTAAAGTCACTTGAAAAAAAAAGTTTTTTTTCATTATATTTAGTTCCCATTTCTATCTTTTTTAAAAGAGTATATTTATATAGTATTCTACATTGCTTTTATAACACCACCAGAAAGCACTGATAAGATCCGTTATACTCAAAAATTAATATATTTCTAATTATGGGTGTTGAAACGATTGATTGTAGTAGATTATCAATCGGGCAAAATTCCCTGAATGTGTATTTCACTGCGTGAATTATGACCCAGTTGAAAAACGGTTTTTACAGAATCAATGTGGTGATTTGGATAAAATTTGAGCATTACACCACAACTTATTTTCGTTTTCTTCAGGCAACTACATGGGTTGGTTGGTAGACATATTTTCAGGCTCACTATTTGGGTATCTCTCTAAAAAATACTTAAAAACCATGCTTCTTATTTTTTTTTAAATCACGGATCATTCTCAAAAGATGAAGTTAACACCTGAGTGTAGAAATATTGTTCCGGTTGCGTTGGGTGCCTATTCAGTTGTTGGCTCGTCACCTGACTGTGGTTCTAAAATACGACGCCCGTTGCCAATCGCCCTCGTGTAGCTCTAGTGCGACGATTATTCAAACCAAACCAAAGATTTAGGTTAGGTTTGAATTAACGTCGCACTAGTGCTACACGAGGGCTATTGGCGACGGGCGTCGTATTTTAGAACCACAGTCAGGTCACGAACCAACACCTGAATAGGCACCCAACGCAACTGTTAAGGGCGACATCGTAAGCAGCGACCAAACCAAAGAAATATTGTTCACAGCACTAGTCAGTACATTCGATAAATTTTGCTATTTGTGTTTTTTCACTGTTAGAACGTTCCGTTTTTAAGTCGGTACTACAAAAAAGTTAAACTTACGACACGCTTAGAATTTGCAGTCAGCCTCTGAGCAAACACGCTGAACTAGAGCTTCTAGAAATTAGACTAATAATCTTGAGCAGAGGTTCAAAAACGATTTAGTTCAGTTAGAGAATATTCTGGTGGTGCTTTTACCAAATATTTTGCCCTATTTGGTTATTTTTTAGTTCTCATGCCTCATAATGTTTTGAACCATGGACAAGAGACGAGGACGACAACTAAGTAGGCACCCAACGTAACTTTAAGGGCGACATCCTACGCGGCGTCAAGAGGTCGTTCTAAAAGTTAAGTTGGGTGCTTACTCGTGTCGTCTCTTCCTTTTTATTGTGGTTTTTTGCACATTGCGACGCCCGTCGTCAGGTGTAGTGCGATGATAATTCGGCATAACCAAACTTTATATTCACGAATTATATGTCTATACTTATCATAACACATTTTCAAAGCAGTAAATATTAAAAAACAGGAAACTTTCCAAAAATATACACAATAAGGGGCCCGGGTGGCCTAGCGGGTTTCGAGTGGCCTAGTGGTTTTGATCGCAATCCATTTCGCTAAAAGTGTGCGCACTATACCGGGTGTGGGTTCGATTCCCGCCTTCACCCTGGATGTACTTTCTCTCTCTTTGTGTCAGTAAAAATTCTGCCTACATCTGTCTTACATGAAAACGGTTTATCTGTGATCAAGCACATTAACCGGAAAATACATGTACCAACTCACCTATCCGACACAGAATACACAACGCATTTTTTTATACAAATATACAAAAATAGAAAATAACTGCTTTTTAAATCGGACTCTCAAAGATAACCCAACGCCGAGAAGTGATCCGTGATCAGCGGAAACACGTGACGTCACAAAACAGCGTAAAAAGTTGTAGTAGAAAAGGCATTCGCGGCTTTTTGCACACGAGATCATCAACTGATATAAAAAGGCCAAACCCGGCTTTGTACACATCACTTGACTTGAAGATTTCTTGAGATTATATCTTGCTCATCTACTCCTGCTCCTCAAAATGGCCGATGTTGAGAAGAAGTGTTGCGGTAAGTTTATTTTATAAACTTAGCATTTTGAATATCTCTTTAGAATCGATTTAAAATATGTACGTGAGTATTTATATAAAATAATTCTTAATTTATGCAAAAAGAGTATCTAAAAAGTGTTGTGAACATAGTTAGGAATGGTTCATTTTAAAAATTTAATTATATTTTATTCAGCAAAAAGTAGTTTTTTTAATTATTATATTATCTTATTAGAAAATTAATGCATAATTTCTAATTTCTGATTGTTTTAATAAATT
The DNA here is from genome assembly GCA_023701765.1 of Hylyphantes graminicola. Lineage (NCBI taxonomy): Eukaryota > Metazoa > Arthropoda > Arachnida > Araneae > Linyphiidae > Hylyphantes > Hylyphantes graminicola. The sequence goes on along the minus strand of CM043123.1, from coordinate 16,631,307 downwards.
AACTTATTGTTTTTAAGCTAACATTTAAAAACTTAAAATGTATAAATTATTACTGTTTAAAAACTTGTATTGCTTTAGTCTACAATCGGAAAAGTATTTAAGCTTTAATAAACCTTAGTTGTAGTTTTACATTTTTCCCTTTTCCAAGAATTCATTAAATGGCATAAATGCTCGGCACTCTATTTTTTTAAGCTGTTAAATTTGTAAAATTCTTTTCAATATCCAATTTCGTCTCGTTCAACTGTTTAGTGTGATCATATAAAATTATTTCAATTATTTTAAACTAAAATACTTGCTAAATCTATTAGAAACTAAGAAACTATGAATTCCCTGCTGTCCAGGATACGTTTGAGTATTTTTGTAAAATAAACTGTTTACTTGCTTTTTTAAAATTACTTTTTAAAGCTGATATAGGGAACAAAATCTGTTTTTGTCAAATATCTGGTATTTCAGTGTTCAGAACAAAGGAACTGTCCCTTTTTGTAACTTGTCCAATTAATAGTATCTAATCTTTCCCCAACAGTTAAATCTACTTTACATGTGAAACTTTTAATTCAAGAATATTAGTATGTTTTAAATTCTCTTAGCGGTCGTAGGTTTTTCCACGGGAGTGCGGGCTAGTAACAATTCTCAACTATGATTCTAGATTGGTATAACCTGTAATTACTGTAGATCCGAGTTTATCTTAAGTAATGTTTTTGGAAAAGAAATTTCTAGAGTTAATTAAGCTTTTTAAAAAAAGTTTTTCTAATGAACTACTTCTGTTAAGATTTGTTTCACTTTAAAATTTCTGTGTTTATATTGATACAAATAAATGCATTTATTGGTAAATACATAACTTAGTGTTTCTGTAAATTAAAGTTATCTCAATCCTATTAATTTTTCTAATATCCTAGTTTTTAAGGTATCGGTCTTTTACATCACTTTTCATGACTATTAATTAACCCTTTCGCTACGAAGGATTCTTGCTTCCTCGTAATATTTGATAGGAATAACATTATCGAATCCTTAGTTGTTCGGTTGTTTTGGGGCGTTTCAGTAACGAAAGGGTTAAATAACTTATGGTAATTAATGTTACATGAGAAGTTTTAATCAATTTTCAGAGTGCTTCTTGAATGAATTTATTGAATCCTTCTAAAACGCATATAAATATTTCTTAAAAAAAATTAAATGCCAAACTTTTTTACAAATATTAAAATTTACGAGAAATGTTAATGAATTTATTGTCGGCAACTATAGTTCTAAGTTGTATCGTAATCTATGTATTCGATTACTTGTATAGTTCATTTTCCTAAAGTCAATATAAGAATTTGAAAAGTGGGACCCTGTTTTTAGTAAAAAAATTTCAAATTGACAATTAAGGGTTAATTCAATTAAAGACTTTTCCCTTATAAAATACTAGTGTGATTCATAAAATGAAACGTCTGAAATTTGCTCATATGAAAACTTAAAAAATGCATTACGGGTTCTAAAATTTTATAGGTTGTTGCTGCGTAAAAATTAGCAATCAGATTTTTAAAATAGGTTCCAAACTATTTCGGACGTGATAATTTTAGTTATTTTCGTTACTCCAAAAAAATTTGTAATTTAGTTTGTAATTGGATATATTATTTTAGAGTTTATAAAACGCAGTTGTGCAGGGCAATCTATGGGCGCATTCATATGATATGATGAATGCACGTATTAATATTTTCTCTAATTGTTCTTGGCCTCGTGTATAAGCCTTTCAGAAATATTTACGTTGAATTTAGCTGTTTAATTTTAAGTTGTCATTACCAGTCGTGTGAATTGGTAATATTGAGTGGAGTTATCAATCTGAGAATTTTATCCTGTACTTTGAAGGCAACAAATTTCGAAAATGCACAATTCTACTCGAAATATATTCTGCCAAAAAAAAACTAGTTTCAGAAATCATTGTTGCATGTTGATTTTTGCAGGAAAAGCCTTCTCTCTCTCCCATTGGTTATTTGTATTTTTATACAATATTTTATAATTTTTAAAATTGCACATTTTCTTCATACTCTTAGAAATTTGACGAGTTGGTACTAATCAAATTCTCCTAGAAACTTACAATTGATTAAATGCATAGTAGGCCAACAGTTTTCTACGATTTCATGAAAATAGCTCTATAATTATTGATAATTATCAAGGAGAAAAACAAATGTAACACGTCTACAACTATTGCTCTAAATAATTTTAGTTTCGTTTTTTCACCTCACTTGAGTATTTTAATGTATTCTATCAATTTTTGATGTTAAAAACTACACCCCTAAGGCCGATACTGAAATTTTTTTAAATATAAACAAGTCTTTTTTTTACTTAACGAAACTTGACGCATAATTTTTTTCTTTGAACTTCTATAATAGTTTATTGATATATTGTTTTTGAAAGTCTCCAACTATTCTTTATTTGCTCTTTATCTTTGGGGATAGAGGTCAATTAGTTTCACAATTCTTTTGACCCAAGTTGTAAATCTTTAAAACTAAATTACTTATGCTACCCCAGTTACCCATTACTCTTCAACACTACAGCCCTCTTGACAAGAAAACAAGATTGACGTCCATCCCTCCACTTGTTTAACACAACCAAGTACTCCTTCTGAATCTTCAATTAATTTTCATCAATTAAAACGTTGCCTTGACCGGGAACGATGTCTAATCCCTTAAACTTAACTAGCAAAGCGCTAAACTTTCATTTCCTTGTTTATTGTCACGAGCTCGTGTAATTTGAATCCATCCTTTCTTCGCATTGACCTTTTTATGTCAAATGCATTTTCTTTTGGCGCCTTGTAGGTCTGCCGCCTTTTGGAGGTCGTAGATTTTCAATGATTACACCACTGCTCCAAAGCTTAGTGTGGTTTGAGTTATCTAACCATGTCTGATATAAATTTGTAGGTCAAGTAGAGTTAAGCGATATCTTTTAAAAATGCTAATAATGAAATGTAATTTTAATGATCAATTTCCATAAATATAGAATTTTCGATTATAAACTAAAGTGGACCCGATTAACTTGTGGTTAAATATGAAATTTGGTATTTTAAAAATTAGAGAAATAAGTTGTTTATTCACTTCAACATTGGCAAATGAAAAGTTTTCCTATCTATTCCACAGACCTCCCTTCGGTGTGTCCGTGGGGCTGGGGAGCCCAGTCGGTTAAGCACTCGCTTAGCATGCGGAAGGTCCCAGGTTCGGGTCCGGGCATCGCCAAAATAGCTGCCGACCTATAAACGGCCCGTGCAGCCAAAAATGTCCGACGAATAATACCCCGTGTAAGGGAGTGCACGTTAAATATCCTTCAAAGTCCTAACGCTGCGTACGATGTCGCCCTTAACGGTTGCGTTGGGTGCCTATTCAGGTGTGGCTCGTCACCTGACTGTGGTTCTAAAATACGACGCCCGTCGCCAATAGCCTTCGTGTAGCTCCAGTGCGACGATAATTCAAACCAAACATCGGTGTGTCCGTAGTGTGTATTGGCTCAGGGCTTCGTGACTTGAGGCTTCACGCTGAATTAACAAATAGTGTTTGCATTACTAAAACAATTTCCAAATTATTAAATAACATTTTTAAATAGTTTAAATTTATAGTGGCATGTTTATAAACGCTTCTTTTTGAAGTTGGATGAAATGTATATTTTAAAGATGGTTGTCCTATTGGGGGAGGGGGGAAGGGGTAAACGCATTTAGATAAGAGATCCCCGAACACTTACTAAGGTTACGAATCTGAGTAAACATGTAACGTTTTAATTTCATAATGCAAGAAATTTATATCTCATTAAATAAGCAATTTTGTTACTTGATTAGTAACTGATTGGTCTAATTTTGGTGGTTGGTATAATTTTAAAAATGGTTCTGTGGCGGGGAGGTTATTTTTGGCGAAGTTTAATCTTCTAGTGATTCAGGATTTTGACTAACTTGGACAAACTTCACTTGCCAATGATTCTAAATTAAGACTCCTGTCACCAATAGCGCTCGTGTAGCTCTACAGCGACGATAACTCAACTGACTTGAAAAAAAAACTTAGTTTCCACTTTCTATTTGCAGCTGAACCCAAGGATTGCTGCAAGGACGATCCTGAATGCTGCCAGGAAGGCAAGGGCCCTTGCCACACCGACAAGGATTCCTCCTGCGCTGACAGTTGTCAGAAGAAGGCTTGTGGCTGCAAGTCCGGCGAAGACTGCAAATGCAAAGATGGAAAGTGCGAATGCTAGCGAGCTGGCTGCCATGCTTCCTTACTACTGCATATCTCATTGCTGTCAGCTCCACTGTGTGGCGTTACCATTATCTGCATGTTCCTAAAAGAGTTCGCACTTAAAGAATTTACATTCACTTATGCATCTTTAAAGCTACTTTGAAACATAACTCAATTTTAAAAATTCTGTATGTTTTAGTAGAAATAAATTCTTTGATCATTTATTGAATGTTTTATTTTTAGCTATTTTAAATTTTCTGTTTCAAATTTTCGAAATGCATATTGTTAAAAAAAATCTGTGTAAAAAGTTATTTACAGATCTTAAAGCCAATTAATCACGATTTCTTAAGTTTAATATATTGTCTCCAGATAAATTTAGTTTTACTCGTAACTTTAGTTTTGAAATAATTGCCTTAAATTAAAAATTATACCATTATTAAACTATTTCACATTTTAATCATCTTAAAATTCTGAAGTGTATTTATTTAAAGTAAAATTTTTTCAGTTTACAAAGATAATTTGGATTAGTAGTCTTCTTGAAATTTTAAAATTAGGCCGTTTTTATTAATATTAAATTTTTCTTTTACCAAACGTGATAACTAAAAAATTTAGAGATATTTAAATTCTATAAATTCACACTAGAAATAAATAATAGTTGGGTTATGAACGCACTATTTTTTGGTCAAAAAAATTTACATGCTCCATTAGCACTTAATCGAAAGATCAAATTTAACTGATGAAAAAAAGCTGTATTTCAAATTCATCCAAAATCAAATAATTGAAGAGCTTAGTGGAAGAACGTGCCAAGTGACAAAAAGTTGAAAACGAGAAAATGAGCATTAAAGTTTTTTACTATATATTTTTAAGTATATTTAATATATTGTTAGTTGAATGCTAACTAGGGTGCCTAGATAAATATTCTAGGCACCCTAAGTTCTTTTATTTATGCTCTCTAATGCTAACTAAAACGATAACTTTTTTTACATTAAAAAATAGTACTGATTAATAATGTAAATGAATTGCACTTTCAAACAATTTAGAAAAGCTCGGTGCCAAAAAAGAACTATTGCGATGACTTTCCGACAGTATTAAATTAAGTTTTTATTACGCACTAGAACTTTATTTAAACTTCGTAAATAAATATTACAAAAATTACTATTCATTTTATTTTTATTTGTATACCTACAAGAGACATTTTCTCTGTCCATTTCCCTGCGTACGATGTCGCCCTTAACGGTTGCGTTGGGTGCCTTTTCGGGTGTTGGCTCGTCACTTGACTGTGGTTCTAAAATACGACGCCCGTCGCCAATAGCCCTCGTGTAGCTCTAATGCGACGATAATTCAAACCTAACCTAACCTGTCCATTTCCTGTTCTGATGCCAATGATTACTCTAATTTTATTTTTAAAAAATATTATAAAAAATAGTTTTCTCATTAAATACACTTAATTTAACGTTTATTAGTTTTAAAATGTTTCTTTTAATTCGCAACACTTAGATAATCTGTACAAAAAGTTCCCAATTATGTAACTTAGTATAAAACTATTAAAGTTTTTTTCTCATTTATTTTTGCTTTATCAAAACTACTTGAATCACTTCACGTGAAAGGGTTAAAATAAATTGGAGAATTTCCCATGGCGCTTCAACCTATTAACATTTTAAATAATATAAGAAGCTTGCATGGAAATATTTCTCTACGTTTAGCGATTATTTAAAACAGCGCAATATCTAATCATAGTTTGTGAGTTTTTAAATAAGCATTTTAAATAATTTTTCAACCAAGACATTTCATTCATTATCACTAATTAACATCATCAATAACAACTTGGGTTTTTTATAGTATTTGAATTCTTCGCCGTTTAAACATCAAAATATCGGATAGCAAACATCCCTTTACAACACGTTAAAAGAGTATGGTTAGTAATGATTAATGTTGGTTACTTTATTTTTTAGTCCATTAATGTCCTCAGCAATTCCTTTATACAAATCTAAAATGAATGATCGCGAGTTTTCCTACAATCCAAAAAGAGTAACAATTAGTCTCTTGTTAAGTTTCAAGTTGCCCTCGTTTTGTCACTTATGTGCTTCTTGCTCGAAATTAATTTAGGTAAAGGTTGAACTCGTTACTCTTTAAATTAATGAAAACTACTTAACTGAACGGTACTTAAATGAAAATGCAAAAATAGGTCACGTAATGGGGAAATGTATTACCCTCACGTTTCATCTAACATTTTAATGAAAAAAAGATGTGTGTACATAGAAAATCTTGCAGTGTGTGTAAAGTACATAAAAAAATACGACACCAAGACTGTACTACGTCACTTGACCAGGTTTCTAAATTACGAGGCGTTATTGGCTGTGTTAAAGCTCCTAATGGAGGCTAGAAATAGGCAGCCGGAAACGATTACACTACACTACACACTAAACTGTACTGTCCGTAAATTATGTTATTTTTTATTTTCCACATAGTTTATAACGAGAAGATTGGGTGTCAACGTTTATAACGAATAAAGTGGAAGCTTTTATGAAGGCTCTGTCTGTCACCCACTTTCACAGGACAAACTACAAATGCTACGAATAAGTGTTATATGCCTATTAAAAAGTTGAACTTCATTAAAAATTAGAATTTAAAGTAATTAAAAAAACTAAATAATCCCATTAAATTAACAAAAGAGAATTTCATATTTGGATTTAATATTTCCACTGTTGCCACTTCGTTTAACGTAAAAGGAAATTCATTTATGGAACATTAAAGAACATCTATTTTGGTGAAACAAATAAGATTGTAATGACGTCTTAATACATCATAATAAAGTTTGATGGTTCATTATTATGTGCATTAAGAAACCAGCAGAGTTCTAATTTTTTTTCCTACATAAATTATCTGATCTTTTTTAGTTTACATTCCAACGTTTATAAATACCTGATTGTATTTAGGCGTCAAAATACAAGTTATAGATTGATTGTGTTTGATTGTATTTAGAAGTCAAAATAGACGTTATAGATTGAGTGTTTAAATTTTTTAAATCCTTGTTTAAAAAGCAAAGTTAAATGATGTTGTGATAAGTCTCTCATCTATTCTCTTAACAGGCCGCTTTACTAAATAATTATTATTTTAACTGCAAGTTAAACAATAGAGAATATTAATTTGCTAAAGACGGTTAATGAATATATGACAGTTAATAATCTGCTGTGTTTGGCGATTTTGTTTTAAAGATTTTTAAATTGTTTAGTGGAAGCAGTTCGGGCAGTAAAGGCGTGTGATAGAACTGTTACAAACCTACTTGTTTAACGTCTACAAATAACTCTGTTTATCCTACAATTCAATTGTAAACCCAAATTTATTCTTATATTCCGATATTAAAATATACTCAAGTATGTCAACACAAAAATAAAACTTTTTCAACAAAAACTAACTTACATTTATAAGTTTGTATATCAATAAAAATATATTTATTTTTTTCTTCTTTTTAAATCATACCTTGAATATGAGTTTTTTTTAGTCATCAAGCAAAAAAAAAGTAATTGATTGAAAAACTTAAAAGAGCGTGAATCGAAATAAAATAAACGTTTTCGAAAACACATTCAAGGCCATCTATACAATATTTCAAAATAAGTGTTTCTGAAATTACGGATACTTTAGTCGAAAAAATGCGGGTCTAGTATTTCAAAAGATTAAAGACGTATTTTACTACGTATTTAGCTATTCATTGTTATTTGTTATTTTTGCATTATTAATCAAATGTTGCTAGTTGTTGAAGTTGCTATTTATGATATTGAAATTAATTCCATATTTTTTTTAGCAGTTATCTGGTAATTAGTTTCTATTAAAGTAATTAATAAATGGTTTTATAAATATTTTGAGTTGCAAATACTTAAGATTTATATTTGATTTATTGTAACAGCTATACTGGGGTTATTGTCAGGACTTTGGACTACGATCTATTTTATGTGCTATTTTACGTATCATATACACAGTGCTATTCATTGGCGGGATTATTTTTTGTAAAGCGTAATCAAATTATAGGATGGCTAAGACGAGGACAGAACAAAAAAAAATCAAAAAGTATGCTATTTGACATGATGTCTTAACACTCGGGAGGCCGAAGAAATTCAGATATTCAAATTCCTTTTGGTAAAAAAAAATAATGATGTTTCTCTTCTTTTTTATACTTCATTTCACTCTTAAGTGAAAAACGCTGAAAGAAGGTTTGACATTATAAAAACTTATTTTAAATACCTGTTAATAAATAGTTGTATATGTTATTAGAATTTGTTTTCGGGGGTCGGAAAATTCGATAGATATGGTGATGGCCTTTTAACCAGGAGACCATCGGATAGGGGAGAGAAGGGGAATGGCGCCACCTTAAGGGAAATTGAATTTTCATGCAGAATTGTGTTGCAATTAATGTAAATTGTGATGATTATAGCATACTACAGTTCATAACCTATCGTGTAGTGATTTTTTTTAATTTAAATTTTTAATAGAAACTGAATAAAATTGTACTTTTCTAAAGCTCGCACAGTGGCGGGATTACCCCGGTATCTGGGGTAATGCCGCCACACCACTGGGGTTATGCCGCCACATCAATAAACAAAGCAAATAATCTATAAATAATGGAAATTACATAATAAAGCAATACACATAGAACTAAAATAGTTTCAATTAACTTTGGAATGGTAAATTGTACAGGGTACATCTCTTTTATGAACTTTCTGTGTGCATCTAACTATGCAGGTTTTTTTAAAGCTTCGTTGGTCTATTTGATCAGTTCAGTTATTCTTTTTCGGATACGTGGCATCTCTAACGAAAACTAATAAGTTGTAGGGCCAATATATGGAATTTCTATTTTACTGATTATGCCGCCATCCTTTTGCATGTGGCGGCATAACCCCAGAGTGATGTGGCGGCATTACCCCAGTAAGACAAAATGGCATAGACGGTTGTTTAAAGAAAGGTAGTTAGCCTAGCGTCCAAACTAACGACGTGATAAAATAGCTAAATAATTACTCTTTTAATTAATATATAACTGATTTATCTATTTTAGAGATAGCAGTCACTTAATGCTTAATTTCAGAAGGCTGAAGATTAGATGAAAGTCACTAAAAACCGTATTTTTTAAATAACTTTACACCAACTCACCGCACGGCCATTAGCGTCTATACTACAAATTACTTTGCATCCTGCTACAGGTCAGCACTCACAGCCCCCCTCCCACACACACCGCTGGCGAGATACAAGGGGTGGCGGCATTACCCGAGGTGGCGGGATTCCCCTGCTCTCCCCTACATATAGAATCCAGTCTACCACTCTACTTCTACTCTTTCATAAAAAAAAAATTAAGGTCAATTACAAAATCCAATCAAAAGTAGTCAGTGTTGCGGTCGAATGTCCGAAGACATATACGACGTCACTTCTTTTATATACTTTAGGCTGTGGGTTTTTGTTCATCGTAATAATAGGGAAACCAACCCCTAATAAGGAGGGCTGGAAATAGACTGTCGGAAACGATGAATTACCCTCTACGCACCTATACATTAGAGTCGAAATCGTTCTAAGTATAAACAAACAGTGAACTAAATTAACTACTTAGAAAACATTTTTTTTATTAGCAGAAGCAATTTTCTACTAAGGAAACGAAGGAAATGCTCAATTGAAAAAGGAGTAACATCAACAGAAAGATTTCCGTATACGTTTGTTCCTTTACCAAAATGTTGAAAAGAAAATGCCTAATGGAAAATTCTCCAATTGACTTAACTCCATTTTTCATTTAGCCATTCCAATGAGAGGTTGCATGCCTAAAAACCACACCTGTATAACAACCTCTCTTTCTACGCAACGGGTAACACATCTTCCTCGAGACGTCGTCGTTGAAATTCCTACACTTCTCTATCTAATATCTTTTTTTGCCAAAGTTCAACAGTCCGGTACATACCAACTTGCTGAAGCGTTACAAAGGCGGGAACAATGAAAGAAAAAATAAGATTTGGTATTTAATCTTGATGTTCAAAAGAACGGGTATGCTTTAAAGGGTCAGGTAGGTTTCATTTATGTCTGGTTGATCGGAAAGAGGTTTATTTCTAGAGTTAGGAATGGGTTTTTGTATTATCTATAGTTTTTTTTTCTTTTCTCTAATGGGACTGCAACATTGGCAGTCAAGCCTCTGCAGACTCGGCATATTCCCCAGAACTGAGAGCCATTTTTTGTGGCACCATCTAGGCGACTCTCGCTACTGATTTTGAAACCCAGATTACAATGAATCTGAGCTCTCTGTGGATGTTAAAGTATGCCGAGATTTAATATTGCCGAGAGAACAGAGGACAAATGGGCCCTCCAGGGATCTTTTACATGCCACATAATCATTTGACATGCGCGCCCAGAATTTTCCCATCCAGAAAATCCGACGACTCAGCCGGGGCTCGAACCCGCGATCTTGGGCTTACGAGGTGGACGCGTTTAACCTCTCAGCCACTGAGCCGCTATATATTATCAATAGTTTGAAGTATGATTACATGAGGAACTATCATTCGAATTGTTTTGGGTGCCACCCCCCTCAGGTGTTGACCTCGTCACTTGACCACTGATCTAAACAACGAGGGGTTAGGTAGCTGTGATGAATCTCTGTACAAAAACTAGAAATAGACTTCCAGAAACATTCAATTCGAACTTAAGGGGGGGGGGGAATAATAGACGCTTTTTTTCCAATGAGAGATAAATATTTTAAAATCTTAGTACTGTAGAATAAAAGGCATTTTTACAACAACCTATCCCACAAAAAGCTATATCCCACAAAAAGTCCGTATTATTTCAGACAAAATTTGTTTAATTTAGTTAATGGCAGTTAAAATCTATTAAAGATTTACACAAAATGTTAACTGTAATAATACGGAAATTCTGTAAATTATACTGAGCTTTTCTGGCACTCGCTGACAGTTTTTTTCTGTAAAAACAACATATTTTTAACAGCGTAGAAACACACATTTAAATAAAATTGTGTCCTTACATACGACATGAACTTTATTTTGATTCACTGTTTTACAGATCTTTAAAAAGTATCTTCCGGGATAAAATAGTAAATTTTTAATAAATTCAATGTACTGAAATGAATGTGACAAAAGATAGTTCACTACAGTTTATTCTGTAATGCAATTGATCCAACGACAGTTTTGATCCAAACCCAAATTTTTCCCCCTTGTATCTCATTAAATAAAATAATTTTAAGTACTATAAAATCACCTAATTATACAACACATACAAGCAAAATCTTTCAATCTCTGCAACGAGACCTTTTGTTGTTTTTTTCGATGCAACCCAATTCGTGTTCCACATGTTAATTTTCATCCAAAGTGGGTACTTATATCAAAGAAGCAATTTCTTTGTTGGCTACTGTTTTATAGTTCAGCTAACAAAATGTCTTACTGTTATTACGAAGTGTAATAAGATTCCTAGCTATTGCGTCAGTGGCTGCCGTGTTTTAAACAAAAATAAATAACAAATTAACCATAGTAAATAAATAATATATTACAATTATTCTATATTTTAATAAGTCCACTCAGGTACCATAACACAAAAAATCCGTACAATAAAATAATTTGTAAAGAAATTATCTAAATTCATGATCGAAATGTTACAATAATTTATTAAATATAATACATTAAATGTATATAATTATACATGTATGTCTTTATAAGTAATTGTTGATTATGTTTCAAAATAATTTTTAAATAAATAAGGTAGATTGTTATAGTATTTCTATCATATTTTCAATGTTATTAGTTACTACAAGGTGCGTTCGAAAAGTTCGGAGATTGGTCTATTAATTAAAAAACCGCGCCGGTAAGTATCTTGCACTCACGCAGACGCAGTGAGAGAAATGTTACCCAGAGAATGTCACTGCGCCTGCGTGAGTGCAAAATCCTAACCGGCCCAGTTTTTTAATTATTAGACCAATCACCGAACTTTTCGAACATACGTTACTATTAGTGATCCCCCTTATGGAGGCTAGAAATAGGCAGCTGGAAACGATTACACTACACTATTAGTTGTTAATGTTTTTCATGTCGCCATCTAACGCCATTTTGAGAAATTTATCTAAATTTAATTTCCCTAAATAGAACAATAAGAAGGTTTAAAAGAACTAAAAAAAGAGCATACTTTCCTTTTACTTTAATACTCACATTTCTTATAGTACGAACAGTTTTTTACCTTTCAGACCAAAAAAATTAATATTTTGGAAATCGGGTGGTTAGAACGGAAACCGAAGGGATGGACGGATAAAAAAGACGGAGGGCGTACATACAAGCAGACAAAAGTCTAAAAGATAGTAGATTTCGGATTTTGTACCTCATGAACAATGAATGAATTTTTAAAATCGGATGGCTGGAACGGAATTTGAAAATCGGTACTGACACACTGACAGACAGACTGAAATTTTAACCTTGTCAGTAACCAACTTATCGCTTTTCAATTATTTCGAATTAAAATAAGAGAAAATTATATAGTATTGGTTAAACAGTGGTAGGGAATGGGTGGTTAGCTCATTTTTGCGGTTGGGAATGATTTTTTACGTCACAGGTAGGTTTGCTTAACTTTGGAGAATGGTTGCTCCATACTACAAGGAATAATGATGATTCATCAACACAATTTGCCAATTGCACAATTTGCCAACACAATTTGCACAATTCATTACAATTTGCCAATGGTACAAAATAAACGGGTAATGACTAATGGCAATCGTAGTGGCAAGTAAAAATAAGGGAGTGGGGGGGGGGGTTGCAAAAAGAATTATTGAATAGACCTTTGTGCGAATGCGGCCCTATGGGTTCTTTAAATAACGACTTTTTTAATTTAAGTTTAATAATTTTCTTAGTAGATGGCGACACCTATTAGTTAGTTATGGATTATAGAAACAAGTTTTCTTTTATTTTTCTTCCTTTCAGTAAACCAATCACATTACAGAAGACTGGCGGACTCGTTCAACTTTTATGAGCTAAATTGCGTAATGTAATGATAATGATATCCGAATTATAGACTTGAGTTGATTTGTTGATTACGCTTTTTGTTTTAGTTGTGTATCTTTTCAAAACAAACAACATGTATCAGATATGCAAATTTTAAAGATACAATGTTCATTTTAGGCTTTTTAAGAAAAGGAGATTTTTAAAAAATATTTCCTGAATAAAATAGCGGTTTACGGCATGGTTAATGAATTACAAAAACGTTTATTTACATTTCCTCGTACAATAATTTTTGACGAATCACATACATATTTACCCTTTCGACTGACAACTGATAAACATGTGTGTTTATCACTGCTCTCGAATCTTAAAGGAGTATCTACTGTTTCCGTTTTTAACTTTTCTATTAACTTTTTAAACAAGTTCCTTTAATAATGGTTGATTTAACGATAATTTTGTGGGTGTTTTGGTCTGCGGTTTTAGGATTATTATTTCTCGCATCCGTCAATGCTTCTTTAGGCGTTAGACGGAAATATGTGGACATACTTTTAAAAGTTTTTGAGGTATGTTTTTTGTCAATATAGAAGTAGACTTTTATTTTACTTGCATGTGCATACTAGTAAACCATCAATATTAGTGTATATTAAATCAAGAAATAAAATTAGATGGGGCTGAAGAACGAGATAAAAAGGAAACAAAACTAATATTTTCATAATTGCATTTTATTCATAGCAACAATAATTACAAAACCCTAGTTCTTGATCGAGTAAGAATATTATAACCAGCAACAAATGATAGCCCACTGCTCTGTTATTTAACTATATATGTTTATGAAATTATAAAGTAGGGATTTGTCTCGTAATAATTTTTTAAGTAAATCCTTCATGAAATATTTGCTTTATTTTATGTTTAAAATCAATGGCATTATAACAGTTCATGTTCACATAAAGACATGTTTGTTGCAATTTGTTAATAACTGTTTCTGTTTTAAAATTAAACCTATTTCCAAACAATTAGATACTTTACTGATTTTAAACTTAATTTGCTTTATATTTTCCGTTATTTCTTTAGTTTGGAAGGATTAAGATTGAAAAGGCTGAGAAACGCATAAGGTATGATGCTGTCGAAAAAGATGTTACCGACATGCTTCATTCCGGTAAGGAATGCCATTCCATTTTACTTAAAACAAGAAACGTAATATTTTTTTTTAGTTTGTATGCTTTTTACAAACAATTGCATCCTTAGAAGACCAATTTTTATAGGATATCTGTTTAGTTTAGTTTTAGTAAACTTTTATTTTTCTTCTATTTTATTTGCAATCAACTATTTGATCCCCACATTATCTTTTTTGTTACATGCAGGAGTTTTCTTTTATTTGCAAAACAAACCCAATATTTCGAAGAAATGTATCACTTGTAAAAAAAATTGGTATTTTTCTAAAAGTTCTTTTTTCCCCCCCACTAGTTATTGATAAAAAGGTTCATACTGGTCCTATACCATCAACATTACAAGTACCCAAAGATGGATCAGCAACCTTGGAGGTATCTAATAATGGATCATCAACTTTAGGAGTGCCCGGTTTACCAAGAAATAGATCTTTCAACACACTTAAACAGGAATTTAGCTTTTGGGATGCTGCAGATTTTATTAAAGTTGGGATGGAAGTAAGTTTTTTTAACAGTAGTTTTTTTTAAAGATATTGTTGTTTTTGTTAACTATAATAAAAGGGAATCCTGTGTACTGGTCTGATATTTTACATTTTCTGATTAATATATATGCTAGTTTCACTTGTTCATATAAAAAATCAGTTAGAATTGCTGGTTTAGTAATGAATTGTCACTTAATAATGCTATGTTTATTGTATATGGTGGAGTCTCATTGAGTTTTTCATTTTGTCCAGGCCATCATTGAAGATGAAGTTACAAAAAGATTTGCAGCTGAAGGTAATAAGTATAAGTCGATTCATGTCAAATCGTTCTGCTCAAAATCTTCATGTCACAGAGTTCGATCACTATTTTCCCACAAATACTAGACAAATTTATTAAACCAGTATATTTTTATTTTTTAAAAGTACAAAAATTAAGGAAATTATGATTTTTACCTTTTTTGTGCCTATCTTTTTCTCAAAAAGAGCCAGTTTAAAATAATTGTTTTTTGAAATTTTACCTACTTGTCCAGCTTCTCAATTTCTAGCCTAGGAAGTTAGTCGGTCTACACAAATCTGCTGTAGGCAGGTAAACTGCAATAACACTTCCATAATGACTTGGACCATTGTTGCAAGCACTCAATTAGGAAAACATGCTGAATTTTTTTCTAATTTAGATCAAAAATAGTACAACTCATTGTTGTGATTACTGCAGTTTACATGCCCATGACAGAAATGTCTTATAGTAGCCCTCGCACTGGAGTAATTTGTTTTAGATGGTTCCGACGGGCTCGCATGTAAAGGTTCTGTGTGCAAAACTGGGTCAGCTATCTGATGGGTAGTTGAAAAATGTACATTTAAAAACTGTTCGTAGTTATACCTGTTAAAAATTGATGAGCATAAATGTTAATAAATTTGTTTAATTTTCGAATAGGTTCAATGGATAGTATGCTTCCATTTAAAATTAAAGTGACGCACATTTCCTTCACCCATGCATCCCTATTAAAGATAGTTTTATAAACTTTGACCATATTTTTTTTATATTTATTTACAAGATACAAATACAAAAGAAAAATAGGCAAAACACACATTGATGGCCAAGGGGAAACATAACCCGTACAGGCCATAACATATTTAAAAAATGAGTTTTGCAAGAAAGTTATTGGATGTTTCTTACATATTTAAAAAATGCTAATGTTTAATATTAGCAATTAATAAAAATATAATTGCTGCCACATATTCTTTTAAATATATGCACATTTCTATTGCACCTATATTTGCATTGCAGCAAATGTTATTTATGGATCATTCCACTGACTTAGAAATAAATAATTTCATTAGGATATTTAGGAGCGACTTTGCACTTATGTTAAAATATTACCGTTATTAAAAATATATCGCATAAAAAAAACTTTTTGTTTGAAACTAGCCCTTTTTAGTTATAGTCGTTCGATAAACACCATCCCTAGCTATGTTGGCTCTGAAATTTTAAGTCATCAATCTTGCTTGGATTTAGCAAAAACTCACCTATGATAATAAAGCGTATGCAAGACAGTATCGGCAATCGGTGACCAAGAAAATATAGTGTTTGAATCGGGGAAAAAAAACATTTTTGTGCACAGAATATTTTTAATCGTTCATACAACTAACGTTTAAAACTCATTTATAAAACATTCTTTTGAATAATTCAATTTGATGAATAGATTCCACAAAAGCTTCCGTAGCCACAATGACTATGCAGATTTTAGTTGAAAGGCAAAAAAAAAAAGAGTGGTGTCAGAAGTTGGTGGTTTTGCCCTGCCGCTTGAGATTCGGCACCAAACATGGAAACCACCAGTTTGATTGTTTACTGACAAGAAGAAACATTTTCGTGGTGCCGTCTCTTGTAAAACTTTTGTGCTAACATATTACATATTGCAAACTGTTAGTATTTTAATCAAAAAGTATACAAAATTTTATTGGACAGTGAGATGTTATTTATCTGCTACTGGATTTTTATCAATTTCTTTTTTGATATTTGAGTGCAGATCCATTGATCAAGGGATAATCGTTCCAACAGACTGTGCCAATCAATTATCCAGATAACGGGCAATTTTCAATTAAACTCTGATATTCAAAATTTCATCAGATCACTGGCAAAAGTTTAAAATTTGTTTATCGAACAATAAAAAAATTTACATGGGATTTTCTTGTAAATGGTAATGCTAATTGAGAAAAAGTTGGACTAACTTTTCGTTTTCATAAAGCTTTAACTTCCTTAATTCCTGTAATTTTGAAAAAATAAATTAAGTTGAATGAATTTGTCTATAGAACTTGGAATACACTAACATTGAGTTCTGTGAAATGGAGATTTTGAGTTGGGTGATTAGATGTGGATTGAGGATATGTATTTTACACTCCTTGCTAACCTAAGTTGGGTAAATAGAAATATACTATAGAGAAGATCCTTATGCATATGTAAAGAGTTCCATAAATTATTTGTGAATCCATCCAGAAAACATGTTTAAAACATTAATTTCATTTAAGGTCTAACAGATTTGAATATTTGAGAAAATTTCGCACTTTTATCCCAATGAAAAGTATATTTTGGTTAAATTGTATTAAGATTATTTTGTATATAAATATTACCTTACAATAGTTTCCAACTAACGGACGAATTGCGCTTTTCCCCCTGCCTTTTTACTATTTGTTTTTACCCAAGTTAGGTTGGCATGGAGTGTAGTCACTATCCAAAACTAAACTTCCTCTTGTGTGCATGCAAAGTAATTTAGGACTTAACATGTACTGTTGAATATATAATGGGTAACTTATATGTCTGAAGGCCACACCAAGCAATGCATTAGGTTATCCTATGTTTCTTCTCAATATTTTGCCTTTAAAGTATTATTAGGAAAAGGTATTGTCTTTATTCATGACTATGTTTCATAAAAAATCAGAATTTTTCTTGGATTTTATTATTTTTTGATTAAATTTTTAAAATTTATTTTACTATTTTGTTTTTCAAATTTTTTTTTAATTTTTATATTTTTTGTTCAAGGTTTAGACTGGTGGTAAAATGTTAAAATATTTTTTCTAGAGCTGCCATCATGGAATCTGTTAACCAGAACTAATAAGAACCATGGTTTCATAAGGTATGCATGCAATTTAATTTGTTTTGCTAAACATGTTAATGAAAAGCTGACAGGAGATTTGAATCCCCATTGTTTATTCAAGTTGTTTTTAAAAACACAATGATCAATGTTGTTTGTATACGTACAAGCACATAACAATTTAACAAGTGCTGCAAATTTTAATTTTCACTGGCTAATCAATATAAGAAAATAATTCTGATAATGATGAAGAAATGAAAAACTTGACCGATATGACTATTGAGAAACAAGTGGTAACTTATACTACATTATATGTCATTAATGGAATCTTTCAAACTTCAAAGTTTAGTCTAAGACTCGCTAAAAGTCTTCAAATTGAAAGCAGTATATTCATATGGATCCAACATTTTCCCCACATCTACTTTAATCAAGTTCATTGTCTTTAACCAAATTTTTTAAATACACATTAATTAACATTAAATAACAAATGTACAGAGATATTTCAATTTCACTTATCTTAAACAAAATAGAATACATTAAATATTTTATTAATTGAATTTTAAATATGCTTAGTTATAGGCTGTCTATTTTATGGGGTATTGGATGGATTTTACGGTACTGGATTTTACTTCCTACAAGGTGTGTTGAATACATTAATTTACATTCTTTTATATCTTAAGATTATGTTAAGTATTTTTTTATGTATTAGTTATATAAAACAGCTTTCATGTTTGAAATAACTAGAATCAATAATACATTATTAATTCTAGTAATTTGAAATGAAGCCTTTTAAATTTTCTGTTAAAATTCAGGAAAATGCTTGAAAATTCTCAGATTAATGCATCTTAGATCATTATATTCTGTGAAAAAACTTTGGCCACTTAAAATATCAAAGTCAATATATAATGCTGGAGTATACTCCCATTCTTGCCATTTTTTGCAGAGCTGACCTTTTTTTTATATAATCTTAGATACTATTCTGACTTTTGTAACAGTATTTTTTACCTTAATAATTTCAGTTGGACAAAAAATTTAATCTTTTGGATGCTTTTATTACTAACTAAAAAAGTTTGTGAACTATGGTATTCATATTTCTCCCAATTCCTGTTGTATTTATATAAAAGAATGGTGAAAGGAGGCTTTTGAAATAGAAAATTGCTAAGATGAGGTTGTTCTATAGTTAGCTTTAGAAACCTGTTGAGTAATAGTGGTGATGCAAAACGTATAGCATTTATTAAAAAAATTGGTGGTTTTACTTGCAAAAATGTTTATTAAATATCTGTTTTGATACTTACCTCCATAGTTATATACTATTATAATATTACAGAGTATTCATTACATTCCTTGCTGTTGTTTGGCTTATTTTATGTACAAGTTTGATTGGATGTATTCCTGAAGGAAGGTATGTTAGAATTTTTTTTTTTTTCAAGAATGTTACATATGTAAAAATAAGATTTTCTGCAAAAAATCTTATTTAAAAAAACAAACTTTCTATTTTCTGGTTAAATACTCAAAAATTTTGACACGTAAATGTGTCAAAAGGTATAAAAACATAATTTCATACATTCAGATTTTTTCAAATAAAAATTTTCATAATGGTTGTAGTACTAGAATTCTTTGGCATGTGAATTTTTATTTTTAATTTTACAAATTTTCTATTTAGGTTCAAAAAATGGATGTACTGGCATGTAAGCCTGATGTGTTTTAGAATATTAGCTAGATCTTTTTCTGCTATTGTAACCTATCACAATAAGTAAGTAGACATTGTCGAGCTTTTAAACTTATACATATTTAGTTTTTACAATATTTTTTTAAAATTTTAAGTGATGGAATTAATGTATATTTTTTTAATGTTTTACTAAATAAGGTTTTTTTTCGTAGTTTATTTTCATCTGACTTGCTCAATATCCAACATTTGCTGCCATTTAATACAACTGATCTTACTAATATATTATCTGAATTTTTGTTCCTCCAAATCCAAATTAGTTGCAAGCCACTAAGTGTTCCAAGCTAGATGTATAAGTTATTGTAGTACAAGTTATCCATACTAATTCAGTTTTTATTTTCATGCTCAGATCATTATTGAACACGTGACTTTTTTTCTAAGCTCATTTTAATAATTAAATCCCTTAAATTGACCATTAACCTAAATGTTCACAGTAATCTTGCTACCTAATTACAAAATTTTTAACTCCTGGATTATTTCACTAAAAATGTTATCAAACTTGCCTTCTTAAAGGAAAAATTATAAAAAAGGGTTATCATTGTGAAAATTTAATTTATTCGTCAAATGACGTAGAAAGTCGTCGAATTTGAAGTTTATTTCCTTTCTAAAAAAATTCACCAGATACGAAGAAATAAAACTGCTACAACTAGCACATAGTTAAAATTTATTCAATAATCATTTTATAACTTTAATTGATAATATGAGCATATAATATGTACTTTACATGATTTAATGCACTTAATATTCAACCTTGTTTATAACTTTACTCACTCTTTTATAACGTCATAAACATCATGGTCTTGGATGATGGAATAGTACTGTATACTTAATGTATTTTCTATTCACATAAAACTTGAGAGCATTTATACTGCTACAATTTTAATATTTTATTTTTATTTTAGGGAAAATAAGGCAAAAGGTGGTGGAATATGTGTAGCTAATCATACATCCCCTATTGATATTGTTGTTTTAGCTAGTGATAACTGCTATGCCTTGGTAAGTTTCCATATACTGATGTATATTTGAATTATTTATAGCGGTTTTGTATACATTATAGTTAATGTTCGAAACTTGTTGATTGTCAATATTCACTGGTGATTTTCTGACTTATTTTCCAAGCAATTTTTTTTTCTGACTTTCACTTTGTGAATGTCAACCTTCATTGCGTACTAATGAAGGTCTAGTGTTTGATTATATTGTTGTACATTATGACCATCAACCATGTATCTCTATTGTAACATATCATCAGTCAAATGACAACCACGAATATGCAAATTCAAGGGGTTGTCAATTTTTCGAAATGATGGGTTTAACAGTAACCAGTTTTCCTTCTCTGTGTTTTTGCACACTAGAGGTTTTGTCATTTCCCCAACAATATGCTCTTTTAGGGGTTGAAATGAAAATTGGAAGATACAGATTCTCTAGAATATATATCAATTTTCATTTCTTGGTGCAAATACTATATTTTGTAAATAGGTCAATAGCATTTTATGTAAACAAATCGTTGAAAAATAACCAAATAAAACAAAATTTAAGCTATGAAAATTATCGTCGCTTAAGTTCCCACATGTGCTATCTAACTTTGCAAAATAGTAAAAATGTATTGAAAGGTAACCCTTGTCGAAATTTCCAAAAGTCGGACGATAACCCAACCAAAATGATAGGATAGGTTTGAATTATCGTTATCGTCGCATTAGAGCTACTAACACGAGGGAGAACGGAAAAACATGTTTGTTCATTTAACACCGGCTGTTCAGACTTTCTTGTTACATAATATCGGTCTACAAAATGTAATGCTGAGGTATGCAACAAGAAAGTCCGAACAGCCGGTGTTCAATAAACATGTTTTTCCGCTCTCCCTCGTGTAGCTCTAATGCGACGATAATTCAAACCTATCCTATAATTTCGTTTGGGTTTTCGGCCGACTTTTGGCGGGATTCTGGAAAGTTCGCCAAGGGTTACCTTTCAATAAATTTCTACTGTTTTGCAAAGTTAGATAGCACATGTGGGAACTTAAGAGACGATATGTTGGTCAGTTATTTAGCTCCTACTATGAGGTTTTATGATCCAAAATGGTGGGTTTCTACTAATTTTTGAAGCTTTGGTGTAATTGTAGATCACTTTGCCTAATTCTGAAATACTTCTTTCCCTTCTATTTTAATTAGTGAAAAAATAACCAGTATATGGTGACCTGTAAAAGACAAAGCACCTTAGCTATTGGTTTGTTGTATTAAAAAAATGAACACTTTTTTCAATACCACTTGTGCCTGAAAATAGTGGTATACTTTGCCAAGGGCAGGTAAACTGCAGACCATTGTTGCAAGTACTCAACTCTAACCTTTACTAAAGTATACCAAAAGATTTTTTTTAGAGCAAAAATGATGCAATTCATTGTGGTTACTGCAGTTAAACCACCCACAGCAATACTATGTACTATATCAAAGTTGATATTTTATTCATTTCATTTACCATAGGGATCATAGGATTCTACTTGCATTTATTACTAAAAAAGCAGCCTTCTAGTATTTGTTACTAAAAAAATATTGACAATACTATTTTGTTAATAAATTAGAGATTTTTAAAATCACAGTATTTTGATTTTTTTTTTTTTTTAATTTGGACTATTTTTACAAATGTATTACTTTAGGTAGGTCAAACACAAGGTGGATTTTTGGGACTACTTCAAAGGGCACTTGCGCGAGCTACATCTCATGTATGGTTTGAGAGATTTGAAATGAAAGACAGAGCTTTAGTCACAAGAAGGTAATTATTTATTCTGAAATTTCTAAAAATTTATATATATTTGTCTTAATTCAAGGTGATTTTTTAAAAAACTTGCACAAAATATGGGAAAAGCCAGTTCTAATTTTCAGAGAGTAAAAAAAGAAAGGAATTAGATCAAGTGTTATAATTTACTTAGAAAAAATCAAATTGTAACTTGAAATAAAATACAATAAAGAGCCTACAGAATAGGTTTTTTTAATTATAATTGTTAGTTGTACACATCATCTATCAGCATAATATAAAGATTCAAACTATGCATAAACATTCTAAAATGTCTCTACATAAATCATTTTAAAAACATACTTTTGAAAAATGATTGCCTGTTCTTATAACAAAAATTAAGTTAGCACATTTGGCAAAGAAACCAAAAATGAACGGAATACAAAAGGTTAGTGAGAATCTACAGATTTGCCTGTTAGATAGACTGCTGTAAAAAAAAATATGACTTGTTAAGCTTTGGGGAAAATACTAAAGAATTTGCTTCACATGAATTACTAATCCTTTTTAATATAAACCAAAAAAATGGTATTTTTAATAATGTTGGTGATGGACATATAGATATAATATACAGGCCTCCCAACTGGTCCCTTTTTTTCCTAAAAGTCCTTTTTTACATACCAAGTCCCTAAAACTCCTTATTTCACAAACCTGGTCCCTATTTTCCCTTTTTCACCCAAATTTTGAAACATTACACTGCAGCTACATATTCTTGAAATGGAGGCTATTTCCCCCAGAGTTTTGAGGAGTTTCAATTCTTAAAAACCTGAAAGTCAAGTTAAAATATAATGCAAAACATTTTTAAAAGAAAAACTCAAAGTTGGAACAAAGTAAAGATGTTATTGGGAAATGGAAATTTCAATTGAAAGTTGCTAAAAGAATGGAAAAAGTTCAAATTTCTGCAGTCAGTGAACTATTAAACGATGCCAATAACAAAATAAGAGATGCAATATAAAGAAAAAGGACTTTACTAAAGCTCAGGTTGCCTAGGCCATATTTGAAGAAGCTATGAAAAACAATGCTGAATGTAGTAAAAAAATAATTAAAGCTATTATTAGCATAGAAAAGAGAATCAACAAAAAGGATTCTGTTATTACAATTTTTTACTAAAAAACCCTCAAAGCGCCTAATTTTATTCTAAGGAAGTTCTTTTATTATGTTTTGTTGTTTAGCAAGTACTATGCTAATTAAATTACTAAATTTTCAATTTAATATTTTCTATCGCTGTAAAAACAGCAGAAAGGCAGCTTTTTTAAAAACCAAAAAAATCTAAGCTATTTTTTATGATTTTTTATTATCTTATTTTTAAGACATTAAGCAGAAGACTAAACAATGTATAATTGGTTAGTTAATAGGTAATTGGAGGGTTCAGAATACAAGTGAACTTACTAAACTGCTTGACACAACATCCCATTAGAGGGCCAAGGCCTGCCTTTCCCATTTCAGCTTTCGTGATCTAGGACTCTGGGGTGCTAGGCATATGTCCCAGTAAGGTGGTGCCTCAAGCTGAACCAACAGTGTTTAGTTCCCAAGCATGCTTGGTCCCCATTTTATCGACCCACTTAAAGGTTGAAAGGATGGGTCAACTTTGCCAAATGTGGGATTCGATCCCCAGACCTGTACCATGTACCATAGCTACCCATACCTGTAGCGTGGCAATGCGAAGCACTGCCACTAGGCCCCACAAGTGAACCAAGTCCACTTTTTAAAATTTTGGAGTTAGCAGCATAATTGCATGGTACTATATATCGTCAGTCAAACTACAAAACCATGAATGTGCAAATTCTAGGAAAGGGTGATTTTTGAAAACGATAGGCTTATTAGTATGAAGTTTTCAATCCTTATGACACCCCTGTAATTTTGCACATTCTTGGTTTTGTCATTTGACCGACGATTGTAGAATTTCAGTGCAATCATACAGAAGAAGAATGGAAAAAGTCCTAGTTCAGATAATATGCTCTAGGCAACAGCAATTAAAATGTTTTCAATGGCTACTGCCAAGCGGCTTTATCTTTAAACGTCTGTAGCATAAAGAAGGATTTTATGGACTTGGTTCACTTGTATTCTCAGCCCTCCAATTGTCTAATGTCTAAATCTCTGAAGAGGGAGAACATGTTTTTTTTTATGTTTACTGAAAACCAATTTTCTTTAATTTTAGTAAAAAATATTACTTTAATTTGAATAAAAATTAAGTATATTTCTTCTGTAAATAGCTTTATTTATTTATTTTTTTTGTAATTTTATGCGGTGGTATTTATAGATGAAAGTGTAACAATGAAGGCCATGTTAAAGTTTCGATAAAAAAAACTAAATTTTCTGCCCTTGGTCTTCAGGAGCCTGAAGAAAAGCTAAAAATTTGACCCCTGTACCTGCTACGAAGAATACAAGATATCATTTAAATTTTTTAGGTATATTTTTAGGTCCCTTTTTCCCTTTTTTCAAGATGCTGAGTCCCTTTTTTCCCTAGGGACAAGTTGAAAATCTGTTGGGAGCCCTGAATATATTGCTTCTACTATTTACTCTTAGTTTACATATTTCACATGGTTTTAAATTGTCATTTCTCTGAGTTAAACAATATATTCTATCTTGTTTTAAGAAATTATTTATGAATGATTCAAATATTTCAAAATACTAATTCAAAATTTTCTGAATGTAACAGCCTCTAGCATTTATAGTTTTTTGTTATGCTAGAATGAAAATATCTGATAATGCATTTATTCAGGTTAAGAGAACATTGTGAAGATGAAGATAAGTTGCCTATCCTCATTTTTCCAGAAGGTTTGTAATTAATATTTTATGTTTGACTAATATAAATGAATCGGCTTTGTATACAGTGTGAATTACTTTAAATTATTAAACATTATGAAATTTATAATAAAATTTTTGAATTAAACTCTTGGTTATTTACTTGAACATATTCTTAAAATGACTTTCAGTCATACTTCGACGTATACTATAATGATGGTTAAGTCTGTTTTATTAAATGTTAGTATATCTTCATAATGGTATATGTAGGATGGCATATGCTGACTGCCTTCAGACTAAGATTCCCAGAGCCTGTTTTTTTTTTTTTTTTTGTAGCTTTTCGTAAGCTTACTTTTAAACAAAGCATAACAGTTTTGTATCTGTTGTAGGTATTTTATTATAATGCCTTTATATATTTGTATGTAATTCTATTATTCAGTGAATGTAATTGAAAGAAAACCTTTATTATAGGGACATGTATTAACAACACATCTGTAATGATGTTTAAAAAGGGAAGCTTTGAAGTTGGTGGAACCATATATCCAGCAGCAATAAAGGTTGCAATTATTTGTTGTTCTATATCTATTTTTATTTTATTTACTGAGTGTATTTAAGTAAGATTAAAAAATGCTAGTACAATGCATGTCAATCCTTCAAATGCAATAAAACGATAAATGATTTATTAATAAATTTTATTGCATTAACTTAGAAAATTTTTGGTAACGTAACATGTTAGAACTAAACAACGATGTTATGTTTCAAATATCTTATAAGCAAGCTCTTTTTTAATGAAAATTGCTAACAAAGTGCAAACTTTCATGAACTGATGTTTTTTTCCCTTGAAAATAAAAGTTAAAATAACTCGTTTTTGTTACTACATTAAAAGGGACTTTCATTTTTTAACCCTCCGAGAGGGATAAGCAAATGGACTGAAATTTAAACTAGTTTTCACTGAAAGAGATTAAGAAATTAAATTTTCGATAAAATTTTTATTTTTAAATATTTAAAAAATTATGTATGTTACATAAATGGCTCATCCATGCTTTACATTTTAAAATTTATCAAATTCATAAATTTTAATAACTGTGAGCTGCTGGATAATCTGACAACCAGGCGAGGGGTTTACCTCAGTGTCCCTCAGAGGGTTAAATCGATGCCCATAGTCATCTAACATAGCTTCACTTCGAAGCATTTACATATTTGCTATTTTTATTGAACTTCGATTTTCTAAAAGCTCTCTAAAGTAACTTTGCATACTTGATTTGGAGATTTGCGTTTAAATACCTATCTATTTGTTTTAGTATGATCCTAGGTTTGGGGACCCTTTTTGGAACAGCAGTAAACAAGGTTACATGCATTATTTATTGATGATGATGTCTTCATGGGCTATAGTTTGTGATGTTTGGTATTTACCTCCTATGAACAGAAAGGTAATTTTGGTAAATTAAAATATTTTTGCCTTCTAATATAGATATTTTGTTAAAGATATATTTGTTTTAGGAAGGAGAAAGTGCAATTGATTTTGCAAAAAGAGTGAAAGCTGTAATATCTAGACAAGGTGGATTAGTTGATCTGGAATGGTATGAACAATTTTGTTATTCATCTTTGTAGATTTGTTTGTACTGCTCATTTTTTTCATTTAATTCATCATTATCTATTGATTACATTCTAATAATGATTGTGTATATCTTTTGCTGGATTAAACATTTAATTTTAAAACCTAAAGTTCTTTGACTTATTTAGCATAAAGTAACTTAAAACATAATAAACTCACTAGGGTAGGCACTTATATCTATAGCTTTGATATTTCAAAACGAACTCAGTGTTTATCTATGAATAGAATTTTAGAGCAAACACACAAGTTATTCAAAATGAATATTTTTATCTTAAAGTGTAATTGTTGATAAAATAGACCTCAAACATTTTCCAAATTGCAGTGAATAGCTCGAAAATTAGTTTTTGGGAAAGGCATAATTTTTATGACATCATTTCAATTATTTTTTTCTTGTATTAATAAAATATAGATAACCTATTTTGTATGCTTATTTTTTACATGGAAAATTGTATTTATAACTCTCCTAGTATTTAGCTTTATTCATTCTTTATAGGGATGGACAATTAAAAAGAATGCAGGTAAAAAAAGAATGGAAAGAAATGCAGCAACAAGAATATAGTCGAAAACTTATTGGAGAATGATTGTTTTTTTTAATTTCTGTAATATGTTTAACTTTTTTAATAATATCTATTTTAAATGTATCTATTGCAAAAAACTATCTATTTTAAAGACATTTACAAAAACTATCTGTTTGTTACCTTTATTGAAATGTTATAAAATTATAGTTTAAACCTGATTTTGACTGTTTCGGGCACATTGCATTTAATGAAGTTGTTTAAAAAGTAGAAAATCAATGTACTTTTATAATGATAAATGTTAAAAATTTATTTTTGAGTTATGATTCTGAAATATATATTTATAGTTTAATGAATGGGTATCCTTTTATTTAGTCTGAGAACCATATTGGCCAACCAAAGTATTGGACACATTAATTAAAAGAAAATATCTTATGTGTATACAAGGTGATCGAAAAGAAATACCAACTCGTGTGGCTATGCAGGAGCCCTTTTAGGTTTGCCAATGTGCAGTTTATTCTATATGTCCCTGGTTGCATCCCATTTCCCTGTGATGGAACCAAAGACATTATATCGAATGGAATGTGTATTAGCAAACCCAAAGAAACTCCTTCCTAGTAACTTGATACCAATTCACATGATACCAATACACTATATAGACTATTTTGTACTTTGTTATTCTTCACCTGTAAACTCTCCTTGTATCACGGATAAATATCTAAAAAGTAGAATAGTAATTTTTGACATAAGGTGAATGGGGTTAAATGTGGCGACTTTAAATGGTGAATAAATCGTTAATTTTAATAGCTTATAAAATCGAAAAATGAAATTTGCCTGATATACTTAAAGCGCATTGTGTGAAAAAAAACTTTAATGGAATAAGACTCGCTCTTTACCTTAATTTTGCGCTTAATTTTACGGAGCTTATGGTAAATAAGCTCTGTAAAATCAATTAATGGCAAGGTAACCTTAAAAAAAAATATTTTATAACTGATCCTGTGCAATAAACTTTTTTAAAAAATCTTAAATTCTTTAATGATTTTTAGTACTATGAGGTATTAAATCTTATTGCTCGAAAAATGTGGCATATATAAGTCTACAATGTAGCAAAATTTATTAGTATAACAGACACATCTTAACAAACTGATTGATTGAAAAATATTTTCAGAGAATCGTGGGAAGCAAAACATTAGATAATAAGATTTTAGGATAGTTATTGATTTATTGATTGACGATTACTCATTTTTGTGCCATCGCATAATGCTGATATACGTTTGGATACAATGTGCTCCAATAGCTGATTTAGGCTTGTGAGGGTTCCATGCTGCTATTCTCGTTAAAAAATAATATTGATCAACTATTTCAGACAATGTATAAAATAATATTAGGTGCCGGATGTTGCTAGTTTATGATGTAATAGGTGAAGTGAATGAAATCGGTCAAAATTGTGTGTGTGAGGCAAACCCAGTAACAATGATTAGGCCCCCTAAACCAAAACTATTTTTTTTATTTAACTTTTAATGTCATTTTCCCTTCACACCATTATATGCAAATATTTCTATAAGGTACACTAGAACAAGAGCAAAACTGAATCGAGTTTTTTTTCTTTTTAGTTTGTTTCTTAGGAGCATCCAAACATAATTGATAATTGGTTATTTACAATCTTTGAAAAAGTAAATAAGGTAACACCCGGAATAAGCCGCCTCGGTGGCTGAATGGTTAGTGTACTAGCCTTTGGAGCTGCAGAGGTCGGGTTCGAATCCCGGTCAGGCATGGATGTTTGTGACTGTCAATAAATGTTGTTATTTGTCTATGTGTTATTCATTTCTTTGTGACTGTAAAAATTTCTTTCTGTGTCTGTCCCACTTGACGAAAGCTTATAAGCGGTTCTCTGAACAAGCACACAAGCTGGAATATATATGTATCATACCATACCATACCCGGAATAAAATACTCAAACAACTTTAGGCAGACATAGATTTTTAAGTTTAAAAAATAAAAACGAAAAAATGCCCCAAAAATATATCGACAAAAAGCGCGTTCACATGAGCTATCGAATCCATGGATTCAAGAGCGAACTCGGCAATTTTTCCCTTTTGGGGATTTTCTCCTAGGCAGAACCGGAATTGCAGGGTTTCATTGGGAGGTTTCGCAAACCCTCTAATAAAGAAGGGTTTGATGTTTCATACCATGGATTCGGCCACAGACTATCATTTTGGTTAAAAATCCTGCTCGACCTCTCTTTCCCCTAATGGGGATTTTGGCATTCCAAGGATTCGATGGCTCATGTAAACGCGACTAAAAAGTGTTAAAAGCTGATTTGAGTATTGATAACCAAAATTTGCATATTTCAAGGTCATGTACTTGTGACGCAATAGTTTTTGGGATATAATCGAATCAGTCGTTCCTTTTTGGACCGATTGCAAAGATGCCTCGCAACTTGCAGTTTTCGTAAAATGAAATTTTAGAAATCTACCGTTTGAAAGCTCGTGGAGTGAAAGTTGTGGACATTGCAAGGAAATTTGGACGCAGCAAGGTTGCTATTTACCGAATTCGGTCCAAAGGTGACAATTTTGAAGCATACTCCCTTTCTGTGCAACCAAAAGGCAAGGCAGAGATATTTTGAGATTAGTTTTAACACAGAATCTGTTTGTACGGTCAAATTTATGAGAAATTACTGTTCCAGTATGTATCAAAATCCATGGTGCATCGATGGCTGCAGGCAAGTAAATTTCTTGATTATCGCAAAATGCGTATGACAAAATGGCATAAAGACACTCGTGTTCAGTGTGCTCTTAATCGAATTTATATACAGATGAATGGTTGAGTGTTCTGTTCAGCGATGAAAAGATCAAAAGAAGTTTAATTTATATGGACCCGATGGTTGGGCTTATTACCGGCACGATAATATTAGCAAGGAACCAAACCTTTTTCAGCAGACAACAAGGAGAGGGGGCTCATTCATGGTGTGGGGAGTAGTTTCTTATAATGGAACTACCGATATTACTTTTTTAAAAGGTCGTCAGTGTTCCGAGGATTACCAGGAAATGCTCGAAGTACAGTTACATCTATTTGGAGAGTTGCTAGGTGGGGACAAGTAGATATATGAGCAAGACAATTGCTCCATTCACGTGTCAAACACTACAATACAGTGGTTTAGACAAAACCAAGAATTGATATGGACTGGCCAGCCTCAGGTCCTGACCTGAACCCAATGGAGAACCGATGTGGAACAGTACCTTGATCAAAAAGTTCCTGGAATAACCACCGTGAAGCGCTCCCGTCGTTTCGATTTTTTTTGTTAAGTTGGTACATCTGTTGTTGATATTCCCTCCAGCTCCAAATCTTAGCGTCATGGCTTGACATTTGCAAAAGTTACAAGAAACACTTTCAACCTTCGCACGCCATTAAATACGTTTTTTTACGAAAATTTGATACAAGTTCGTGAGTCTATCGAAGATGATGAACACAGTGGCAGACCATAGACATTGTAAACCGATGAAAACATTGATAAAACAAAAGAATTAACAGCAAATTAAACTTCAGAAGGAAAGCGGAGGACTTGAATTTGTCTATGGATCCGTCCGCAACATTTGATACAAGTTCGTTGTTGCATATTAAGTCCAGTTCTAAACTTGTACAAAATCGAAAACACACAGAGAGATAGATGCACTCTTGGCTACGTAACTTTTGCAAATGTCAAGCTATGACACTAAGATTTGGAAAGAATATCCACAACAGATCTACAACTTAAAAAAAAAACTCAAATTGAAACGATTGGAACTTTTTGATCAAGGTAGAATCATTTAGAGACTTATATACTAATGGACATCAATTTACAACAGTTCATGATTTAAAGCTGCAAATTGGACAAAGTGGGTTTAATCTAAAGCCAGAAATTCTTCAAACTCTTGTTTTGAGTACGCCTAAAAAAGTTAATAAAAATAAAGCTAAAAAGAAGTTTATTCAATTTACTTGAATAGTTACCGAGTTATAGCGATTTTTCAAAAGGGGGTGGTTTGGTGTTTAGAAGAGGATGGCAAGAAATCTCCAGGGGAAAATGTTCCTCTTAATATGCTTGATCAATTAAAAAAATTAAGCTCTTTTAAAAATTGCAAATGTCGAGCCTTTTTGGCCTTTGTTTACTGGGCTAAAAGTCAACTTAAAGACTGGTTAAAAATCTAATTCGGTGTACTTAGAACATCAAACACAGTTGATGTTCTAAATATAAGATTCTATGTAAAAGTCAATAAGATAACTACTAGTATAATGACATTATTATGGTTTAAATAAAACAGTTTGATTAATTTAAACAACACACTAAAAACATTAAATGCAATAAGCATATTTTTTCTTTATGAATTTGAAAGACAAAGAAATAAACTCTTAAGCTTTATTAAAATATCCAAAAATGCATATTGAAAGTTTACATAAGGCAGTCAAGAAAAATACCAATTCATGCAACATATTTTAATACAACAATTTCAAAAAATGCAAGAAATTGATGTCAGGTATAATAAAATTTAGAGATTTTTTTAAACATTGTAATTTTTATTCTTTATAGCAAATATAGCAGAGTAAATGTTTAAAGGCACTACTGGTAGAAAATGTTAACACATTTGTATGTATGGCACACACATAGATATTATCACAATGAATTTATGCACATTATAGAAAATATCATTCACAAAAGGAACTTTCTGTTACATCAAGGTATAAGAGACCCTTCTTTAAATCCAACAAGCTCTTTACTAAAAAGATTTTAATACAATGCATTGTAATTTTAAATAGTACATATAACTATAAATAAAATTCTAAAATAATTTATTAATACCGTTGTAAACTTTTAGGCAAAGGGGGAAATGTTTCGGATTAACATTTAAAATATGATTAGTATAATAAATACTTAAAACTTTGGCATTTCTTGACATCCTGTGCAACTTAAATTGCCATGGCTACTGTAGTTAATTCAAATGAGGCTTTAAAAAAACATGGCCCAATCAGAAGCAGTTTAGTATCCTTATTGCAGCTTTTACGTTGAACAATGAGAGGGAGGAGCAAATGGCAATATATTTTAAGAATCCTTAACATTGTTAACACTAATTAATTGCCACTTACCTTGCATTTAATTCATACTCCATCTCAACTTTTTATATTTTAATCACATTTGGTCCACCAGGATAAGTACATAGACTTTTATGAATATGTAGTTTATAACTTCATTAACATACGATATCTATAAAGACTAAATAATTTGAAAAAGGATTAACAAGAATATAATTTTAAAAGTATATGATATATAATTTTAAAAAGTGACACTAGTTCCTAACAAAAATAAGTAACGTTCGTCTGCTCAAATAATTTTCCTAGCTGAAATTACTTCAGTTATCCAGCTCTCAAAAAAAATAAATGTATAATATAAAACAGTATGTAAATATTAAGTAAAATAAAACACTTAATAATTAAAAATTGCACCATAAACCATAAAATTTTAATGTGTTAGTAGAATTTAAAAAAATATTTTTATACCAACAGAATCATTTCAAATAAACACCATAAAGAATTAAATAAATGCTGAGATTAGCGCACCACCATTAAGAGATTTCGAAGAACATGGCAATCATGAAATTTCTAGCATGCGAATGCATAATGACAAAGTTAATATTCAATATAATGTTAAAACTAAGTCACACTTAACACCGAGCATGTACATTTTCATAAATATAAGTTACTATAACAAAACAAAAAAAGTCAACCAACATCAAAATACACACTTACAATTTGAAAGTATAGTTAACAAATATTGCTTATCTGGAATAAAGACAAACATTTTGTGCAGTTACTCTTTAGTGCTTAAGAACATATTTCTAGTTAATTTCATCAATTAAATTTAAAACTTGATAAGCATTTTCATGTTTTAAAAATTATTTAAAATCAACAGTATGTTAAATTTCATTTAAATAAGGGAAAAAATCTCTAGGCGAAAATAAAATTCAATTTTCTGTTATACTACTTTCAGGATTTGTTGAGATCAATAATTTGCCACTAAGCTTTATTATAGTTAAAGAAGGCAATGAATACCTAAATCATTAATAAAATTTATACTCAAATTTATATATAAATTGGGTATTAACAACAAAATATTCTTTTAAGTATTTAACTAGAAAGAGATCTCCAGAAACAAGTTTCGAGTTCAAGTTTCAACTCAATTATTAAAGGAATAAATTAACAAAAAAAGTATATTAGTCTAGAAGTAGAAACAACATGACTTTGTTCTTTTATTGAATTGGGGTTAATAATTCTTGTGGGTTTAAAAAAGTCCAATGTAAATAACGTAAATACAATATTCTAAATCTAAATATTTTTTCAACAATACAACCAAATGAATAATTTTTTTTAAAATTTTATCTTTGCACACATCTAATTAAGCACAAGAAAACTGTACATTACTGTGACAATAAGCAACTTTTTAAAGGACGGACAGAGCAGCTTGTTATCTAAATGCAACAAATCCAAAATCAGTTTCAAAATGATTCACAACAGAAATGCTAAAGTCAAAACAACATATTCAATTCATTTTCAAATGATAAACAGAGTTTTCTAATAATGATACCATGGCTGTTTTCTAATCCAGCGAACTCTGATTCCTGAATCAGTACGGATTTTTATTGAAGCTGCTTCACATGCACGCACTGTTTCTTTGACAGACTGCATTAGGTTTTGTGCATTTCCTACAAGCATTTCAGTAGCTTCTAAATCTTCGTCTGTTCCTGTAATATATTTAAAAAATCTTGTTATTTTAAGTGTTTACAATATATAATCACTTGAGATGCATATTTTGTTTTACTTTTCTAATGACACAAAAGTATAGTTTGAAGTTTGGACAACCAGTACTCCAAATGTAGATAGAAATAATATCAAATGATAAGGTCATTTGTCATAATTTATTTTTATTCTTATAAAACTTTATTATAGAAATTTGGACTTACGGTTTAGTTTCAATTTATAACTTATGTTTTCTGGAATGATAGGCAAATCTCATTCTCAGATTCCCAGGATAATTAAACACAGTATTTATATGGAAATACCTTCTAATCA
The DNA here is from genome assembly GCA_023701765.1 of Hylyphantes graminicola. Classification (NCBI taxonomy): domain Eukaryota; kingdom Metazoa; phylum Arthropoda; class Arachnida; order Araneae; family Linyphiidae; genus Hylyphantes; species Hylyphantes graminicola. Next base: position 16,596,949 of record CM043123.1, on the reverse strand, counting down.
AATGCACGGTAAAAAGTATGTTTTGTGAGAAATTTAAAAAGTACACTTTTTTTTGGGTTGCACACCCATTTTAATGAATGTTAAGATCTTTAGTACAATGAATACATGGGTTGACAAATATTCTTTTATTGCTTTGTTGACTTTTTGGCAAATAGATTAGTAGCAGGTTTTAACTTATATTTTGATGCTGTTAAGGGCTGTCACATGATTCCCAGGACAATCACTCCCCCCCCCCCCATCTCTCTACATATAGTACACATTTTTTTAAATAAACAATGACCTTTGTTTTGAAGCAAAATAAATACTTTTACTTCAAAATTAAAATTTGACAGAACCTATTTAACCGGCTGAGTGGCCAGGCCGCTTCCAGAAGTCAAAATATTCTGTACTGAAAGTGGCCGATGTCGCCATTAAACGTTCAACATTTCCATACTATATTTGCTCTGCGACGATAAAAAGAGTTTGACTATTCTTAACAATTTTTGCTCAGCACGCATTTTCGGGGAGTTCGACCCCCCGAGCTGCTCCAGATCACACCTGCGTTCATTCTTCCGTGAAACGCTTTACAATAGATGAATGGTCGAGGGAAGCATTCACTGAGAGAGGGTAATTATCCCCCTCTGGACTTAGCCGTTGTGTGAAAAAGAGTTGACTTTTGGCATGGAAATAGGTTAAGAATGTCGCCAAAAGAGGATGGTATTAATTTTAGATTTACTGACATTGATGAACAGTCTCAATCATTTAGCTATTCACTTTGTTTCAATGTGTGTGTATTATAGTGTTTTATAAAAGAAGCTTAAAAATATATCATTTTGCATTTTGGAAACAATGTAAATGTGTATTTTATACTTTTGTAATACTTTTTTATTTTTATTTTAATTAGTAAATTATACATCATGCATTTATTAAAAAATATTTTAGTCTCTAATTTCGCTTTCAATCTAATAATCATCTGTGATAGTGGTTCATTCATACTTTTGTGTGCATTAAAATAAGTTTACATAAAATATGAAAAACCAAAATTAATAATAAATAAAATAACCATGAACATTACTCAAAAGTGAAGAAGTAATTTTATTTTAATTTCAATTAACAGTTAAAAACAAAAACTTAACTCAAATGAAAATAAGAAGGAAACGAGTTGTATTATTATTTTTTTTTTGTTAATACCTGAAAAAACAATTTCCCAAAATGAGTATAGATTTATGAATAATTCATAGTTAAACAACAAATGCATGTATTTTTCTTAATTATTCTTAAAACTATAAATGCGTCGTATTATTAAAAATAAAAATACAATTAATTCTAGATTTCGTTAAAAACATATTTTGCTATTTTTCCTGAAAGAAAATATGAAAACGGCTACATTCTGTTTATTGGCAAACGGACAAAAAGCAACCCTTTCACGAAGTGTGGTCCATTTCAAGTTGTGACAACCTCGACACTCCCCTCGAGGGGGGCTGAAAAACCAACAAGCACTTTTCGTATATTTCTCACTCAAAGGGGTGAATCTTTTTGAACGAAGGGGGAATTTTGGGTAGGTCAGGAGCTTCAAGAAGATTATTTGTACTTCGCCGCTCGGTCGGTTAATTTAAAATATATCTTTCTAAAAGGAGAAAACTTTTCATTGCTGAAAATAATGACTAATACTTATAACTCTTAACAAAGATGATGACCTATCATATATATATATATATATATATATATATATATATATATATATAGCATTGTAAGACAAAAAAATACTAGAAAAAAATATAAATGGAATTAAACCAAAAGATAGTGGGAAGGGCCATTTCATCAGGAGGTAAAACCCTAGACCACTATAAAAACAATACACTTTTCTGTTTTGGGAATCGACAAGAGTCAAAAGAAAGATCCCAAATCACCTCGAAGTGCATTGTGGAGTATCCAAGATAAAACAGAATCAAATATTAAAAACACAAAAACAAAAATAAAATAAAGCAGAGGAAAATAACAACAAACCTGAGACTTCATAATCAGCCGCCAAATTCACAAAAATAAAGAATAGACTATTGACAGTTACAGTGTAAAAGGGATGCAGTTAAGGAAGGAAAAAGGGGGAATTGGTAAAAATTATGTGACGTCACAGGAAAAATCATTGTAGGTACTTCTTAATAAATTTTGGAGGAAAATTGTTGTTGATGAGTGTACGTTGGAGATCAAGTTTTTGAGAATATTTAAAGTTATCGACGTTGCAGATGATATTAATGCGATGTAGGTGATTTATAATACAATTTCTATAGATTTTAGCAGAAAGGTTAGAATTCCAAGGAATAAGTCGAATAACATCAAAATTAAAGTCATTACGTTTATCATAAATGTTGGTGTTGGCAGAGTTATCTGAGATCTGAATATAAATATCTAAAAATTGTAATGAAGAGGTGGAGCTATTGGTTTTTTTAAGGAGAAGTTCTGAAGGGTAAATTTTTTGCCAGAGATGAATAAATTCAGGATAATCAAAAACAATCAAATCGTCGACGAAACGGAAAGCAGTAAAGTTTAATAAATTGTAGTTTTTTTCAAACCAGTGTAAAAAAAGATTTGCAAGGATAGTTGAAAAGGAACTACCTTGTGGTATTCCATTAACTTGTTGGTAGATTTGTTCACCATTATAAATAAAATTATTAAAAATGCAAAAATTAATGAGCTTATTCCAATATTCCTGACTAATAATTAGTAAACTATTGTAATCATGATAATAAGCAGTGAGGACATCTTTTAGGTGGAATAAAGGTAGGCTGGAAAATAGATCTTTGAAGTCAAAGGTGTCTACAGATTGAATAATCTTGTTATGCAAGTGCTCTAAAACAGGTTTATTGTTGTTGATAATCCAAGTAAAGCCTTCATTGACAATAAAATGGTATAGTTTATTCAGCAAATTAAAAAAGATGTCACCAGGTTTATTGATGTAAGTGTTGGAGCCACAAGTTATAAAGCGAAAAGCTAAAGGGTTTTTATGGAATTTAGGAGTGATGGTAACATAGGGAAATTTAATGGTGGAGTTGTTAATTTTAAAATATTTATTGAAGGCAATAATCTTTTTACAGACACTTTTGTAATCTAATTTGGAAAGTTTGTATGTGTCTGATGATTTTAGCTCATTGTCAAGAAGAGACAAGTAGAGGTCTTTACATATGAAAGCATAATTATTGGAGGCCTTGTCCACTGGAGTAATGATAAAATTCTTTTGGATGTGTTTGATAGAAGCATTTAAGTGTTTTTGGTTGTAGTGAGAGAAATCAAAATTATAAAAGTTGTTATCTATGAAGGTCTGAAAATGTTTGAAGAGTGTCCACTTCCACATAGTGAACTGTTCCAAGGGTGTGCTATATTGGTAAGAAATTTTAAGGATGAAATTGTCGATATTATTCAGGAAAGAAAGCTTATATTTATCAATATTAATCTGTCGGTAAGATTCTTTATTTTTGTATTCCGTGTTTAGTATTTTCCATTGCTTTATGTGTGTATATATATATATATATATATATATATATATATATAGTACAAATAAAACAAAAAAACATAAAGAACAAATATTGAAAAAAGACAAGTAAACAAACAAAAGAGGTAATGAAAGTACAGTTAATCATTGTTCGGCGCTGAAGCTGCCTCAACGAATGACAAACATCAATAAATGGATAAAACACACAAAAATAATAAAATGAACATGAAATTGATGAGTATGTCACACTTCATCAGGGGACAACGTAACATAAGTCATCAAAAAGGACAACGCTGTTTTTCTGTTAGGGCAGACTGAAAAGTCAATAAATATTACCCTATTTGTCCCGAAACAGCGTTAGAAACCATAAAAAGACAATAAATCAAAAAAATATGAACAATTAAATGAAAAAATGAAAATAAAACTAACCCCATGAGTAGCAGCCAAAACAAATCCAAAAACAACCGTTAGTTGGTTGGTTGGTAGACAAATAAATTCAGGCATGTGTGCTTGGAAAACCGTTAGAAAATAAAAGGTTAATGATGGTCACAGTGAAAAGAGCAATGACAAGTTTTAAGATGGTGACGTCATTGAAGGAGGTAGATATTTATGAATGAATTTTGGGGGATAGTGGTTGTTTGTCAAAGAAATGTAGAAATCCTTGAAGTGAGAAAATTCATGGTTATTGTTATTGCAGATGGATTTTATTCTGTGAACCTGATTGAGAATGATGTTGCGATAAACTTTAATTGATAAATTGGAGGTCCAAGGAATGAATTTAATAACATTAAAATTGAAGTCATTACGCTTGTCGTAGATGGAGGTGGTGATAGTAGAGTTGTTGCAAGAGATTTCTAAGTCAAGGAAATGAATTGAAGAATTAGAGCTATTGGTTTTTTAACTGATTTAAATTTCCGAGTTTTTAACTGATTTAATTGATCTAAATTTCCTGCTTAAAAATCTCTAAAATGGGACAGATTTAAATATTTGTATAAAAAAACATTTAAAATACACCACAATCTAAAGACTGTCAGGGCCGTCGCGTGGGTAAGGGGGGGGGGCTGCATTCGCAATGAAGTTAGCTTTTTTAATGGAAAAAGCGATACACCAGGAGTCATACAGGGTCCCACGTGTTTCTCAACCTTCTCTCCTGTATTATTAATGATTACTGTGTCTGTATTTAGTTATAGCAAATAAAAAACATTTTCTTTCATATGGTAATGGCAGAAAAGATGTTAAGCCTTTGTCAACTGCTCAAGAGACTTTGTTGCATTTTTTAAAGAAACCCAATGTGTTATTTTGAAATTGATGGAAAAAGCAACTTCGTATGAGTTTTAGTCATTTGTTCAATGGTGCATCTGAAGTTGGTTTTACCAAATTATGAATCGAAAACGGATATTTCTTATTGCTTCACTGGGTGGTCATGTGGGTGATGGGGTCGTCTCTTGGATTAGGCACTTTTGCAAATTAAATAAAAGATTACCTACCGAACAATTTGTGTAGCTAATAAGCAAACGACATTCTTAGAAATTTAAAGATCACAGACAATGTCCCTAATCAAAGCCTGTTTGCTGGCACACTATGTGCGTGAGGGGGAAGGGGGGGGGGGGTTGAAAGGGGGCATTGGCTTATAAATCTTAATTTTAATATAAATAAAAATAAATTACCACTTACTATATTTATTTATTACAGTATGTATGGCTTCAGTACAGTTTTTTTAATCGCAGGATGTGTATTTTTTGTGACAGTCTTGCGCAGTCAGTAAAATAAATTGTTTTTGGATTCATTCTTTGTAAATTGATAGTTGAATTCTTCAATTAACATCACACCTCTTTAAGCTGCAAAATTTACGAATTTTAAAGATCTTGTATTTCCCTTCCTTTTAAATAATTTTCTTAATTCCACCAATAATGGATCTAGCTCCTTGAAAATTTTAAATAATATGAAATTTCTGTAATGGAAAGTGTATTATAATAGTTCTTGCGTAGTTGTTTCTTTCGCAGGCAAGAATACATGCTTTTCTCTAAAATTTGAGATCTTCATCCATTAAAAAGGAACCACTTGTGTAAATTCAGGTTTACTTCACCTATATTTAAAAAGAATATGAGTAGCAATCTTCACGAGATAGCAATTTGGCACCCGCAACTTGGTTTTTCATTGAAGCAATAACAAATATCTGTTTTCGAGGCATAGTTTAGTTGTTTTTTCCATCAATTTCAAAATAACGCATTAGGTTTCTTAAAAAAATGCAATAAATTCTCTTGAGCAGTTACAAAGGCTCAACATCTTTTCTGCCATTACCATAAAAAAGAAAATGTTTTTTTATTTGCTTTAACTAAATACAGACACAGTAATCATTAATAATACAGGAGAGAAGGTTGAGAAACACGTGGGTCCCTGTATAACTCCTGGTGTATCGCTTTTTCCATTAAAAAAGCTAACTTCATTGCGAAAGCAGCACCCCCCCCCCCCCACCTTACCCACGCGACGGCCCTGACAGTCTTTAGATTGTGGTGTATTTAAAATTTTTTTTTTATATATAAATACTTAAATCTGTCCCATTTTAGAGATTTTTAGGCAGGAAAGATTAAAAGTTAACTAAATAATCAGTTTCAGGTAGCACCATTGTGATGGATAGCATTTGTGAAGTGTGCCCATGATTTGAAATTTCGTAAAGTATCGCTCGTTCTTTTCCCTATAACTCGAAACCTGTTGCTCATAGATCAAAATTGTAAATTACAAAGTTGCAGGAAATTTTATGTTTTATAACATTTGTATTGAGTAGTTTTTCGTAGTTGGCATAGATATTGATTTATAACGGAATTTTTAAAAAAACACCCAAAAATTTTGCGTTTTTTAAAACTTTAAGCCCCGTGGGGCACGTGTTATTATTAATTAATTTGGCTAAAATTTTGCAGGAATTATTTTTTCATATGAATGAACAAATTGAGGGGGTGAGACTTTTTGAAATCGAAAATTTATTTTTCCCCATGTTAATAAGGACCACCCTTTTAATATATATATATATATATATATATATATATATATATATATATATATATATATATATATATAGCTCCCACAGAAAATAATATAAGAGTACAAAAACTCTCCATAATTACACCATTAATGATCTTTTAAATGTGAATACAAATACAACTTTTTTGAAGACTCCTTAACTCTCAGTTCTGCATTTAAAAGTGTCAATAATAATTAAAACTTAAGTCTTCAGAAGTGAATGACAGATACTAAGGATTTTGATTACTAAAAAATCTATGCAAGTATATTTTAACAATTTTATTTCAAAAATATATTGAGAATGCTTAAAAAGCATTAAAACTTAACATATTACGATAAATTTCTTTATTCACAAAATCACCAAAAATATGTTTGATAAGGCACCTTAACAAAAGTGTTTTCAAAACTTAAATTTTTAGACTACTTTTTTTAATTAGAAAATAATAAAAAAATGAAAAAGTAGGTATTGACCTGCTGTCGATGTCCATCTGTCTGTACCCCCTTCCAAAATCGGTTATATTCATCGGATCTCAAAAATTCTTTTGTTAGAAAAATATGACTTAAGAGACCCAACTTTCATAATTTTAGTTTCTCTGTCTGTACGTCTGGACAGACATCCGTCTACTGTTTTTAGACAAATTTCCCAATGAATTCACATTGGAATTTAAATCATTTAAAATTGCTGTTTCCACAGCAACAATTGCACGAGAAACTTTATTTAAAAACAATATAGTATTGACATGCCCACGATGTCAGTTTGTCCGTACTTTAAAAAATCAGTTCTATCAGTCAGACCTTAAAAATTATTTTTTTTGTTGGAAAGGTACGACATAAAGAGAGCTAACTTTTGTAATTCTGTCTGCACGCTCAGACGGACATCTGCCTATTGCCTATCGACAGATTCAGTTTTGAATTGTCATTGAAAATTAATTGCAAATCATTTGAATTGCTGTTGCCACATCAACAATGGCATGGGAAGCTTTATATAAAAATAATATTTGAAGCAAAATTTATTTGATATAAATCAGTTTGGAATGATGGAAAGGTACGACATAAAGAGAGCTAACTTTTGTAATTCTGTCTGCACGCTCAGGCGGACATCTGCCTATTGCCTGTCGACGGATTCAGTTTTGAATTGTCATTGAAAATTAATTGCAAATCATTTGAATTGCTGTTGCCACATCAACAATGGCATGGGAAGCTTTATATAAAAATAATATTTGAAGCAAAATTTATTTGATATAAATCAGTTTGGATTGATGTCATAAAAGGTATCATAATGTGATTCTTTGATGTTTATTATTTGTATACTAAAACGGTGGCCGAGGCATATTTTGTGCATAAAATTCCCAATATTATCGTGCTTAATTATTGGGCTCAAAATTGTAGCTACTAATAGCTCCACTTGGCAAATATGTTTTTCCATTGGTTTTTAATTTAGCAACAATTCCTGTCTTATCCTTATCCTACCTACTTCTACTATCCTTATACTGCATCCTACTTCTAAGCCAGGTGACTTTTATTAATGATAACCTACATTAACTCATTTAATAATCTAAAACGTGCCATAAGATAGATTAAAAAAGGAACAATAAAACATACCTTGTCCAGCAAGCATAGTAGCCTTCACAGTTGATAAAATACGAAGTTGGGTTCCAATAGTTGGAATACGCTCACATACTTGAAGAATGTTCTAAATATTATAAAAAGGAGAATTAAAAATTAATTCAACAAATAAAAAAGCATGAAAGAATTAAAATTTTAAACTGAACAGTTTAGCAAGTAAAATATTTTTTTTACTGAGTTTTCAAAAACAATTATTTTAAAAGTAGCATTTGAATAAAAAAAAATTGATTAACAGTAATTATTTGAAATGTGCTTTACTAATACAACCTTAACAATTTTATAAGTTAAAATTATGCTTAGCACAGGTTATACAGGTTTCATTCAATTAAAAGTTTCATTCATTTCACATCACCTATTTCCACAGTTTATAAATAGGCAAAACACTTACTCTTAAAAAAAAAAACACTAACATATTTAAAATTAAAACTTATTTATTTTGAACAACTTAAGTTTTTTAACTTAATAATTTATAAATTTAGCTTAATAATCTACAGTCAAAAATAGATTAAAGAAAAGGCCCAGATAAATTTAAAATAGATATAATAAAATATTAATGCAAAAATTACAAAAACTGAAAAATAATGTACAATTACTAATTAATGCAAACATTTTATGTAAAGTTTTTATACCATTACCAATAACTAAAATACATACAGTTCTCATTCTTTTATCAGTGCACATTCGAGCCAATTCTTTAGCTAATCTTGTCACTTCCTTAGAAGCTTCAGCTATATCCTTAGCACAGGCAATCAAATCCTTTTTAGTGCCGCCCTCACCCCTGAAACAAAAGTAAAACTTAACAAAGAAAAAATGTATTTAACTCAACAATAATGTTATTCAGGCTATTTTGTCAAAATATTTTTTGCATTTATCCTATTTACTGATAAATAAATATAGGTGAACTTAAGAACCAGTTTTTTAAGAGAGGAAGTTGAAGACGACTAATATCTTTTAAGAAATTAACCAACTTACATATGGAACACTCTTTGTGCCAAAAGTGAATCATTTCTGCAGTAATTATTAACTTTGTTTTTTTATGTAAAAACAAAATCAACACACTATTACTGTGCACTGTAAATCACATGTCATTATGGGGGGAAAAAATGTAGATTAAAAAATAATAATAATCAGAACTTAAAAATTTGACTTGTATTTCAGAGTGATCTTTATTTTTTTATAAATATTAATTGGTACAATTGGTTGCCAGAAAATGTGACCAAAATTTACAACTCACAAATTTTGTTTAAATTTTTATGAAAGATATTCTATTTTAGAGAAGCTCTCTAAATAAGCTCTAAAAATAACTAGAAGTTTCTCTAAACTTCCACCATAATTTTTAAAAGCACTCGTGTTTTTATTGTCAATTAGGAATTAGTTTAGTATTAAATTAGGCAAATCAGGTAGGCTGGGATAGTTGACATTTTTTTTTTATTTCTGAATATGTTCTTTATGTAAAACTGTGAGACACGCATATTTTTGTTTTCGCAAAAAAAGAAAATTTTATTTCAAGTTTTGGTGGTCAAATTCAAAGAATTCGAATCTGGATACCTGACATCCATGGGACAGACCTAAAACAAGTAGAATATGAAATAATTATTGTTAAAATTATTCACTGTTAGCACAAAAACATTGCATACGCAAGTTGGTTTGTTTCTTTTTCTTCAAATAACCGGCGATGATCAACTTCGAATCCCCAAAACTTTAATTTTTTAAAATGAAAACAAAGAATATGTGTCTTAAGTTTTACATAGAGAAAATTCAGAAATTTTTAACAAAATTTAAAATCAACAGCTTTCTCAGTCTGCCTGATTTGGCATTTTCTTCCTTTTAAAACTGGTTCTTAATTGCCAATTAAAATAAATAACACATTTACTTAAAACATTGATGTGGATGTTTAGAAAACCTTTTTAAGTTCTCTAAAATGTATACATCTTTTATAAAAAATTAAAACACAACCTGCAATTCATAAATTCTGGTCACAATTTCTTTCACTTTTGGGCAACCAATGGTTTTTAATATTAAAAAAGTAATTTTAGACATCTTTTATAAAAATTAAAACACAACCTGCAATTTATAAATTCTGGTCACAATTTTTTTTACTTTTGGGCAACCAATGGTTTTTAATATTAAAAAAGTAATTTTATACAAATCCCTCTGAATTTTTTTTTTTATTTTTATGTATTATAAAGAAAAATCAATGAAATGCATACAGATCTTTCGAAAAGTCAAATTTTTTATATCTTTATTTTTTTATATCTTCATAATTTTTTGTATGTTTTTCTCCTGAATCCACATGCAACTTTTCCAAAGATGATATGTGATACAGTAACCCCTCACAATATCGCACATTCAGATATATAGTGCCTTGTATCATATCTCCCAATTTTTTCTCCCGGTTCTTTTTCAATATGAAGAATCCTTAAAATCGCTATAATGCTGGCTCAACTCATCTAATATTTGTGAAATGAAATGAATTAAATTTTTTTTTTTGATATTTGCCGGCAAAACTGGTTTTAGGAGAAAAAACAAAGCAGCTAAAACTTTGGTTTAGATGAATTTTTTACTAGAAAATGAGTGAAATATTATAGTAATTTTCCTGTGCAATAATGTGTTATGTTTAAAATATTTAATAATAAGTCTTTCTCAATTTTGGTTTCTAGAGTAGTTATATTTAATAATTTTAATATGATTTAGATTTTTATCTTTCAAATACATACTGTGCCTTAGTAAAAAATTTGTTGAGAGCATAAATAGATCAAAAGTATAATATTTATCAAGTCACTCGTTATATCCCGCATTTGATTATATCGTGGTCTTTCGCTTGTCTCCCGGGAAGCGTGACATAAAGAGGGGTTGCTGTATTACACAATGTACACTAATAGTGTTGATTTTGTTTTTACATCAATAAGTGGCTTTGGATCAGAATGCCTCTTATGATTCTTTATTATTATGTATTTTTAATATTATTAGAAATTATTAGTTTTAAAATTTATATTTTAAAATTATTCATTCCAGTTTTTCTACTTTTGAACTATGTTTCTCTAAATTTGCACATAACTTGCTTTTATAACCCAAGCAATTTGAGTAGATCTTTTAATTTTAGGTAGCTTATAATAAAAAATAACTGGAAAATAATTATGTACCTCACAAGCTGACTTAGTTTGGCCATCAACAAAGCCATTTTCTTAGCTGCTGCTATAATTTCATTGTCTTTGCTCGACCATTGTCGAACCTCTTGATGCAAACCATGTGCAGCAACCTTTCAAAACATACAAAACTTTAGCCAATCTATAATTACGATCTAAAATATGTTTGAAACATACTTTTCAAAATAAAGCTGTTAAAGGCTAAAAAAGGCTGTAAATTACATAAAATATTCTTGATAATTTAATTGTTTTGCAGGAACATTGATGTTTTTTTTAACCCTCCGAGAGATACAAATGTATATGCCAGTCACCTGACTGTCAGTTTTACACATAACACTTGCAGCATTACACATAATTTTTAAATATTACTAATTTTTAAATTTTACTAAATATAAAAGTTTTTAAATTTGGAGGAGATGTATGTAATCGTCTGCTACAGAAATATGATGATCTGATACAGAAATATAATAATATTGAGAATTAATCTAATGAAGTAAAAACAAGTTTACACTTCAGCCAATCTACTTATCTCTCAGAGAATTAAAAAAAAAATCAGGTTTATTTTAAGTATAAACAGTTAGTAAATAAAACTTTTGAGGAATTTCCATTTCTTTTTCTAAACCATTTTTCACTTAATTGTATGGCTTATTACATGGCTATCGGTCATTTGAAAGTGGAAAAATTAACATTTCACCTTTTTCCCACAAAGGTAAAAATTTATTACCATGATAGGTTGATTAGGCTGAATGATAGGAAAACGTTCTTCAAACAATTCATCATCAGTTTCCGGAGGTGGCGGACGTGCAGGTGGATGATCTTCAGAATTTGGAAGTGGTGGACGCGGAGGAGCTTCATCTATTTATGAATCAAAAATATCAGTTACCATCATGATAATATATATAATTTGAAACAAATGTGTTTCCAAACCTCCAATTTTCCATTCATGTGATTTTGTCACTCATTACGATATCATCATCGATCATTTATCACGAGTCATTTGTTTTAGAAATTGCATAGGTCATCAGAAAGATTCTCAAAAAATGTTACAAATGATGTCCCTCAGGCTTCCTTGCTTGCATTGTGATGTAGTTGTGATCTCTAACTGTTATGAAATTTTAACTTCAAAAGGAAAAAAAATATTTTTCTGAACCGCCTGCAACAAAGTAATTGCTCGGTCGTGGAGGCATCGGGTATTTGTGATGGCCACCACAGTACTCCCCTTTCAGTGAGTCAGAGGAGAAACGAATAATATAGGGTGGTGATGCTGCCTGATGCGAGTCTCAGGACTTTGCTGCCAGCTTTGAGTCTCAGAACTTTGTGGTTGCGTGAAGGTTGTCAGATGGCGCCACGCCCAAAGTCACCACTGAAGAGGTATGGAACGAGTCTGGTTTTGACCCAGGAACCTCTTGCATGCGAGCCCAATACTGAACCGTCACCACAAAGTAATTATTTAGTTGCGAGGGCTAGGATTGGCGATTTGTTCTGGCTGTCACAAGAACATGCAAAGTAACAAAAATTTGAAAACGAGAAAATAAATTTGTCTTTGCACTTAAATCCATTTAAAACAGTGCTTGCAAACGGTAAAAATTAAACTTAACTTCAAATCCATGAATAAATGGAAACTTGTTGTCTGTAAAGGATGGAATAATCGTTTCATTGACACAAAAATGTCACTTAGTGTTCTTTCACTAAGCTCTTCAATTATAACTTAAAATAAATATTCAGTTATTATTGATAAATGTAATTGCAGATAAGTATCTCTGCCACATCAAATAAGCTTAAACTATCACTTAATTAAAAAAAACTTCTTTTGTGGCTTAAAATATTTCCAGAATATTTGCCAGAATTCCAAGGCAATACCAGACAATCGAGATATACTGTGGATAAATGTAGCTCAAAGGAAGGAATCGGGAAAGCTACTGTCTAAATTGAGGCTGAAATGATAAAAGCATACCAATTTTGTTGTAGTTCAATGTATAGGAGAATTTCTTAGGAAATAGCAAAAAAAAAAAAAATCAAAACTAACTTTATGTTTGAACTACTTGAAAGCTGAAATTGTAACATATTTTAAGAGAGAGAATGAACCATATACTATAAGCTGTCTTTATGCAAATACTGGTTCAAATTTTGTTAGAAATAGAATAAAATATATGTGCAGCTCCTTGGGGTTAAGAATATTATTGCTTGATGAATATTATTGTATGTTGGATATCAATGCAATGAAACATCCTATAATATTGGCAAATTTCTATGCCTTTTTGTTTCCCTCTTGCTATTGATAAAGACTCCATTATTAAAAAAAATTACTTCTCAGCCTACCAGTACTAGCAAAAAATCCACATTAGACCATAACCCATTAATAAACCATTTCTTACATAAATTGTTCAGTACTGTGGTTTTCATTTAGTTTATTAACAAAATGTAAGCAGAATGCTTATTCTTGCATGGTATCTTTTCTGCCAAAGCAAGTATAAAAAAAATAGCAGCCGATTTGGTATTAAAAATATAATGATTTTAGTGAATCTGAAGCTACCAAAGCACTATTTTATGCATAAATATATTTTAAAAAAAAGCAATGGACTTAGTGCAAACAATTAATAGCATTTTAAAGTCTTTACGCTTTAAAGTCTTCTGAAAAGTTGGCTGTTGCATAAAAAAGAGCAACTAGAGATAAGATTATATGTGAAGCTTGTTATAGAATAAATGTAACAAAAATATAAACATATCTTAAATTTTTTTAAATGAACATTTTCTGCAAAGCAAATAGAATTATTGTCATAGTATTAGAGATGCTACAGAATGCATGCAACAAAATTAATATTTAAAAATTAATTGTTATTGGCCACAAAGCAATAACATGCTATTAGAAGGGAATTTGGTGAAACCAATTAGCTTTACCTTAAAACATTCATTATCATAAAAACTTAACTGTACGTATAAAAAATATCAGTAAGTAGTTTCTGAATTCTTCAAATATGTAAACACTAATAAATGGTCCTACTCATATCAGTTGTTCGATGTTTTGAGTACTTATTCAGAGTACTCAAAGTATAACAAATTTAGAATAGTCTTAGCCCTGTGTTGAAAATCAGCTTTATAAATATATATGAACGGCTAGAAAGTAATTATTCTCCGTCTATACTATAAAAATAATAATTTTTTAAAACTTAAAAAAAAAATAATGTCAGTCTACAATGCCATGTTCCTGGATCGACCAGGTTTGATACCATTCATCAAATTCGAACCTTGATTAGAACAATAAAAATATATGTTTACAGAGTTAAATAAAACTTCTAGTCTGTTCAAGTTGAATATTAAAATTGTGTTTGAAAAGAATATTAAAATTGTTTTTGAACCTCACCAATCTTAAATTTTTGACAGTTTATTCTAACTTTTAAAATTATCTATGCCATTGTTAGCTTTATGATTTCAATACCTGGTTTAACGAGAAATGTGAGCAAATCGGCATAAATACAATATTTTAAAAAACATTTACCATTTCTTGTGGTTACAATCAAAATCCTTAATATAATAAGCAGCCTTCCTAGTTTATTAAATTAAACTGACTGCAGCTTCCCTAATTAAGTTACAATTGAGTTAAATTGTATGTAAATTATGTAGTAATAAAGTTTAATATATTTCTATGATATTTGGAAGTTTGATAAAAATTACACTCTGCCTTAAAAATGTTAAAATCTATTCAAGCCTGTATTATGTCTTATACTAACTTATTGTATTCTATAACTGATGTCATTACTAACTGAATGCATTTCTTTTAAACTAATTAGTAGAAGTACATGACATTCACAAGCAAAAGGCTAACAATACTAGATTAGTAATTTCAAACACCACTTCTAAGATGTACCTTTCTTGTGTGATAAAGTAGGTGGGGGAGATGAATACAAATTTGAATCAACTTTAAATATTTGCCCAAAATCAGGAACGTTCACTTCTTGATAACGAGGTTTTTCTAATAGAAATAACACAGAAATCTTGATGGGTATCACTTCAGTGTTTAAAAAAAGTATGCTCTAACAAATAACTGCTAACCGAGTAATGTATGATGGAACTTTCGAAACATATTTTGATCAGAATAGGAAACTCGAAAAAGTTTATAACAAAAAAGATTTTAAATAAAACCATTTTCATAAAACTCATTGTAGTACACAAGTACAAAATTAATGAAAAACTGTAAAATTACAGTTAATTTTAGTACAAGTTTAATAAAAGAAATTAATTGCATAAGCTTTATAAAACGTAAAATATGCAAAATTGCTTTTTTTAAAGTCTATATAGTAAAATTTCTCCCTAAAACTGAAAAAAAAAAATGCCATGAAACAAATTTTGGCACCATGAATAAAATATAAATCTTACGATTAAAAGAATGTGATTTACCATTAAGATTTAAAAGCCTCATATCTGGGGCAAAGGGATTTCTGGTGGCAAATCTGGAGTCACTGTCACTGCATAGAGGACTTGTCCAACAGCAGTTATTAACTAAAATAATAATTTTTATATAAAATGAATACAAAAAACTCGAATAAAAACAGTATAGTATATTACATATAACCTTTCAAAGAAGAATAAGAAAAAAAAATCTTACAGAAAAAAGTTTTTTTAAAAGTAGACTATTTTAATTAAATCACACATCAAAGAATAATCAGAAAACAATTTACATTTCCAGCTAAAAGTCAACGTTTTAACTATAAATACTTTTATTCTAGCACTAAGAAATTGATATAACAGATTGAAAAAAATTAAATTAGGATGGAAGCATTAAAATTTCTATTTCGTAACAAAGAAAACACTTAATTTTTTAAGCAAATTTTCAAATACATTTTCTAAATGCTTACAGCTTTATTACTGCTACGCCAACAAGCAGCTGCTTTTGGATCATGAATGTTTAGAGCAACCCCCTTTGCATCTTGAACCATTGGTGTGACAGCTAAAAAAATATGTTAGTGAAATAGATAATATAGAAGATTTAATGAAAATATGTTTAAAAAAAAAGACATTTTTAACACTTACTGGACTGAAGTAAATCTGCTGCTTGATTGACTCTTTCAACAAAATATGGGTCTTCAGAATTTTCAGATTCTTGTTTTGCAACCATCAACACCCTGTTAGCTAATCGAGCAATTGATGATGTATTATCAACCATTTTTTCTGGGGCACGATTAATAATGGCATCCTCACAAGCCTTAGTATACTTCAATATACTGTCCTCTAAAAAAACAAAGTAAAAAAATTAGCTAAAGTAAAAACACTATTCCACCATAAAAACAATCAACTTAATTTAAGTTAGTGACTCAAGAATTAGATTGAACACATTTCTGCATCATATAAATATGAACAAAAAAATACTCCCTACCACTCATTTTTATAAAGCTGATTGTGTCAGTTGCCTCATCAGCAAGAGCCCGCATCTTGTTGACGCTTTCAGCATATTGTTCTCTGAGATTTTCAAAATGTTCATCAGCAGCCTTAAAATTGAAAAAGCTTCAATAACAGTCCCCAATGTTTTTAAGCAATAACAATAATAACTTGCAACCTCTAAGATGCCTGTAATGGTTATTCGTCACAAAAGGATATCTGACCAGTTTTAAAAAGCAATTTTTTATTGTTTTCTTTAGTTGATTTGTTTTCGGTATTATTGATTATCTTGAAGATTTTATTAGTGTGAGATCTCTATTATCATACACTGTATTACAGCTTTCAAACATTTGCACCAAAGAAGGTCAACAATTTCATTTAGAAATTTTCGAATGAACATTTATGTTAATTAAAAAATTATTGGTTTTACCTTATTGTCTGGATAGGACATTCTTATTCGACCAGCATTAACAAGGTGTGGAGTTAAGCTCTCGACCTAGAGGAAAATATACTTTAAAAACTAAAAAACTTCTAAAATGCTTAAAGCTTCAAGCATAAGTACAATACTTACCTGATTTGCTGAACTTAATAGCATTTCAGCAAGCTTTTTATTTGCAGAACCACCAGTGGCTACACTTCGAGCAGTACGTGCAATCCGCTGAGAAAAGTTACTCAGAGCTTGTGCCTTATCATTGAAATTTATATCTCGATTGGGTGTTCCTAAGTTAACATAAATAAAAACAAAATTTACTCTTTTAAACTTAGATCACATATTTCATAAATTTGGGCTCCTATTTGATAAGCTAGTCTAAAACTAAGTTTATTTCAAATATAAGTATAAGCAATAAGTTTTTATTTCAAATGATAGATACCTTCAGGCATTAAAACAGCTTCAGTAAATTGTTTGAGAGGTGTTGTTACATCAATAAAATCTTTGACAACCTATAAATAAAGTATAACTTTATCCTTTATCATAATACAAAATAACTTTTAGATTTATGTAATATTTGTTAACTGATAAAATATTTTTTATAACTTATGTTAATTGATTAATAACATTAGCCTGGAATGGTTCTGTAAACTGAATTTGTAGGACAATTCTTATGTAATTTAGGCTACTATTCTAAAGAGGCAAATGCGTTAAAAAAAATAATTTGGTCACTTCATTACCATTACACTGATCCTGCCATATTGAGATAATAAGTCAGAAATAATGCAGCCAAAACTTTTTTTTAATCGCACCATATAAACAGACAGCACATTACGGTTAAGTTATCTTTTTTAAATGTGGATTGCTTGAAGCCAGCATCAGCTTTTGCCACAGAGTCTGCAATCTCTTTACCCTCCAGATTGGACATGAAAAGGGATCAATGATCATTGACAAATTTTAGAATATTTTTTGGAACAGTATGGAGTAAAATCTCAGTAACAGAATTTCCAGAAAAATCTATAGCATGATCTCTAGTAATCAAAATTTATCTGCAGTTCCAAGGTTATTTTAATATGTTTATCAGATTACTTTTCATATTTATGATATATGATAGAACAAACATATTTTTTTGTGGCCACCTAGACCTTTCTGACACATATTCTCAAAGGATATCTAACAGGACCAAACTTTTTATGTACTGTATGACATGAGACAACTATAAATTAATTGTTGTTTTCTATATAAAGCTCCCAAAAAATTTATATAAAAATAAAATAATAAAGCACTATTATATGTGATCTTACAGCTGAAAACATGCACAAAACAAATTACTTACTAAGAATGCATAACCTTCTAAAAATATAGTGTCAGACTTTACAGTGCAAAAGAAAATACTTTGCATTTCATCGAATATTTTTAAGGGATGTGT
Source organism: Hylyphantes graminicola (assembly GCA_023701765.1). Lineage (NCBI taxonomy): Eukaryota > Metazoa > Arthropoda > Arachnida > Araneae > Linyphiidae > Hylyphantes > Hylyphantes graminicola. The sequence goes on along the minus strand of CM043123.1, from coordinate 16,578,461 downwards.
ACTGCATTGATTGTTATTTTCAACATGTGATAAACTAACTTAAAGGAAGAAGTGATGCCATGTCCACTTCAGACTCCTAAACCTTTTTTATTTAATTATGAGAAAAGACCTTGGGCCAAGTATCTCTGGTTCCCCCTACTCATAAATTTTATACTTAATTTACATTATTAGAATGATATTTTACCTTGCCAACAATAGTTTCCTGAATTCTATTCTTTAGTCCTTGCAACTTTTCTGATATTGCTTGAGCCACAGTAATAGCCTGGTAACTGTTACCCTAGAAAATAAAAACATAATTATGAAAGATTTTTTTAATATAAAAAAGAATACGAGAAAAATAGTTCAAAAATTATAATTGAAATTAATAAACTTTAATAATTATTAGCGACAGGCAGTTAATGATTGGCTAAATTAAAATTAGTTCAATATAATAATTCATGGAAATAATTATACTTCAGAAATAGCAGTTTTACTAGAATTATTAATATCAAATATAACTCACCTGACCATAGGCGCACCATCTCAGCAAGTTGCCGATTAAGGTTCTCTGTTTCAGTACATAACTGTTGTACTGTCATTTGCTCTGATGGAGGACAGCTGTTTATTATTTTTCTGCCATCTTCAACAATTAATTGCACTGCTTGGTACCCTGAAAAATTAATACAATTATTTTATGAAAATTTTTGATCGACAGAACTATGTTTCTGCTGGATTTTATTCTTTCTGTTCTGCAGTTTTGTCCCCTGGTCACAATTGTCAATAATTGATAAAATAATGAACTTCCATGAAAAAATTCATTCTCACAGGTATTGTACATTACCTTACTCTAAAAGAACTCTGAAACTAAGATCAAAATAAACATGTTTTAATTTAAAAAGCATAAATTTTTATTATTAATAGTAACGCAACTATCTAAGTTAAAAATAATTTTTGAGTATCCTAAAATTACGAGACAGAAGTAACTATTTAAAGTAAAAATTTTAAATAGTAAATAAGTAAAATTTTTAACACAAATTTTAAAATATACTGTTAATTGGCACTTTTAAAATTAAATCGATACAATTTTTTGTCAGCGATATTTTTTTTCTGAACGATGCAGAAACTTCTTTAGGCAATTTTGACAAAAGACATTATTTTAATTAATGGAAGTTTTTCTACAAATGGATGTTTTATGATTTATTCTCACTTACCAGAGAGCTGGTATCGATCTGAAAGTAATAAACAATAAAAATGTTTTTTAATTCTCTTTAAAGTTTTAATACATAAAAACCCATGACTTTTTTTTACCTTTTTTTTAGCAAATAAATACTAATTATATTTCAAGAACTGAAAAAGTTTGCTTCTTTATTTTATATTACTTTTATTCTTTAAAAATTATAATTAAAAAGTTAAATATTATAATTGAAAAATAGATTGAACTGGAACACACATGTTCACATACCTAAGAGATCAAGTGGAACTGAAAGAAAAATAATTAACAGAAACATTCACAATTTTTTTTCAAAATAATAAATTAAGTTTTTTGTCTCAAAATAAAGGAATTTAAAAATCTTTAATAGCTTGAGTTCCAACTGAAATATTTGCTCTCTCAGTTTTATCGGTTTATAATTCAAAACTTAATCGACCGCTTTCTACAAACAGACAGCAATGTTTCTGAGAACAGCTATCTTGAATGGCAACCAGATTAGATCAGTGGAGAAACTACTGGTGGTAATTTCCTGCTGGAGTCATTTGACGACAAAATGGACTGACCAATAGCTGTCATGTTTTTCGTGACATCAGTTTATTCTAATTAGAACTTATATTTTTAATAATAAAAATTATTTTTTCAAATGTTTTTTGGTATTTCATATGTACACCTCATGAGGTATTAGAATATTGTAGTTTTTTACTATTCTGACATATGTAAGTTCTCTTTTGTCCATGTAAAACTCAAGAGTTTGATATTCCAAAAACCGCTAGATAAAATCAAACAGAAATATATACTCAATTCAAAAAATACTTAAGAATAAAAAAAATAGGAATATAATATTGACATTGAATTCAGTTTATAATTCGTGGGTCATGGTCAAAACAAGAGGTAGAAACCATGTCCTTATCTGTTAGCGACTTTAAATTATTTTGAGAAATTCTTTTATTTTTGCTTCTAAGTTATTCAATATAATATTTTGAGGCAGAAGAGTAAAAAGTTCAAAATGTTAATTTAATATTTTTAAAATTCTATACCAAAACTCTGAAATGTCCACTCTGTGGATTGTCCCCAAGAAGATTTCAGAAATGTAGAATTAGAATAATTCAGTTCTTTAAGAAATATTTACAGTATTTTGGTATTTAATAAAAAAAACTATTACTGGCAATTTAAAAATTAAAAGTGCCAGGAAAAATTTGTTTGCTTAACTGATTTTTGTAATTGTCCCTCATAAAATGTATCCACTCTTTGGACTTCAATTTTTAATGCTCCAAAATAAGATAGTGCTACCAATCATAAGACAAAGTTTAAAGGAAGATAAGGAAACTATATAGTTATGATATGCTTGTGGTTCATTTTTTGATTATTTTAGTATTGCTAAAGACTTTTTTTGTCTTTGATATCTACATTTTGCTACATCACTAGTTCACTCTGTGGATTGAATTATTTATGTGACTGAACATTTTTAAAACTTATTACTATTATTGCAAACTTAATTTATGTGGTCAATGTTTACACTGAACTTGTTGTGTTTCTAACAACAAAGCCGTAGTTCTAAAAATCAAAAGTAAAATTTTGTCCACTCTGTGTACATGGTCTGCAAAAGGTTAGGTTTAAATTATCATCGCACTAGAGCTACACGAGGGCTATTGGCGATGGGTGTCGTATTTTAGAACCACATTCAAGTGATGAGCCGGCACCTGAATAGGTACCCAACACAACCGTTAAAGGCGACATCGTACACAGCGTTAGGACTTTGAAGGATGTTTAACGTGCACTCCCTTACACAGGGTATTATTCCGACATTTTTGGCTGCACGAGTCGTTTATAGGTCTGCAGTTTTTCTGGCGATGCCCGGACCCGAACCTGGGACCTTTTACATGCTAGGCAAGTGCCTAACCGACTGGGCTCCCCAGCCCCCCGGTCTGTAAAAGGAGTGGATAAGATTGTCCTTGAAGTGGACACACTTTTTGAATTAAACAATAATTAAAATTCAGATGTTTTTTAAAGAAATAAATCTTGCTTTAAGCATTTCAAATCACTAAGAATCACAATTATCGTAACTGTAAAAGCGTAATTGTACATATCCACTCTATGGACACCATTGTCTGCTCAGTGGACAAACTAATTATGAAAATGTGTAATTACTTGTTAAAAATCGACTAACGAAATTGCTCATGAAGTATTTTAAAAAAGTGGATGAAATTATCACATATAGGTTTTTTTTTAATCAAAATTTTTTTTATTAATTTTTTTTATGCCAAATTTGTCCTGATTTTCTAACTTTAAAGAAGGCTATGCCACAAGTTGCCATTTTACATATGACATAATAAGGGTAGTCCATTATAAATAATCAACTTCCTCTGTGTAATGTTGGCCATAAATTACTTGTAATGCTTTTACTTTTATAATTGGCCATGTCTAATTACTTCAACAAGGCAAATTTTTATGCAGAACCTTTTTCTTTTGCCTGTAACTTATTGTACTTTGAAATAAAGATTGCTCATTTAAAAGAACTGCATTTTGAGATTAAAAAATTAGATGAATAGGAAAAGATTTGTTTAAGGGTATGCTTAGTTGTCATAATATTGCTGCAGTTATTTAACAGTTTCCTGATAACGCCACAATATTACTATTGTCACATAGCATCCTGCTGGGGAGCAACAGGAAAAGTGCTGGAAAATTGTACTTTCCACTGTAAAACAGCAGCAACAGTTGGGTAATTGCAGGTTCACTGCTGGAGAAAATGCAGCCAGCTGGAAGTAAGTGATGGATCGCTGCTGAAACAGTTGCTTTTCCCGTGGAAACTTTTGCGACTTTAGAATGCACTTTTTTCCAGCACCGAATCAGCAGTTTCTTTTTGCTTTCCCAGCATATTTTTTAATTAGGATAAAATATAAGAATGTTGTACCCATAAACTAATTAGTACTCTTGTACCAAATAAGTTAATTATTAATGTTAAGAGCTGCTTTATAACTTTTTTTATGATCATAATGAAGAACATTGCATAAAGAAAAAAAGTAAATAATTACCTAAGCCATTATCATTAAATGAGGGGTTAGCTAAGTACGCTCGTGCTTGTTCCATTCTTCCTCTAAGTGTGTGAGCTGGCTGTTGAATAGCACTTCTTTCCATATTCAAAATGCCTTGAGCAACTAAACTGATTAGTTCCCTTAGCTTTTGACTGATTCCTCTTGAAAGTGCTTCAGCTTGAGGAGTAGTACCCTAAATTTCAAGTGTAAAACATATTGAGTAAAAATATATATTTATATGTAAATAATGTTCTTAGTTATACAAATATTTTAAATAAAATAAAAATGGTTATATCAAACACTTCCATTCCAAAATTGAGAATTCAATAACTTTAAAGTGAACTTGCAATAAAGAAAGAAAACATTATTTTATTATTTCTGCTTAAATTTACAAATTAAATTCCAAATTCCTAATTTGAAAATACACATATACATTTAAAAAATACATTAATAACTTAGGAGTTACTTCATATTGTAAGAATTAACTGAAAAATAAGTGACAATAAAATTCAGACACAAAACACAGCATTTTAAATGCAATTCATGCTCAAATCTGCAGTTAAAAGATATTATAAACAAACTAAACTGCTCAAAACATTTAGGGAGCGCATGGTTTAAATCCTTGCCCCCTATGATTCCATTTTGAATCTTCAGCTTGCAATTTTTTTCTCACTAAGTTGAGCTCGCACTTATTCATCGTTAGATGGAATAATTGTGCCTTTTGAAGAGTTAAATAATGTTTGTTTTAATTAAATAAAAATATGAAAAACATGGTAAAATAAAATTCACTCTCAAAATTTTTTTTTATGAAACAAATTGACCTAACTTCTTCACGCTTGCATTCTTAGAGGTTTAAAAATTGATTTAAAACTTTTTTTTAACACATAAAATTTTGAAAAAATTATTGCTATAATTTATTCATAAATTACGATTCAAATTTTTCCCCTTTAAAGTTTTAGTTGAAAAAAATTACGATTTATTGCCTGTTTTTTTACCATTTCATTCTGGATGCATAATGAATCGATTTCCCAAGTTTTGGATTTTTAGAATAAAAAATAAAATTTTGGGTCTGGAAGTGTTAACAAAAGTACGCAAAGCGCTCCCCTAATTGTTTTGAGCAGTGTAGTTCAGTTTAAACTTTTATATATGGAAACAATTGAAACCTAACATATCTTTTTGGACATGCTTAGTTGTTTGTGCTATTGCTATCATAATAGTGAAATATTTTGTTGCAATAAATTAAGAAGAAAATATAATAAATTTAACAACCTAAAGCAATTAAAATTCAGGCAATTTGAAAAGACATAAATCAATATTCTGCATTTTAATTTGGTCTCTTCACCAAATATTCATTAGTTACCTTAATCATTGTTGAGTATGCATAACTGCACTCTAGTTTACTACTTTCAGGGTTGCTATAAATCATATTAAAGAATTGGTGTAAATGAAAAGTTTATCAAAGATTATCAGTTGCTTTCATTGGACATGTAGTTTCCCTTAGTTTAACATCTAATGCATGGTTACCAGGTTGAGTCAAAAGTCTTTTCTTATTTTCAACTACAAAAGAAATGCACAACAGTCACACAATACTTAAGATTTATTTCTAAAAAAAATATTTTGAAGTATGTTTTTTTGCGATCTCTTTGCCAAAAGTTCAATGTCATGTTAATAAAATTCGTCTGGCTTCGATGCAATTAGGGATAATCAATAGTTTAGGAAGGATCAAGATCTGCTGACAATGCTCCGGTGATGGAACTCAGCTGGTGTTGAATAGCTGCCCACAAAACTTCGTTATCAACAACAAATGGAGTCCCATATGTTATTTTCTTTTCAAGAAATATATCACATTTGTTGAAACGTTTAAACCAAGTTTTGGGGCAGTGCACTCTTTCACAGAACTTGGACCTTCTACACCATTAAATTTTTCGCCTTTCCTCATATGTTAAGATCTTCTTTTCAGAGGAAACACAAAATAAAAAATTTCTAACTCATTGCCCATCATTTCAAAAGACCCTACTTAGGATTATTTCTAAAAAAAAAAAAACACCTCCTACACAGGTGCGAGAAATCACAGCAACTGACAATGATTATCAAGGTCAAACTCCACCTACCATTTTAGATCGTCTATGCAGAAACTGTAATTTGCATATGTTACATTTAGGCCTTCCAATCAAAGCCAGGTAAAATATGAAAAGACTTTTGTCTCAACCTGGTAAATTATGGTTAATATAGTTATTATTAAAAAACAAAAAAATTAGGCTCGCTGCTGTTTGAGTTAAGTTTAATTTGAGTTATCGTTGCAATAGAGCTACACGAGGGCTATTGGCGTCATATTTTAGAACCACAGTCAAGTGACGGCTGCTATTTGAAAAAAAAATAAACAATTGGGTTATAATAGGCAACATAAATAAAATACCTTTCCTCCTTCTCTTAATTCACAAAGAGCATTTGTCATGGCAGTAATATCTCCACACATCTTTTGAATAGCATTACTATCAGGAGGAAGGCAACGTTCAGCAATACGTCGTGCATATTCTATGATGTAACGAAGGGATTTTTTTTCACCTACTCCCCCAACAACAGTTGTTGGATCTTCAAGCCAATCATGCGCAGCAGCTAATTTTCCATCTATAGCATTCTAAAAAGGAATTAAAAAAATATATAGACTTGGAAAATAGCAATTTTTGTAATATTTACTTTTCACTCAATGTAGAATTAAAAAGAATAAAGTATTAAATACTAGTTTTAGTTCAGTTCTGGATATAAAACAAAATGCATTATTAATATATTTTATTGTTAGTTGTCATTATATCCCATAACACTTTCTTTTATGAAAGGAAAACATTAATGCCTATTTTTAATTGACAATTAGGAAAATAAGCCTTTTTCTTTATTACAAAATGAAATTTTATTTTGCAGTACATTTAACAGCAATATAGGCAGTTTCATTTTTCGAAAATAGGATCCATACAAAATTTTAAAAGGATTAATTTCATTCATATTACATAAATTAAAAAAAAGATAGGAAGTATTTAATTTGGAGACATTTTATCATATCTATACAGAAGGTAAGAACATGGGCGAAAAATTAAAAATACTAATGGGAAATGTTAAAAAAGAAGCCCATTTAAAAGTAAAATAGGCTTGTTTTAAAAAAAAATAAAAAAAACTGACCTGAGCTTTTTTCATGACAGTTAAGTTATCAGCATCCCATTCATATTCGTCATAGTTTGTAAGCTGCAGTACTCTGATGATTTCATTTATTTCATCCGTCATTCTTTGTGCAAGATAATTCCTATTTGTTGCTGCTTCATCTACACCTTTACCATCTGTAGAAAAAGAGTAATTGAAACATTTGAAATCTGTTCTAAAACTTAAATATATATGTATTTAAAATTTAACTGCATCTAAAGAGTTTTTTAAAAACTTTATAAAAAAACTTACTTTGATTTAAAATCTGAACAAATATTTTCATGCTGCAAATTAAAATTGGAGCTAGTGATTTTACTGACTCCAGGCATCTAATCAAAATATCTCTGTGTGCTTGATGAATGAGCTCCTTTTTTCCCTAGCATCTACTGCTCTTGACACTTTAGTAAGGCATGGACTGAGATCCTAAATTACAAGAATTAAATATTGACCCTCTGAGGTATATGACAGACATATAAACTCAAGACCTAACTATCAGGTTTTTTCCCAGCAACACACAATTGTTTTTTAAATTTAAAATTAAAGAAGCCCTTTATAACCATCCACTACAATTTCTTTTTAAAGAAAAAAAATTTAAATCTCACATAGTGAAAGCAAGTTTACACTTCAGCAAATTTGCTTATCTCTCTCAAAGAGTTAAGGCCATTATGTCAAATTCTAATTTGTTGTATTATTCAAAGCAACATGAAACATTAATTTGCAAAATCTCTGAATTAATAAAAAAAATAAAATTTTAAAGTTAAAATGCTAAATAAAAAGCAAGTTGGATGTCAGTAGATAGTTAAAATATTGATAGTCAAATGTTTGATATTTTGATATCTCTGTTGCAGAGCAAATATAAGTGCTCTTCAGCTTTCATTCTTTTAAAAATACTCAATATATCCAAACTCAAAACATAAATTAAAAACATTCCTATTTAGCAAATTTTATATAATTTAAATATTATTGCTATTTAAAACAAATATTAAAAACCCTTAACCTTATAATTTTACTGCTAGATTGCAAAAATAATAAGAAGAAAAATATTGGGTAATAAGATAAGAGCTAGTGAATTACCTTTAATTACCTTAATTATTATAATTACCTATTATTACCTTATTATTTAATTTACCTTAACAAACTGCACCAAATCTTCCATCGATTCAATCACCTCAGCAACAGCCAGGTAATCTAATACTTTTTTACATTCTCTGATAATCTTCCTTACTTCAGATTCATCAAAAGACAACAACAAAGCATATGTGTCTTGCAAAATACCTAACATAGAATAAAATTATGCATACATGTACAGATAAATTAATGTACAATAAATTAATACATACTGGAAAGAGTGTGAATTTATCGGTTTAAAAAGATTCTTCTAATCAACAAACAAATCATTTGAAAATTGTTATCTTCCTTTGGAACATAGTCGGCTTTAAAAATAGGCCTTATTTTATTTAATTTACAATACTCCCTCAATAAAGTAGGGTATATAGAGGCACAGGATCTATAATTTTAATACTGTAGCCTCCACAGCACTAAATGGTGTTTCAGAATAACCTCAGACAGGAGTGGTTTTTAGCAGTGATTGTGAAAGATTACGTTTCTTAAAAAATAAGATGAAATTAAGATCTAATCCTAGTGCTTGATGCTTATTGGTTAGCGATGTTACATACATTTGGTCGATTTCAAAAGAGTGATAATTTTTCCTGTTAACATAGCATTTTCAAGCTAACTTTTTCCTAGTTAGATTCTGCTGCTACTAGCCTATGGGCTGCGACCACTGAACTGAACTGAAACTCTGGAAGGAGTATCGAAACACTCGTCAAACGGGTCGGTGAAGCCCGGCAACCCTGTAAGAGTAACCCAACTTTTGCCGCCAATCCTATACTTTACCTGTTAAAATAGACATTTTAAACCAACTTTTTCAAGAATTTTTTAAGCAGAAAATTGATAGGTTATTGCTTTAGGAGGTTCTTTACATAATGAAGTTTCGGAAACATGTACTTTAAAAAAAAATAGAATTGCGGCAACAATCTTTAAAACTTAAATTCCTTGGAGTACTATTCTTGGCGAGTGATTGGCGACATCTAATGCAAACTGCAAGTCAAGTGTTCATTTTGATTGGCGAGGTTTAGCCAAATATGGCACATATTCTCCCTAAAGCTGTCGCCAAGTGACCCAAAAAAAAGCTTCACCAGCCTATCATCGGGATGCTTCTTCCAGAGTTTCAGTTCAGTTCAGTGGCTGTGACAAATGTTAAAGTACAAATGGGAACTTCTCTTTTGACTATGGATGAAGAAACTAAGAACTAAAATGGGTTCGCTGTCCCAGAGCCTGGGGCATTTTTCAAACTTGTAGCAGTATGATGTGTGGTATTTTTCAAGCTTTTTTTGTTGCATTTGAGCATGTTTTGTTCCAAATTTCAATTTCTTTCACTGTAGCACTGCATGTGCCATTTTCTTAAATTTAATAACTGTCCAAATTTTTTTGCCAAACATAAATTGAATGGAATGGGTTCGCTGTCGCAGAGCCTGGGGCATTTTTCAAACTTGTAGCAGTATGATGTGTGGTATTTTTCAAGCCTTTTTGCTGCATTTGAGCACGTATCGTTACAAATTTCAATTTCTTTCACTGTAGCATTGCATGTGCCATTTTCTTAAATTTAAATTAAATCAATGTTAAATTTTTTTGCCAAATATAAATTTAGTAAAAGATATTTTAACAATAAAATGTTAATAACTAGTTAAGGCATTGTAAAAATTACCTTTAGATCCCTCAATAAGCTTTTTTCTAGCTGGCTGGGAAAAGGGATCGCTCCCTAATAAAGTAGAGGCCTCTTCAAGAAGTTTAGAAGCCTTTTCCACACGGTGCAAAGCAGTTGGCATATCTTGACGAAATATAGGATCATCACTGCTATTCACTGTATCTCGACCAACCTATATGAATTTTGTAAATTGCAATTATTTCAGAGAGTCAAAAGACAACTAAGGAAACCAGGTTCATGCCTGCAATTTTAAATTTGAATTTAAAAAAAAAAGTGTACATCCAGCACCTAAATGATAATAAACTCTTACCTTCACTAAGTTGGCAACAGCTTTACTAACAGCTTGAACAGGTCTAGATAAATCTGGCATGGCATTTCCATCCTCAGCCTCTTCATGAAGAATTACTAATCTAGACACCTAAAATTGCAATATGAAAATAATAAAGCTTCTTGGCTGCATTCAAAATTAGCACAGAAGAAAATTTATACATATGTAAGGCATAAAATTAAAATCTTACAAATTTAATATAAAAAACCCCTTTATGTGTGCTTTAAAAAATGTCTTCAAAGTTAGATCATAGCATTACAAAGTATAAATATAATAATTTACAACCCTCTAAATGAATTTTTCAAAGTGAATTTTTTTTTTCATTTTTCAACTTTGAAACTTGACTTTTGATATAAAAATGAAAAATTTGAGAAATTCCTTAGGCCACCCATCAGCACATTATTTTTCTTTCTGGACATCAATTCAAATATATTTGGTCCCCACGAATAAAAAAAACTAATAAATAGTTTATTTTTGTGACTAATTATAGATTAGCGTATATAAATTATAATGTTGTTAATCGAAATCACACATAAAAGTTGAATTCAAAATCGTTTTAATTTTAATAGTCTCAAAAGCCCTATTCATGAAAAAATTGGGGGCTTTCAACTATGGACAAGACAGTACAATTAATACACATTCACATAATAAGTACACACTTTGAGCAATTCACAATTATAAGTTTTATTAGCAATTTTTAAAGGTTAGTAGTAACAGATATAATCCTGTATAGATACAAGGCTCACACAAACTATAATCCTTAAATAGGAACCAAACTGAGGGTTCTACCACCGCCATGGAACACCCGACAGAGCCTTAGCATCCCAGTGCCTTAGGTCAGGAATATGAAATGGACACAGCAGGCCTAGACCTACTGTGGGATGTCATGCCACTGAGTTTAGGCTTTAATTTAAATTATCATTATAGTTTTCGGCATATGTCACATTATCACAGGCACTCATGACTTTCTGGTTACTCTTATAAAAAACGTCCCGATTCAGTCAACAGGTTTTTAAGATAGAAAGATCATAGGCATGCATATCATCTGATTATATGGTATGAAAAAAACACCTTTATCTTATTGCCATGGATTCTTTCGGCAAAATTAAATCTTGGCATATCCAGAGAGCTCGGATTAAATTTCTCATATAAAGTTTTAAAACTAAGGCTAGATTTAAAAAGCCACAGAGGTATTTCAATTCTGACAATGAATGCAGACAAACTCTAGGGAAAGTCTTAAAGATAATTCTTTTAAAACATAATCAGATTTTGTTTTGCATGTTTAAATTTTTAAATGTAATGCACACTAGAATACATATATATTCGAGATAAATATGTCTTCCATCTCACTAAAAGGAGCTACCAGAAATTGTGATGTACCAGATAATGGAAAGCCAGATTCTCAATCTAAACAAGGCTGCCGCCTTGAACAACCTTCTAACAACTTGACCTGCAGCCAGGCTGTTTTCAAAATTATATGTTTAACAAGTCTCCATATTCGTTAAATCAATGAAAATATTGCCAAGGAAAAGCTTGATAAAAAAATCCAATCCCATTGAACCTGCAACGAAGGATATTTTCTGCAAAATTTTAGAATTTTAACGGGGCATGACTTTTTAAACAGACATCTCTGGAGAATCGGCATTAAAGATAGCCCTGCCTGTCCCTTGAGTCCGAATGAAGAAAACATGACTTTCATTCATTTGACGACTTGTGCTTCTTTAGCCAATGCAATTTTTTAACCTCTCGCCAACTTCTCATCAAAGGCTAATCTTTATTGAGCTGCACGAAAGGAAATGGTCTCTCTGACTGATTCCTCGACCTAATTAAAAAAACCAAAAGGAGTGAACAAATAATCCAGCCAAGTATGAAAAATACATTAAGGGATCTTGCTATCCAAATCAAGTGTGGCCAAATAATCAAGAGTACCTCAAACAAATTATGAACTACTACAAACTCAACCAAATACACTAGTCTATAGTCCATGTTTTTTATAAGTATATGTAGAATATATAAGCGGTTTTTTTTTCATGGCAGAATGACACATACACTTGGGGAAATGTTTTTAAAATAGGAAATATGTAAAAAGACTAAAGCCATGTAGTTTGTTTGCTCTGTAGATAATATATTGGTGTAGAGGGTATGGCCAGATTAGTAGTTAATTTCTGTAGTCCTTGACCTTTAGTTGTGTAAGGTTACACACTTGTCATAACAAAACATTTTAATACAAATATAACTATTCTACAGGCTTTGCAGTTATTTAAAATCAACAAACACATATATTTTTTGAAAAATATTGATTTTATCAGTGAGTGGTGTAACACATCTTAGATTAATAAAGTAAGTGGATGATTTTTTTTAATACCAATGTAATCATACCACAACGCCGGATTAAAGCAAAACAAATATATTAGTTGATACAATTATTGGCAATCAATGAAAACCCCACACATGTATAGATCTTGCTTTCAAATAAAAATTAATTATGTAAATAGATTACAAAAATTAACGAAAACTTACTTGCTGGGCCACAGGTTCTAGAATACCCTCAATCGTTCTTGTATGAAAAACCGACATCGTTTTTCGTAAATCAGAAGTTGAAATACCGAAAAGTAATCAGGAAAGATATTAACAGTGAAACCAAAACATAAAATCAATGTTAAAATGAAAATAAATGTAACAGAAAAAACAGGTGTGGCACAAACACAATCAACCCATCCGTCCTACTGTATCGTAATGTCAAACCATAAATGGAAACACTACCTCGTGTTCCCAAGAACCACAACAAGTTTTCCCATTGGCTCATTTTATTTTCAGGAAATACGTAACCAAGCGACGTCTGGCATTTGTTGTAGGAAAGCAAGGGCTCAGATGTCATATATGAGAAAATATTAGGAATCGTCATTAAATTATTCTGGTTGATATTGCAGTTTAGAATAGGTGGATAATATTGTAAAAATACATAGAATTTGTTTGGCATAGAGGTTTAATTGGCTTGTTTCAGGTGACGTACCCAGTTTTCATTCTTGTAATTCGCAATTTCATTGGTTGTTTCGGTTTCATTATTAATGCATGCTCTCTTCGTCTGCTATGTTATTTTAGAATTCTTTACGTGCAACTTGTTCATATGTTTGCTATTCATTAAAATTTATCGGTATTAATTCGATTACATTTCAACTATGCAAAGCATTTAATAAACGTCAATTTTTAAAGTCCGTCACACCTCACTTTCGGAAAATAAAAACAAATGTGATTCCAGAAGTTAATTGAATACTGTTTAGACGGAAGTTTGAACGATTAGTTGAGGTCGGAAGCTTAATTTTATTTGATAAGACAATACATTGTGTTTGAGAGGGAGAGAGAATGAAAGGGGGCGGGGAGGGCTAACGTTAAATACTAAATGTCAACGCATATCAATTTTTCAATGACTGATTCTTAATTTATAATATTATATCTCATTCCTCATGTAGAAGGTTAATGTTAAAATGTATAGATTCTAATGCGTGTTTGAAATCAATTAACATTTAATCGGTAACTTAACTAGTTTTCAAGACAAATTATTGTAATTGTAATAATTGCAAACAATTCTTACATTGAACTTTAAAATAAATACATTTTTAAAAGGGAAGGGAGATTGTTCATAGAATGTAAAAGAAAATAAGAAAACGTATTATTATGCGAATGTAGAGCCTATGTGCAGTGCCTTTTTTGCTATTCTTTTTTTGTTAAGTTTTTTGTGTCAATTTATTTAGTCCTTTATTTGTTTATCATTTTTATCATTTAATTATAACGGTACTAATAAACATCATACATATAAAGTCGAACCTATTTAACGATAACTCGCTTAACACGAAATTTCGCTTAAGATGAACTGAAAGTAATTCCCCAGCCTATAAAGCGTTGAGGCAATGCTACAAAATCTCGTAACGCGAAATCGCGTTTGGCAAAACCCCGCTTAACCAAAAAAAAAGAGAGATAATTTGTTTTTTTTCTCAGTGATTCAAAGTTTCAAAAATACAAATGAAACAAAATATTAAAAAATTGAACTATTTAAAGATAAAATATTTTCTACTTCTAAGAAATTCAGGAGATTAGTGCAGTCGAAATAGAGTTAGAAGTAGAAAAAATTGGAACATAAACCATTCTTGTTGCAAATGGTAGGTAACATGCTTCTTATGAACATACTAAAAGTCTTAACCCGTACTGCCGCGACAAATATGTTTTTTTGGCCGCCATCTTGAAAAAACGTCAATTTTTTTAAAAAAAATCATAATGACCATAATATGTCGAGTTTGGTATCAAATGAAAGAAATTTTATGCTGACAAAGAATATGATATTGGTTTCAAAACTAAAAATATTTACAAACATGATTTTGGAAGGAAACGATGAGAAAACGTCCGAAAACTATCACTGCAAGTGACGGAACCACCCCTTGTTATTTTTGAGATGTCCAACAAAAGTTTGCTACTTGGTGACTCAAAGCCATGATTCAGAGAATGGAGTGACTAATAATAAGCAATATTGAACAAACCCTCATGTACTAAAAGAATGGACAAATGAATGACTGAAAGCCAACATGGAACCTGGATCATTCGAAATGCAGTGAACTAACATGCAATGAGTTTGCTGACCAGTGTTTTCCGTTGATATAACTGATGCAAAGATGGCGAAAGTTTTTGTCAATTTTTTAGATCATAGTCCGCATACTAACTCTTCATGTGTTTTGTGGAATATATTTAAATAAAATAACAGTGCAGGCAAGGCCAACGTGACCTGATTGGAAGAGATATTTAAAATAAACTAACAAACCTTTTAGAAATGGAACTTTATTAAAAACCGACTAAGCAGTTACGACGAAAATATGAAAAAAATACTACTTATTGCGATAAAACTCATCGTATAAATTAACAGAGAGGATGCCTGCTTGCATCTCCATAGATAATACAGTACAAGAAAAAAAAGTTTGTTCATATACGAATTATCAACATATTACAAACTTCATTATTTGACCATAACACTCGGCAAATGAGGAAAACGGACAAACCCCCCCCCCCCATTTTGCAACTTACTATATTCCTTTAATAACAATAAAATTTGACAGTCTCCTTGTGCTCAGCAAAGTACTTCCTACATTCTTCGTCACATTAATTTACCTGGACCACTTCTACAACATTTGATGATATCACAAGTCACTACTATTACGATGTCAACTTAATTTATTAAAAAGTTGAAATAGTTTTTGATGTGTATGAAAAACCAAACAAAACGTATGACGCAGCCTCCTTCTCAAATTACGCATAAAAAAGACATATGATGTTTGTATTTGCTGAAAATTCACCTATAAATGTGAAGAAATACATATTTATTTCCAATTGCTAAAACGACGCTTTTGAAATATACCAGAGAAAGCCATTTGAAAGAAAGTGGTCATTTATTCATTGTTGTTCATGCTGATTGTGATAAAAATACAATAATCGTCTAGGAAGAATTAAAACAGCACAAGAAAGGCAGGTAACTGTAGTTGCTGATGATGGGGACATTTTATTGGCACCTTTCACCCATTCTACTAAGAATACTTTTTACATACAATCTGCTACAAAATATTATAAAGTTCGAGATACTCAAGTTTTTCAAATATCGAATACGGGAGGAAGCTCTGAAAACTTTAGTAGCCCTTGTCTAGCTCTAGTATGACGATTATTCGCTATTTGAAAATGGTAAATTTTCGGTTTTAAAGAGTATAATAAAATCAAAAACCTAAAGCGATAGGCTTGCAAATTTGGGTCATCCTACGATATTGGTAAAAATATTTGGTATATATATGTTGTAAATTTATTGTGCTACGTTATGAAGGTAAAACCCCAACTCAAGCTAACTAAATATGCTGCGTTTCAGCTAAGAAAGTATTTGATATAGTTCGGTTACCCCAACACAAAGTGCGGCAAAATATCACCTCCTTCGAGTGCATTTGTATATAATTATTTGGAAAAAACTTTATTATGCCATTCGCTGAATCCCACACTGCCGTCGATACGGACATCCATCCATGTATTTTACCAAAACAGTTGTGGATAGGACTGTGCAAAGTGTGGATACAGTTTTTAATTTAGATAACGATGAAGATGAGGTATAATTTTAATTAAATTTACTTTATTTCACAAACCACTGGTATAAATTTCAATTTTTATGTATTATGGTTTGATGCACATTAAAGTATAAATAATATTCTTTTACAGTTTATTTCTATTTCTTTAAAAACTATATTTTTAACTAACAAGATTTTAAAACTAATGAGGTTGCAAAAAATATTTAAGTTTTCCAGATTTGACTACTGTTTTTTTATTGAATAATGAAGTTCGTATTGCAGATAACTCGTAATTGAAAAAAAAATGCAGTCTGTATTATATTATTCAAGGAACACATATATGGAACACAAGAAAATCTTATGTGTTAAAAGACACGTAGATAAAAGATGTGTTTTACCAGCAATAAGTAGTATTTTTTTCAATATTTTCATCATAACTGTAGTTCAGTGAGTTATTGTTGGTCCATAAAAATTGCATTGCTTAGTTTCAAGCTACAAAGTATTTCGTCATCCCTGCATCAGTTATATCAACAGAAAACTCTGGCCAGCAAACCCATTTCATAAGTTATAGTTCACTACATTTCGAATGATTTAAAATCCAGGTTAAATGTTGACTTTCAGTTATTCTTTGTCCATTCTTTTAGTACATTTCATGAGGGTTTGTTCAATATTGCTTACTATTAGGGACTCCATTCTTTGAATCATGGCTTTGAGTCGCCAAGTAGCAAACTTTTGTTGGACATCTCAATAATAACAAGGGGTGGTTCCGTCGCTTGCAGTGATAGTTTTCGGACGTTTTCTCATCGTTTCCTTTCAAAATCATGTTTGTAAATATATTTAGTTTTGGAACCAATATCATATTCTTTGTCAGCATAAAATTTCCATTAATTTGATACCAAACTCGACATATTATGGTTTATTATAATTTTTTAAAAAAAAATTGATGTTTTTTCAAGATGGCGGCCAAAAAACATATTTGTCGCGGCAGTACGGGTTAAGACTTTTAGTATGTTCATTAGAAGCATGTTACCTACCATTTGCAACATGAATAGTTTATGTTCCAATTTGTTCTAGGTTAAGGTGTTTTTTCGCCTATTTCTACTGCACTAGATCTCCAACGATTCATCAGTATTAATACAATTGCTGTCCCTTAAATATTTTCCTTAATTTTCTATAGTATGTACCAGTCCAAATGAACATTGTTAATTTAATTACTAATTATATGCAGTGTATTCGTATATTATACATTAGAATAAATTTTATATGTTATTTTTTTTAAAACTATTCACTCTTTCAATGTAAAAAAATACTGACGTTCAACATGAAATTCGGTTTAACGAACTGGCTAGTCGAGACCCTAACTCTGTTGTCAGCCAGAGCCACTCACAGCAAAGAAAGATTAATTGAAATGTAACCACGGACATTTGTTTCAAAAAAAAAAAAAAAAAAAAAAAAAAAACACATTGTCACATTTTGTTTTTTTCTTTTGTGTATATTTATGTATTAAATCTAATATTTGTGGGTCTTTTTTTTTGTTATTAACTAATGTCTTATTTATTATAATTGATTATTTTGGTAACGCATACGGGATTCTTGTTTACCCCCATGTGACGAATTTTTCTTTTCTTGTAATGTTTGTTCTAAATTAATAAAGTGTTTGTTTGAAGTTAATGTATACTATAGTACATTATGAAAATTCACTAAGAACATTTTTACCCGAAACACTAATTCTTTTCTACACTTCCTTATTGGTTGCAATCACTTGCAATCTAGTTGCAATTACGTATTTTCACAATTTATTATTATTATTATTTTAATTTATTATTATTATTATTATTATTATTTTAATTTATTATTATTATTTTAATTCATTATTATTGAAATTATTATTATCATTATTAAATTTATTTACTGACATTCATCTCCCTTCACAGGTCAGAATTATTTTATTCTTTAGTTAAGCATCTTTTCCCATGCAGTACAAACAAAAATTAAATGACGTCTTATTTGGACAGGACAATGTCGAATGACGTAAAAAATACTAAGTGTACCCCACCGCAAAAAAAAAACACAATATGACCTCAAAAATAATCTTAAATTCTTGTAATTAAAATCATAAACGTGTAGGAAATAATCAACGATGCCATTATTATTAAGTCGATAAGCGGTCAATTCGACGTTCTTAAATTGACGACTTTTCCCCGCAAACCGTCATTTGGATAGTTGGCCAAAACGCCAAGTCAAATACAGTATTATGTTAAAAATACGTCATTCAGGATTTTCTCAACCGGAAAGAATCACAACAAACTCACACAAAGAAAAAAAAACTTTCTTTTAGTGAACACAAGATGATTCTTTCGAAGTAATCTTGTTTCCCCCGTTACTTGCCCTAAATTTTCACAACGTTTCCACCTCTCCCCATGTTTGTGAAGCACGCCTACGTAAGCTTGCTGTAATTTCCGCCCTTCATTCATACCTATATTGTAAAAGCTGGCTCTAAATGTTACTCCACTTTCTCTCTGAAATATGCTGTAAAAAACCCTGAGGAATAGAAAGGGAATTGTTTGAGTAGACCAGTGTGTAGAAGTAGAAGTGGTGTAAAATATCTGTCAACTGCTAAAAATGCGCTAAAAAAATCGTAGTGTTGTTTTGTAAGTGTTTTTATCTGTGTGGTGGAGTGGGTAGTATCTGTGAAGTGCAATTTTTTCCAATTATAATGCTTGGTCTAACTAAGACCTTTTTCAGTGAATTAGTTCCTTAAGGGTGAGCCTCGGCACCTTGAAGAACTTAATACCCTCGCATTGATTACTCTTGAGAGGGGAAAACAAATGAAGAGCTTAGTGAAAGAACGTGCTAAGTGACTGAGAAAATTGATATTTTCGTGTTAATGGGAACAAATTGTTTCATCCCTTAAAGGGAACAAGATTCCCCCTTTTCATAAATATCAATTTAAGTATACTTTTTACCTTCTGTAAGTGCCGTTTTTACCGTATTTAAAGGTAAACAAATAACTTTAAAGCTAATTTTCACAGTTTCACCTTTTTGTCACTTAGCACGCTCTTCCACTAAGTTCTTCAAATACAAGAAAGATTTTTTTTTTATCGATAATGTTTCTTGTTCGACTACACTGTAAAAAAACCCTAGGTGTTTTACATTAAATTGCCCCCCAATTTTCATAAAATTTTCTTTTTTCTTTCTTCTATTAGATGAACTTAGTAGAAGAACGTGCTAAGTGACAAAAAGGTGAAACTGTGAAAATTAGCTTTAAAGTTTTTGGTTTGCCTTTATATTTCCGTTGTTTAACGAATCTTTTGTGGTCATGAAGAGACCACGCATGCGATGATTAAGCATTCGTCAGAAACAAAATTGGTGTCCATACACGATTCACGGAAATATTCTGGGCAGCAAAGTTTCGAGTAAAATTTCCGTTAATTGAAAGAAAATTTCTGCGAGTGTATTTTAAATTCAAAATATATGTAATTTTAATGTATTAATTTTCTTGCAAAATATTACTAATAATTTTCATTATTGGCTCATTAAAAATACAAATATCCCTTCAAATTACCAATTAAATTATCAATATACCATGCCAAAATAAATGCACACCATCGTGTTTAAAAATGAATTACAAAGTTTTATTTCATTTAATGAAATTGTAGCAATTGTTAACTTTAGTGGAAAACTTTGTTCGAACTTTCTACGACTACGACCAAATTCTTAAAAAATTAGTCAGACATTCACGACCATTTTACAGCATCTTAACAACGTCTTTGTGGTAATTTTGTTAAATTTATATAATATTTTAAACGATATCACACCTTTCACAGCTGCCTGTTCTAATGGCTTCCCATTGCACGCGAATGTCTGAATGTGGCGTCATATACTCCCACGTGAAGAATTATTCACCACCTGTCATTAATCTTAAAGAAATAACAAGGTGTTTATTCTCCCGTTATTTTGAGTGTAAAAGAGCAAGCTGTTATTTCATTTTGCTTTGTTCTTTTCGAATATTTTTATGGTTTAAAACATATTTTCTATTTATAATTTTAAAGGTATTTTTGATATAATGTTTTTTTGGAGCAATCTGTAATTTATTGCTCGAAGAGAAACACACACACATAAAATCGTCGTCATAATAGTACTTATTTATTATTTTTTTGGTTTTTAAATCCCAATAATCCAATTAAGTAATTTTATTTCCAACAAGAATCGCCATCGCAATGAAGATTTTCAAAAAGAGTGGAGTTCTTGAAAAAGTTTGTAAAGAAGATAACAGAAACAGATAATAACTACTTTTTGTAAAATGGCCCTGCCTTCCAAGTAGTTAAAACCATCATTAAAAAGTAGTATTTTTCAAAGCTTGTCTCTTAAGGTGTAATTAAAATGCAGTATGAATATTTACTGACTACACTCAGACGAAAAAAATGTCTGGAATAAGAAAATTTTAATGCTGTTGTTTCAACAACAGATACAATTTATCTGAAAAGTTTAAACACATTTGTTGGGACAAAATCATGAAGTATACCACTAATATTAATTAAAATATCCAATTTAAAATGTTCCTGAAAATCTATAGGGAATTTTTACTCAGAAGTAAGTTCATTATCACATTAGCAAATTTTAAGAAACATATTATTCATAAAAAAATTTCCAGTTGCTTCAATGGCAAAAGATTTATTTTCAAAGACGAACAGAGGATTAAAAAGACAGAGAAAGTACATAGGAGTAATCCCTATAACCATAGATGAGATGGTGATTTCATGGGTACTCCAGGATGAAGAGTCTCCTTGTAGAGCAAATGGCTAGTGCAAATGCACTGACATGATGAAGCACGTACATATGGATCCCTAAAATAAATAAATAAATATGACAAATGACAGTGATTGCGCCCTCTAGTAGGGAAGAGTGTAGGCTTTTTAGCCCATTACCCCCGCTCGCCAGAAGAGACAGTCACAAGAACTCAAAGAAGGACGCCACAAACACATAGACAAATGACCACATTTATTGACAGACACAAACATCCCTACCATGACCGAGATTTGAACCCGTGCCCAGCACTCTAGCCATTGCGCCAGCGGGCTGGCAAATAAATAAATAAATAAATAAATAAATAAATAAATAAATAAATAAATAAATAAATAAATAAATAAATAAATAAATAAATAAATAAATAAATAAATAAATAAATAAATAAATAAATAAATAAAATAAATAAATAAATAAATAAATAAATAAACAAACAAACAAACAAATAAATAAATAAATAAAAACACTCCAAAAATAACGTTTATTTTTACGTTTTTATTAATAATAATAATAATAATAATAATATAACTATTATTATTAGCATTATTATACAATTATACAATAAAAAATAATAATTGTAATTAGGTATTTACTTATAATCTAATTTCATCTTTCATGTCAAAAATTTGAGCACTTACAATTTCAATTGAAATGTTAAATGCAAAAATGGGTCAAGTCCACATAACGATTTCCATAAAAACTTCTTCTTTCACTTAAACGTTAAAATTGGGACTCTTTTTACAAATTTCATTCAATAACCTTTTATGTAATGCTTCAACCTAAATGATTAAACATTTTTTAATAAAACGATACTCTAAAATTCTGCCACAATCTTTATCCTCTTGAGTGCAGAAAGTTCGAACAAACGGAACTATCATTGATCGATTTCGATGGTTAGGAATTTTCCGAAAGTGGCTCTATAGCTGAATCGCTAAATGTATTAATGGTACAAGTCCACAGTAAGACTTCCGTACATGTTTCCTCCCTTAGTATAACGTTAATAGAAAGAAGTGTAAAAGGAAACTATCCAGTTGACTACGGTTATTTACCCCCCATTCGGTGACTTGACTTACCTTACCCGGTGTAGCAAGATGGGGTAAGGGCGATTTTTACTGAAACATTATTCCTTATGTATTAAAATGTACTTCAAATAATAAAACATAAACAATAATACTTTCTTATTCCATCTTAATACGGTGCCGTGCTTAGAGCGGACATTTAGATTTTGCGGACACTCATTTTTCTGCATTTTGGTGCTTAGAGCGGACACTATTTTGAAATGGGTGTGTCGGAAGGAGACATAGCACTTTTAACGCCTAACAATGGGAAGCAGCTGTGGAACTTATTCGCAAATGTCAGACCGAATTCGGCCATCTTTGGTCACTGAACTGTTATATAATTGAATCTTAGCACTTTCTATATTTATTAGAGTAAATGTCATAGAGGAATTAGAGGTAAAGATTTTGAGTTTAAGGGGTCATAGGAGTCTTGTGCAAAGAAGGTACTACAATGCATAGTTTGATCTTTCATGTAATTTTTTAACGACTCAATATATAAGTATGATTTTTTTAAATGTAATTCTACAAGATTTATTTATTATAAAACAAATTTTAAAATTTATGAAACTTTAGCCAAAACTAAAATGAATGATATTAAACATAAAGCTATTTGAACGCATTATGAGATTAGGCTTGCGCGGCAAATTTTGAGGTCAAAATTGAAAAAATGATCAAGAAAATGACTTTATATTGTACAAATATGTACAAACAAAGAGTTATACCAAAATTCTCAGCTCAATTTTAATTAGAATTTTTTTTTTTAAATTTTAAATCAAAATTTTAAAAAAATTTATTAATCTTTTTAGAAAAAAGTTCTTAAAATATTTCTAATTAAAATTGAGCTAAGAATTTAGGTACAAGTCTTTTTTTGTACATATTTGTACAATATTAAGTCATTTTCTTGGTCATTTTTTCAATTTTGACCTCAAAATTTGCCGCGCAAGCCTAATCCCACTGTGTTAAAATACCTTTATGTTTAAGATCATTTATTTTAGTTTTGGCTAAAGTTTCATAAGTTTTAAAATTTGTTTCATATTAAATAAATCTTACAGAATTACATATAAAAAATTATACTTACAGTGAGCCTCAAAATTGAGTATACACCTCGTAAACTCTCAGGCTTATTCGAATTACAAATTAAATATTGATTTAAAATGGATGATTTTTTTTTATTTTAAATACTTTATCTTCAGCCTTAACATCCTACAATAGCACAATTATGTAGTTAATTTTTTTTTACAGAAAAATAATTGATTCGAAGAAAATACAGAAAAATTTGCCACAAAATTGAGTATACACTTTTTAAATTTGTACATTTTACCACCACTTTTTTTAGTTTGAAATTTTCATTAAGGTGTTTCAGGACTAGCTGCTACTTTTAACGCTTGGGTAGCACTAATACGCTTTTAATAATTTTTTTTCCTCATTAGAATTCATAAAATGAGCTTTCATAGAGATACTACAGAATCTGAGCGTTTGTTGGTTGTAAAATGGTTAAAAGAAGGCAAATCCCTTCGAGAAACCGCTTCTTTAATTGGTGTTACTCATAAGTGTGTCCAAAAAATACTACATGAAGTTTAAAAAAACTGGATCTATGGCCAATATTCCTGGAAGAGGACGCAAGCAAATATCGAGTACTAGAAGAGGAAGATCATTCGCTCAGAAAAAAAAAGATCCGAGGATGAGTGCCTCTAAACTTTCTTTATCGATGTCCTATGTAATCGGGAAAAAAGATATCAAGTGAAACAATTCGACGTACCCTTCACCAATATAGGTTTCACGGCCGTTTACACCAATACAAAAGCCCTCATCCACTATGTGAACAAGCAAAAGAGGGTGATTTTTGCTAAAAAACATCTTTTAAGGCCTATTTCTTTCTGGAACACTGTGATATTTTCCGATGAAAGTAAATTTAACATTTACGGAAGCGGTGGACGATTTAAAAAATGGAGAGAAGCTTGAAAGCAATTGATCCTATACTAACACCATTAAGACAGTCAAGTACGGAGGTGGATCTGTCCTCGTTTGGGGTTGTATGTCGGCTGGAGGAGTTGGAGAACTTGTTTTTATTAATGGAATAATGGACGAATATGTATATTTGGGATTTTAAAGGACAAAGGTAAAAAAGTGCTAGGGTTAATAGGCTCTTGGGTCGAACTTCATATTCCAGCAGGGCAATGACCCCAAGCACACAGCGAAGATTGTATAGTTGCACCTGTTGTACCATTGCAAGAAGCAATTACACACTCCAGCCTAGTCTCCAAACCTAAACGTCATCGAAAATTTATGATCGCAATAAGAGAAAGCTTACATGAACATGAAATCAAGAGCAAGGAAGATCTCAAAAAGGTTCTGAGAGAATAATGGGCTAAAATTTCTGTTAAAAAACCGCTAAATCACTAGTGGAATCTATGCCCAGAAGATTACAAGCTGTAATCCAATCAAAAGGCTATGCAACACAATATTAATCTGTACTTTAAATGGATATAACTAAGGGTGTATACTTAATTTTGTGGCGTTGTTTTTCCTCTCGTCTCGGATCTTATATTTTTTGGGGGGGAAAATAAACAAATTAAAAAAAATTAGTTAGAATAATACAGTAAAGCATAGACTAAAGTATATTAGGTAAAAATTTCAATAACTTTAAAGCAATACGTCTTTTGTAATTGCAAAAAGTCTGTAAGTTCCTATGGTGTATACTCAATTTTGTGGCCCACTGTATATATTGAGTAGTTTAAAAATTACATGAAAGATGAAACTTTGCTTTGTAGTACCGTCTTCGCACATTTTTAAGACTCCTATAACCCCTTAAGTTACTTCTTAAAGTTGGATAAGTAGAGGTCAAATTGTGCAGTCTTGTTTACATGTTTGAAAGTTTTTATGATTAACTTAATTAAGTGAAAACTTTTTTTTTACTCGCTTAATCACCTGAAAATAAAATAAATATACTGCTCTAAAAATGTTCTAAGAGTAATATTTTAAGATTTTTGAACTCCTACTAATGATATAAAATCTACCTAAATTTATTTCTTCTTTTACTTAGTATTGCTAAAATAAAATATTTATAGCTCTTGCAATTGTTAAAAATTAAAATTGGTGATTAAATCGTAAGTTATGAGAGTAGGAATTGGCTTTTTTTAATTAAAATAAATGGGATACACTCTAACGTATTTTGCTTATTAAAATACTTGTTTATATTTTTGATATGCTTATTTTATTTTAAATCATAAAGATCATCAGTTCGTTCGTAAAAATAAATTTCGCTCAAGTAATTTTTTTAACGCGTTAATTATTTGGTAATTTAATTTGTGAAGAAGAAGTATTTTTAATTATTTAGCATTGGTACTAATATTGCCTGCCTAATTTCTAATTTACGTAGAAGTATAAATTATTATTACATCATAATCATGCAAGAAGTTGTACTTTTTGTCACTGTTTCGAAAAGTATTTTTTTCACCCAAATGCACTCGTTTTAAAAAGTATTACTTTTCACACTTGTTGCATAAATAACTATTTTTCACTGTTTCAAAAAGTCTAACTTTTTGAACGCGTCTGATATTGAAATTATAAATGTAAAAGTCGGATTTTTTTCACGCAATTATAGAATAGTTATTTCAGCAATAAGTGTGAAAAAAGTAATCCTTTTTAAGACGAGTGGATTTTATTTCACGAGTGAGTGAAATAATGACACGTGTTTTCAAAAGTTTACTTTTCACAAGCGATCCATACCCTATTTTTTATAATTGTGTGAAAAAAATATAATTGATCCAAAATTATTTCAAGCGCATTAATATCTTTAAATACAAGCATATCGATTAATCTCTGGATTTTAGGAATATTATGAAATAGAAATTTAACTTGAAATGTTGGCATCTTATGAAAAGAGTGATAAAAAAGTACTTTTTTTCACTACTTTTGGGTGAAAAAAGTACTTTTTTTTCACTGTTTCTAAAGTCTAACTCTCGCGTCTGATATTGAAATTATAACGTTTTTAGCCTACTTTTCTTTTTTTTTAATTCGAAGAATTAAAAGAAATGAAAATTTGCATTGAAAATTTCAGAAAAGAATTCGAATTCTAAGTACTTCAACTATTTAAAAAACTTCAAAATTTAATGCTCATTTAAAAAGCATAGGAAGACATTTTTATTAGAATTAAATCACCATTGCCATCGCAACAATCGCTCGAGAAACTTTAATTTTTTTTAGACAATAAATTAAAATAAATTTATTTTTGCGAGATCGATCAGTTTGAAATGACGTTAAATACATTTCACTACGATATTCTATGTATGTTTAAGTAAAATGTTTTGTATTTAAAAGCGAGGAATATTACATATTTTATTCTTTGAAATATAAATTTTTGCAAACGATTTAAGTTTTAATTCTTTAATTTTCGAAATAAAGTAAATGAAACTACACTGTAAAAAATTTCCTTAACTTTCCGTATATATACCAGGAACTTTCCTGGTTTTTTCAAGTATCCATCGCTTCGTGATAAGTTTCTGGGATTTTCAGGTTTTCCCTTTCAAATCTGGAAACGTTTGCTTTGAACCGCCGCCATTGCTTGCGGCGCCTCGCTCAAAATCAGTTGTTTAGTAACGTTGTTGGAATAGCGAAGTTCATTATCATGTCTCCGAGTGGTTAAGGCATCCGCCTCAGGATTCAGCCTTCTCAATAGTCCGGGGGTTCGAATCCCACCTACTGCCAGTCATTCTATAAATCGGAAATCTGTATTGGGAAAGAGTCGAAAATTCAATTCGTGACGGATGGGCCCGAGTACTCGGGGACAGACGTGCTTGTTAAATCTGTGGAGTCCAAAGTCCCGATGGCATCAGCGTACGATGTCGCTCGAAGTTCCGTTGGGTGACCGCTCAGTTTCCAGAATGGTTCCTGGTATTTTTAGGAAGGTTCCTGGTATTTTCCAGAAAAGTTCCAGTTATTTTCCAGAAAGGTTCCAGGTATTTTCCAGAGAAGTTACTGGCTCTAAGTGGGATTGTTTCTATATATTTTGGGGAAGGTTACTAGTATATTCCAGTAACATTACTGGTAAAAATTGGGCAGCTCAGCTGCCCATTATTTCCAGTAACGTTCCTGAATTTTTTTTACAGTGTAGCCGAATTTAGCGGGCAAATGTTTAATATAGAATTAATGCTGTGTTTGGCACCTTTTTGCCTGTTAAACACAACTGTTGTGTGAAAGCGGGTTACGTGACAGATTCTGTTACATTTTAACTAACGGACTAATTTTTTTCCAGATCTTGATGATCAGCTCTATATACCATATAGTACCTACTTTTAATTGGAACAATTTACAGATATACTACAAAAATAATTCTGAGCGTTTCAGAATTATCCAAAATATGAAGTTTTTAATACTTAAAAACCATTTATATATCTTCAATAAAATTAAAGGTCCGTTTCAGGGGCCACTTTCAAAATTGCAGGTATTCGAGTGAACAGTTCAGAAACATAGATCTGAGTGAAATATAGTAGAAAGGCACCAGTGACCATCACCCCTTTCTCGATTCTCAGAAAGCAGAGGAAATTCTATTGTGGGAATGAATGACCTTTACAACCGTCATGTCAGGCCCACTGAAAGGTCATAGCAAAGTCACCAAGAAATTCTTTGGAAGCTACAGCGGTGAAAATCGATTTATGAACTAACACTATTTTCATCAGACATAGCTTAGTACTAAATACTACTGATTCAGTTTTTTTGCGTTGTTATACAAAGCAAAGTGCATTTTCCAGACTGGAGGAGTGAAATTAACACAGACTGAGTTAAAATCTCTCGTTCGTTTTAAGAGTGTATGCGCTCATGAAACTGTGGAACGATTTTAATCTAGCCAACAAAGCAAAAAATTAGTAAAGGTAAAATAAGTAAAAGTGCAAAGGTAAACTTTGACTTTTAAAAACTTTTTTCAACTTGAAACTTATATAAAAAAAACAGACTTTATTACATCTACAGTTTCACGAAACTCATATTTGTCAATGTAAAAAAATATTTGGGGCTCCAGCATAAATATTTATAAAAGCCTTGGGGATTTATGTGAAACTCGAACTAAAGAATTGAAAGCGAGATAATTATTATAAAGTTTAAAATTTTTTTACAGTGACGACTGAAAGACAAATTATAAAATAAGAACTTTGCATTAAGTTTTGAAAACAAAATTCTAAAAAAAAAATGTTATTTTTTGTGATTTTTAGGTACTGTGTCCCTAAGCTTTCTATAAGGTTAGATTATGAAAACCAGAACTTCAAAAGTCGTTAAGTGAAGAAATTTGAAAAAAAAAAACTATTTGTATGTATTTACAGGAGAGACCAAAAAGTGAACAAATTCCTTTCTGCATTCAGTAATTCAAATGACTTGTGACCAAACATGGCCACCCGATGGAGGATGGGAGAGAAAAGGCGTGACTGTAAACAATTCAAAGTGAAAACCCTCTAAGGTGACAAATTACTCTTTTTTACGACTGTCCGCTCTGAGCACGTCCGCTCTGAGCACTGTCCGCTCTGAGCACGGAATCCTTAATACATTTATAAATTCCTTTGGCATATGCCGCCCCGGTGGCGCAATCGTTAGGATGCTAGCTTTTGAAGCTGCTGGGGTCGGGTGCGAATCCCGGTCAGGCATGGCTGTTTGAATAAACAAACAAACAAACAAACAAACAAACAAACAAACAAACAAACAAACAAACAAACAAACAAACAAACAAACAAACAAACAAACAAACAAACAAACAAACAAACAAACAAACAAACAAACAAACAAACAAACAAACAAACAAACAAACAAACAAACAAACAAACAAACAAACAAACAAAACAAACAAACAAAACAAACAAACAAAACAAACAAAACAAACAAACAAAACAAAACAAACAAAAAACAAACAAACAAACAAACAAACAAACAAACAAACAAACAAAAACACTATAAAAATAACGTTTATGTTTTTATTTGAGAAATAATTTTTTATTTATCTCTGAAAAATAAGAAGTAAACCATTACCCTAATAAAATTAGATGTTTCTTATTTACGTTTTTCTTGTGTTTAACTGTTCAGGCACAAATATGCAAGTTTAATTTTATTCAATAAGAAAAATATAGATTAAAACAATTTAAAAAACATAAATTCTAAAGGTTAAATAAATACAACGTTAATATAAGTAGTATTCTAAACATTTTTGAAGAAATATTCAATAATGCATGAAATAGTTTTGTTTCACGATGTAAATGTAGATGGCAGCACTAATTTATTTCCAATGATTACTTGGTATTGGGATAAGATTACATTTGTATCAGGGGAAATAGAAAATAGAGTTTATGTTTTATTTGATTTATTTTTTTCTTTCAAGATGTTTTTTTTTTATTTACGTAATCTATTTCAATTTTTTTTGAAGTATTACAAATCTGCAAGATAAATTTTTAATACAATCGCAGTTTGTATCTGGTTGTTGTCCTTAAAAGAGTTTTTAATAATGGTAATATATTTTCTTAATGGGTAATAATTTTTTTGGTATTGTGTTAAGCTTCAAACTTTAACAAATTGTGTAGCATCAAGTTAAAAACTGATTGAATTTAACTATAATATCAGAGTTATTTTTTTTCATCACAAGATTTTTTTTTTTGAATTTCACGACACCTGAGTGAATTAGTTTTTGCTAAACATTGGTAAGTGATTGAATTAACTAAATAATAATCAAAGAAACATCTTCTTTTAAAAGAAGTCCACAGTAATTATTTTTATTGTATTTTAAAACATATAATATGAAAAAAAAATATTCACAAAACAAGGTGGCTATTCGGCATAAAAATCTGTGAGAGCCAGGGTAGGTTTTTCGTTCGTGAAATATTGTGAGAAGATTGATTTTTTTTTAAAAGATTTTTTTTATAATTTAATTTTGTAAAACGAAATCGATTAAATATTTTTTTGTAATTCTTCGACAGATTTTTTTTTGCCTTAAACCATCCGTATTTCTATACTTTGAGAGAAAAATAATTGTACAGTAGGTTGCATATTTTGATAAGTAGTACTCACTAGAGTTTTATTTTTTTAAGTGAGTGCATGCTTTCTAAAATAAGAAACAGAAAAAGTGTCTTCAATTTCATTTTCACTGAAGGTAACAAATATAGCTGGTGAAAAATCCCCAGATTTTTTTACATTTTTTTTTTCATCCCCAGATTTTTTTTGCAAAATGTTGATGTATGTGGAATTTGTATTTAAAAGTCATTAAAGGGCTGCTTTTGGTCCTTGTGCCTTCCTAACAAATCTAATATATAAATAATTAAAAAAAATATTTGATTTACTATCTAAATAACTATGCAAAGTCTAACCTAGTTATGTTATTTAGAATAAAATTATAAATATCAAATATATAAAAAAATCGAAGAAAAAAAATTTGAAGAGAGATGATAGAAATACTGAAACGTAAAGAGCTTACCTATGCAGTCCCTAGGTATGGAAGAAATATATTTCAAAATTTGATTACATAAATAATAATAAAACAAATATATAATGGAACATAAATTATTTGAGAAACCAGTATTCATTTATTCCAAATTCATTTTTCCATTACCAGCATTCATTTTTTTTCATTTATTTCAAAAAATCTTTATTTAATTGCTGACAGATCCATATATTTTGACAAAAGAAAGAAAAAAAAAGAAAAAAAATCCTGCCACTGGTTATTATTGAATCAAAACCAAATCTTTATTTTATTCCTTTTTAAAAAAAAAATTATTTTTAAGAAAAAAACTTATTTATAGTTTAAACTAAGTCTTACAAAATTTTTCAATTTTAACCAAATCAAAAAGAAAGAAAAAGCAAACAAACTCCGGTTTGCCTTAGAATTGGTTTCGGTTTCCCGCACGGAAAGGTCATGGGGACGGAAAGGTCCCCCATGAATCAGGTTTTTGTTTGTTTAAACTAGCTCCAGTCACTTTATAAACTATTTATAGAAACTGATTCAATTATTCAGCAAAAAGTAATTTTAATCCTTGGGAACTGTAAGGAAATAAAAAAAGCCACCCAGTTCATTTTACTAAGATTTACAAAAAACACACAATTTTAGGCTTCTTGTTGAAGTGTAGGGAAAAAATACAGCTATTAACTAAAATGCAAGCTTCCTTTAATACACTTTTCATGGTTGAAAAATCACGTAGCTAAATCCACTATTCTTCGTTACCACTTTAACAATAGAGCGAGAGAGCTCAGAGCCCCCAGACCTTTTTCTCACAAATAAAATGTATCGGATTAGGTTCGGTTTTCATATTCTTTTAGTGTATGCATTGCATACCCGCTAGGGGGAGTGGACCGCCGCGGCCAATTTACATGTGCAAAAAGTACGTAAATTATACGTTAACTTAAGTCATTTTCTCAAGACTGATTTTTTACGTTTGTTTTAGAAAATATATATAGTTAAACGTTAATACTCAATCTGCCAAACACTTTCCACCGGCCGAAACTTTTGCCAGACGCTTTAAACGTCTCTGTAAAGAAAATATTATTTGTTAAAAAATCGAGTTAGTTCAGCTTAAAATTCAAATAAATCTAATTTTTGCAAATAAATCTGTGTTTTCGAGCACTAAACTAAAAATCGGAAGTTCAGAACAAGGAATTTGATGCAATATTAATATATAGGTAAGACATCATGCCATAGATAATATACATTCTTAGGCCTGTCCTTGTCTTAGCTATCCCATAAAAAGACCGTGTTGGCGAAACATAAACCTCACCAATAAATAGCTCTATGTATAATAAGGGACTTATGCTTGTTAAATCTGTTATACAAACACATGACCCCGCATACACACTCTCAGAAATAACACTTTCATTTTTGACGATTCATGAATCCTCAAGCCTCATTTCGTTAATTTTGAGGATTGTTTCGTCAAACTATCACGTGGCTTTTGAGTAAACGCGAATCCTCACTTTTACGATCGTGATTTCACGATTCTGTATCTTGATTTTGAGGAAATTGAATCTCATTGTTGTACTCACATGCTCAAAAATGACGAAATATTTCCTTAGATTGGATGACATTCAAATCCTCATTAAAATTACGATTCAAATTTCCTCATTTTGAGGAAACGAAAACTCGGAGCATTTGCCAGTAATGGAATCGTCAAAATTAAGGAAAATTTCGTCGTTTTTGAGCATTCATTTTTTAGAGTGCAATATCATTATTATATCATTTAGAGTGCAATATCATTATTATATCAATCGGCTCATTTTCCAGCATCGTCACTTGACCACGGTTTTAAATGACAATTCCGATTGCCTTGCCCTTGTGCAGCTCTAGTGCAACGTTGTATCCACCACACCATGGACAAAATTTATTCTCTAAAATAAGGCCGCATAATTATTTTAGCACATTCTCCTTTATACTGTCGAATGTAAAGCACGCAGTAAAAGAGATAATTGAGATAGCGTTACAGTCAGTGATTTAGCGATTTATCACGCGCTACCATTAGTGGCTAGACAGTGTGTCCCGATTTTCTCTCGCTAATACATTTTCAGGGACTTGTGTCAACAATTTCTTTAAAGCAGTCCTCTAAACTAAAATAGTGAGGTAGTCCGATCTGACTAATCACAAAAGCGAAAAGCAATGCCAAGTTGTAATTTGCAATTTTTTTAGGTGATAGATTGGAATACCCTCACTACGTCACACGTAAAATAGTAAAGTGTAGCTATGCCTTGTTTATAGGAGGTATTGCTTGTCATCGAAAGCTTCATATAAAAATAGAGTATCTAGATATCAGCTGTAGAGTCATGACACCATTATGTTATGGCAACCCAAGGTCATTAAAATGTTGAAAGCACATCGAATGGCTTTTAGCCTAGAGGTCATTCAATTGGCACTAAATTGAATCGGGTTGTGAAAGGAAGTGTTCGCTAACTCTCCGAAATCACTTGCTGTCGTGACTGTATGTATTAGTTCAAGTCGATATTTAGTGATTCTAGATAAGGGTATTGGAAAACCTAATCGGAAGGGGAAGGGGGAATCACATGAGGGTGATTCTCAGTTAACTTCGATTCCTGGTTTCAATAAAATCAAGAAAAAATATTTTGTGTTTGAACTTTTTTTTTTATGTGTAAACGGTGTAGTAAAGTTGCGACTTCAAGTTTGGATAGGGGACAGCACTGACATTTTCATCCTAATGAAAAAAATTCGTTTAAAAGTCGATGTTGACTTTATATTTAGAAGAAAATAAATATTTTCTGTTTCATATAATGTAGACTGGCCAGTGAGTGAACAGGCCCTAGTGAATGAACATTTGGTAAATATAATTAAAAAATAAATATTGAAAATTATTCCACTAGATGGATTGGCAACACTGACTTCTCTCATCTACTAGGAAGCTATCAGAGACATAACATAGAGTGGACTGCGCATTGGCAAACCTAAAGTGTCCTAAACATCTAACTTACACAGTCACATGACTGTGTCGCGTTTGGCTCGCATCTTTGGCGAGTTTACCATTTGGCGAGTTTTTCCACAACGACCTAAACACGGAGGCCGACAATCTAATGTTATGATAAAGAAGCTCGGAAAGGAGCACGGATGAATCGCTTTTATTTTAAGATCCTCTTAATAGATATCAGATTATTTCTTTGATTTTGTGCGTCTATTTAAGATTACTTGAACAATTGAATGTGGACTCTTTATTAAAAATTAATTTAAAAGAACATTAGTAGGTTTATGTAGAGTGTTGCTGTAATATAAGTTGGTTATTGACATGGTGAATATTTTCTGCCGTCTCTATAACTTTCGTTCTAACGGTCCGATTAAAAAAAATCAAATATACTTTTTTTGAAATATTGTTTCTTCCTTTATTTCACCTAAAATAAATCAACTTTCTAAAACACATCAATATATATTCCAAATTCAACAAATGCTCTACTTTTTAAATATAAATAACTCAAACACTACGATTGCAAAAACAGGTTTCGTTGTGACCAAAAATTCACAAGCATTTGACATCTTGCACAAAACGGTACTGAATTAAGAGTACAACATTCACGATTGTTAACATGCTCAGAGATTAAAAGAATGTAATTAAATATTTATTATAAAAGCCAAAAGAGAAAAATACCAACATGCTCAAAAAATCGTCTGCAAAAACATTAAAAAAGTTCAAGCTGCCGTGTTTGGTAGAAACCCACGTGACTTGGACATTGATGTTAGTCTCCACTTCGGTTTGCCAGCTGATATTCAGGTCTGGCGACAATTTGGAATAGTTCGTAACGAAACGGTAGCGTTAAGTTGCCATATGTAGCAACCTTTCCCCTCTTGGCGATTTATGATGTTTAGGACATAATGCTAATCTGCAAGGGATGGCGTTTTTTTAGAAAAAAACGGTTTTCCATTTTCCATCGGTTTTTCCCTAAAAAAACGGTTTTCGGTTCCGTAGGGCCTCGTGCAAAAAAACCGGTTTTCAGTCAAAACCGTGACCACTGGTTTTTTTTTAAAACGGTTTTGGTTTTCCATCCCTAAGCAACTTTACTATGAATGCGCAGTCCACTCTATGTTATGTCTCTGGAAGCTATCTGACATATGGTTGGTTGCCCTGGTCATTAGGTCCTGGTGTTTATTCACTGGCGAACGCAGCGCCTTAAACGTTCATTCACTGGTTAGTCTACCCTAGACTGTTTGATTTTTTTATATGTAAACGGTGTAGTAAAGTGGCGACTTCGAGTTTGGATAGTGGACAGCACTGACATTTTCATATTTTTCTATACTAACTAATAAAGAAATTCGTTTAAAAGTCAATGATGACTTTATATTTAGAAGAAAATAAATATTTTCTGTTCAATATACATAAAAACCTAAGAACAAAATAATGCAAGCAAATAAATATACGAGAACTTAAAAATAAAGTCGGCAGAAAATCCCCCAGGATTTTTTTTTTTGCCTTGGCGTGTTGTCCAGACTGAAAAATAGTTTAATCTGGAAAGGATAGTATAAAAAAATAGGACAGTTTCGGTTTATTTATATTGTGATGATCAAAGTTTTTTTTTATTATTGTACCAAAACCAAAAAACAATAATCTCAAACTAAGAATAAATGAGTTATTTAAGAAACAAAATATGATAAGGTAGTGTTTGCGCCAAGTAGTAATAATAACAATAATAACAAAATAATAACAATGATGAAGGTGCTGCTTCTGGTGATGATGATTCTGACGATAATGATGATGATAGTGACAACAACAACAACAACAATAATAATAATAATAATAATTATATAAATATTATCATTAGCATTATTATACAATAAAAAATAATAATTATTATTAAGGATTTACTTATAATCTAATTTCATCTTTCATTTTAAAAATTTGAGCAATCACAATTTCAATTGAAATGTTAAATGCAAAAATGGGTCAAGTCCACATAACGATTTCCATACAAACTTCTTCTTTCACTTAAATGTTAAAATTAGGACTCGCAGTGGGAAATTCTCCAAAAAGAGTTGACTCCTTTTTACATTTAGCAATCCAGTTGAAAAATATTTTTACATATTTCATTTAATAACCATTTATATAATGCTTCAACCTAAATGACTAAACATTTTATAATAAAACGATACTCTAAAATTCTGCCACAATCTTTATCCTTTTGAGTGCAGAAAGTTCGAACAAACGGAACTATCATTGATCGATTTCGATTGTTAGGAATTTTCCGAAAGTGGTTCTATAGCTGAATCGCTAAATGAATAAATGGTACAAGTCCAAACTAAGACTTCCGTACATGTTTTATCCCTTAGTATAACGTTAATAGGAAGAAGGGTAGATGGAAACTGTCCAGTTGACTAGGGTTATTTACCCCATTCGGGGACTTGACTTACACCTTCTGGTGTAGCAAGATGAGGTAAATGCGATTTTTACTGAAACATTATTCCTTATGTATTAAAATTTACTTCAAATAATAAAACATAAACTATAATACTTTCTTATTCCATCTTAATACATTTATAAATTCCTTTGGCATATGCCGCCCCTGTGGCGCAATCGTTAGGATGCTAGCCTTTGAAGCTGCTGGGGTCGGGTTCGAATCCCGGTCAGGCATGGCTGTTTGTGACCGTCAATAAATGTTGTTATTTGTCGATGTGTTTGTGTTGTCCTTTCTTTGTGTGTCTCTTGTGATTGTAAAAACTCTTTCAGTGTCTGTCCCACTTGACGAAAGCTTATGAGCGGTTCTCTGAACAGGCACACAAGCTGGAATATATATGTACCTACCATACTATACCATACCTTTGGCATATTTACAGAAGCTATGAACCTTTAAACGATAATTACCCCTTCTTTTCCACACCCTCCTAACTGACGTTTTTATCACCAAATAAGTTTTATATTTATACTGACTTTATTGAATACATAGTCTTTTGATTGCTTTATTTTTTAAGGCAAACATGAATCATTTTTCTGTTTTCGCAAAGTCATTACAAATTGTCTTTTCGAATCTAGTTTCTACAAAATCAGTAAGGTTACAATTCCTTCAAATTATCACTTCACCGTTGTCTCAGTAGAAAATCTGTTTTCCATTTGTTTTCATCTTATTGTTTTAGGAAAAAGAAACTAGCAAGACGTACAATGCTGTTCTAAAACGTCGTGAAATTGTATTGAGCTTCATGTTGTGATCGTTAAAAAGACGGTAAATTGATTGGATTCCGTTTTCACGTCTTTTGGAGTAAACAAATCGGCCTTTGTTTTCTGGTAATATATGTACGTTTTTTAAACTAATCACTGCGTACGATGTCGCCCTTAATGTTTGCGTTGGGTGCCTACTCAGGTGTCGGCTCGTCACTTGACTGTTGTTCTAAATTGCGAAGTCGTCACCAATAGCCCTCGTGTAGCAATAGTGTGATGATAATTCAAACTAAACTAAAATTTTTAAACTAACAGAAAATTAGCATTGTTGTAAAAACACTTGTATTACTTGTTTAAATATTTAAAAAAATTAATTTTCATATTTTTTTTTAAATTTTGATTATTATGACGTTACAAACAACGCTATTTAAAACATGTGTATGATGCACAAGCGACGAAATTTCGGATACCCTTCGGATATCTAGTAATAAATTTAACTTATAATTTTGAATGCATTTGTTACCCTCTCCCTACTAAAGTTTTCTAGTTATCAGCATAGTTTTGGTATCTTTTTGTGGACTTCTTGGTTTCAAACTTCTATTTGACCATTATTTGTCTACAACATGCAAATTAACATGCATACAAAACAACACACAAAGTAAAGCATGTATGTCCTATCCCCAACGAGTTTCGAACAACAATTACAGCGATGATGATCGCAATCTTCTACATTTAAGAAACATATTTTCAACTTTTTGTTACTACCTGGCGATACTGAGTTGATTTGAAGACCTTAACTTGTTTTCAAAACGTCAGACAAACACAAAAAAATTTTGGTGAAACATATGGAATAACGTTTTAAGAACAAAAATAACAACTGAATTAAAAAATATCCCTGTAATTAAAAAATCTATGCATCTTTAAATCTCTGTGCCATTTTCTACACTGCTGCAAAAGTACTACAAACACTTTTTTTGTTATCTTGCATAATATTGCACAAAGCGACAATCAATTTTTACATGCATTTGTGATTCAAAGTTGAATACAAAAAATCACGATGACGATAGGATGATGTATTTCACACATGAATCATTAAAAAAAAAGGTACCGTTAAGAATTTTGAAGAAACTTTGAGAAGAAACTTTCTACACTCTAAAAAATGAATGCTCAAAAACGACGAAATTTTCCTCAATTTTGACGATTCCGTTACTGGCAAATGCTCCGCGTTTTCGTTTCCTCAAAGTGAGGAAATTTGAATCGTCATTTTTATGAGGATTTGAATGTCGTCAAATCTAAACAAATATTTCGTCATTTTTGAGCATGTAAGTACAACAATGAGATTCAGTTTCCTCAAAATCAAGATACAGAAGCGTCAAATCACGATCGTAAAAGTGATGATTCACGTTTACTCAAAAGCCACGTGATAGTTTGACGAAACAATCCTCTAAATTTTTTAACGAAATGAGGCTTGAGGATTCATGAATCGTCAAAAATGAAAGTGTTATTTCTGAGAGTGTACAAACACTTTTTTTGCTATTTTGCATAATATTGCACAAAGCGACAATCAATTTTTGCTAGATGCATTTGCGATTCAAAGTTGAATACAAAAAATTACGATGACGATAGGATGCTGTATTTCATGAATCGTTAAAAAAAGGTACCGTTAAGATTTTTGAAGAAACTTTGAGAAGAAACTTTCTAGGAAACCAGAAAGGATTAAAGATAAATTGTGATGAAATAACAATCCGTGTGCATATCCGATTCCTCCGTGGGCCCAGTGAGCCTTGAAAGAGCCGAGGTCAACGCAGAAAGTGAAAGGGTTGCGTAAACAACCTACTTACAACTTGCAGCCGCTCACACTCGACGAAGTCACGTCGCATTAACCAGGTAGCCAGGGCCTGCTCTAGGAAATCTCAGACTGTAGACACAACATATTTTAGGAAAATTTTATGTATGATTTCCAATAATGATGGTGCTATATGACCCATGTATAAAATTTTTGATGCAATTTTATAGGCTTCCTTACAAACATCGATAAAAACAATAACGTTAAGTCAATTTCTCACTTAACCCTTTCAGTCCCAAAAATTTACTACACTACAGAAACATCTGATATTCACAAAATAAGCTTATTTTAGGTCAAATATACGAATTCCATAAGAAAAAAAATCCATTTATATATTTTATGTGGTTTTTGAAACAATGCCAAAATTCTTTAACTGTGGAAAACAACAAAATAAAAAATATATATATTACCTAAAAACACTTCGAGTTATATATTTTAAGGTATCTGACCAAATTATTACAAAAAATTTAGTAATTATTTTAACCGAAATAGTTTAAATTGTGTTTTAAATACGTGGAACTGAAGTGAACTTATCAAAAACCAGGAGAAACGCTTGTTGACTATTTTCTAAATAAAAAAAATAGTAGTTCTGACTTCTATTGAGATAAAAGTAAAATTTTGTCTGATAGAACAAAGTGTGAAGAATCGAATGATGTGTGTTTGGATGTCATAGCGGGGCATAAACATTTTGAAAAAAAAATATTGAAAGTGATGATGCCAAATGGCATCACTGGGACTGAAAGGGTTAAAATTGAGCAAAAATGGAGTGGATCATCCGAATTTTTTTCAGTTTACTGATAGTTTGGGGATTCACAGCATTTAGCATAATAGAAACTTAAATTTAGGGGCCCCTAAAATTTGGGGGCCCTAGGCTTGGGCCTAACAGGCCTTACGGAAGAGCAGGCCCTGCAGGTAGCAGAAACGTTATGGTGAACGTCGACGTTTGGTGTTATACCGTTGAGTGGGGTAACTTTGACCCAAACATAAA
The DNA here is from genome assembly GCA_023701765.1 of Hylyphantes graminicola. Lineage (NCBI taxonomy): Eukaryota > Metazoa > Arthropoda > Arachnida > Araneae > Linyphiidae > Hylyphantes > Hylyphantes graminicola. The sequence continues at coordinate 16,538,575 of CM043123.1, read as the reverse complement.
ACCCTAGCACCGACTTTCTTCTTGAATATTTTCTACTCATAGGTTAAGGGGGACTGGACGCGCTGGACCGGGGGTCTCCACACACTCAAGTGCCTCACTGTTAATCCAATGGGAAAAAACTATTTTCTCTGCCACATTTCTCCGGCTGTATTGAATATTTTTACAAACGTTTTTTTTTAATGATAGATGTATAACTTACAGGTCTATATAATCCCACTTTTTGAAATTGCTTCGAATATTTTGTGTAAAATTATTTATTCAAAATTTAAAAAGAATTCGAGCCAATTTCAAAAAGTGGGATTGTCGGGACCTGTAAGTTAGCTACATTTGTCACCTAAAAAAACCGTTTGTAAAAGTATTCACTACAGCCGGAGAAATGTGGCAGAAAAAATAGTTTTTCCCCCCATTGGATTAACATTGAGGTACTTGAGTTTGGAGACCCCCGGTTAAGCGTGCCCATTCCCCCCTAAGGCAGAGGTGCTATACTGATTGAAAAGGCAAGCAGGTATGGTATGGTATGATACATATATATTCCAGCTTGTGTGCTTGTTCAGAGAACCGCTTATAAGCTTTCGTCAAGTGGGACAGACACAGAAAGAATTTTACAGTCACAAAGAAATGAATAACACATAGACAAATAACAACATTTATTGACTGTCACAAACATCCATGCCTGACCAGGATTCGAACCAGACCCCGGCAGCTCCAAAGGCTAGTACACTAACCATTCAGCCACCGGGGCGGCAAGCAAGCAGGTTTTTAGGAGTGTGTTTAGTGAGAAGGTTATTGGCTTGACAAGTTTCGGCTAGAGTTACCCTCCAGAACAAAATTACCCCATTGGACGGTATTGTAAAAGTACGGATACAATTACGTCTCTGAAGAACAAATAAAATCGATGACTATGACATTGACGTAGATTGTTTCTATGGTGTTCTATGCTGTATCCATAAAAAATGGTCTGAAACAATATATTGTTTTTGATACTTAACCCATTATGGACCTGTAACCCATATAAAAAGTCAGATAACGAGAACGACACCTGACGTAGACTGTTTACCACAGCAGATTTAACTTGCAACCTTCATTAGCTTAATAAAAAAAGAGGTAATTTTGTAACATTTTAAAATGGCTTTTACCAGTTAATAAAACTGCAGTCACCACTCACACAAGCAACAACTTATTCTGCTTTTAGCAGATGCGAGGCCCTGTGCGGAAGTAAAGCCCTAAGTTTCAAATTCAGAATTTTCTGATAAATAAATAGCTAAAACAGCTTGTCACATAACTGCTGCATAAGCATAAATTATTTCATGCGTCATGTTTCAATATCTTTTCTATACTGCTCAGTACAATTTTGAAATAAAAAAGGTTTTATTTAAATAAAGTTAACGTGTAGTTGTGCTCAGTTGTATCCCGTGTGTTTCTTATGAGAGTTTTTCACCTTATTATCACTTCATTACGAAAACTCCCAATTTAAAGCAAATACTAATATAACACATTTCCGTAATTAATTCAATATCCATCTATTTCCTTGTTATTATAATACAAAGGGCATTTAAAAAAATAAACAAACACACAAATGAGAAACAAAGGATGAAATTTAATATTTCATACCAGAAGTATTTTTATTAAACAATAAGAAAACAAAATTTCGCTATCATCATCAGGTTTGGCAGACTCAAATATTATACAAAAGAGTAATTTAATATCACATGTTTCGTCGATACCGTTGGAAAATTGTGTTGAGAATATTTCAAATAACTAGCTTACAATGTGCTTCTATGCTTATATTTGTTTGAAAAGGAAGCGATAAAAGCTTATCTTTTAAAATTGGATGGAAATTTAATATTTGAAGTCAAAAGTTTATTTTACTCTTCGTTATTCTATAGATTATTGCATTTTTCTTCTTCAAATAAGACAAAACGTTATGGCTGTAGATATACGTCAGAGATATGCCACTTTGGATAAGCGTAGAAATACGTCAGCTCTTTCTGTTTTGAAAAGAAAACTCCGACCTGGGAAATTTTGTAAATCCTCCAAAATACCATAAAGCTTGAATTTTAAGAGTATTTGTCGGAATTTAAATTTGCAATAAAAGAAGATTGAGAAATAAATTTTACAAGTCATTGTTATGAAACGCATTAGATACTTTTTCTTTGCTTATAACGCTTCTATTCGAAAGGAAATGAGCACAAAGATAGAATGGAATACAAAATCAGTTTTCACATTAAAAACTCATTTGGAGTGATTCCTTATAGATTCAGGGCGCTTTTCGGGGATTTTTATAAATATAGATGTGTTAACTTTCCCGAACAATATTAGTAAGACACTATCGGTCTTTTAGAAGTAGATTTATCCATTTTTTGGACGGTATCCAGATAAAATGATGTATTATAATCCTGAAATGGCGCTTGAAGAGGCGCGGTTGGTTAAGGCGTCGACTATTATATGTACCAAGGCTGATGTGGGTTAGGTTTAAACACGCCTCCCTCATATGCACTGATTGTGCAGACAGAGCGAAACACACTAATAAAATGTTCGTGTATCTGTGGCTGGTGCAAGTTAAATCTGTTCGCTGTGGTAATATCGTCAGTTGATTTTCTATATCGTGAATTATCATAGACCAAGAGCATGAAAGCGATATTACACTGAGCATCTAATAACAAAAATAAGTTAGACAAAGGCTACTTTTGGGAACTTCTGACTATTACAAAGTATTACAGCATTTACCATTTTTCGCAAAAAAACTTTTTTGTTTGCAATATAAAATATAAAAAATTACAATATAATAAATAAATTCAAATCCTCCAATTATTTCACGAAGTCTGTTCGTGAAATGAGTCGTCTAGTTTTAAAACCAAATAAGTCCACATTTGACGAAAGCCACTTTTGTACAAAACCATCAGCTCACAGTATGTAGTTAACGTTGCTAAGCATAAAACAAAAGTGGTTTAAGTCAAATGTGGACTTTTCTGGTTTTGAAACTAAAAGACTCAAATCATAACATGTCGTTGTACCAAACTCATCAATAACCCTAGTTCAGACGACTGACTAGAGTTAGTAACTACCTCTCTGAAGTTAACACTTACTGGCCTTGTCATCCAACTAAATCAAAATTATAATTCAATGTTCTACGCGATACCCATCTTTTAAAATCGAACTATTAGTATAAAGCCTGCAGTAAAGCTTCTGGGTTATGAGATCGAGCTATTAAGAACAGCTAATAGCAAATAAAGCTTTTGTGTAGGGATACATCTTTTTGATACAAGAATATTGAATTCTAATAAACAAGTATAGGTCAGATGATGAGGATAAATTATGCCCTAGGCTATCATTATTATTAAAGAATAAATAATAATTATGAACTAATATACTGGAACAGCCGTTAAATAGTGCTATTTTTCTTAAGTTGCAGTCCAACCACGAATTCGGTTCGTTAAAAGTCATAGGTGTGACAAATTTTTTCATAAAATAATATATAATTAATTAAGAATATATGAATTATTTTTAGAATATATATTTTTAGAATATATATGTTATCGCACAAAGGGATTTTATTAGTTCACTCATAATAATTTAACTAAGAAATAATTATGCAGTTGATTTAGACAATTTTTGGTACATTTTCAAAAAAAATTTCCACAGAAATGTATGAGTTGACTTGCAGTTTGACCTATAAATAGTACACTCTTAAAACAAAAGAGTGAAATCCACTCCAGTTGGAGAAGTGCATTTTCGACACCCTAAAGGCATGCATATTTTCTCAGACTGAGTTAAAATCACTCGTTTGGAGTGATCCTGTCGGAGGTTTAACACACAATCCACTCCAAAAGGAGAAGTGCATTTTCCAGTCTGGAGGAGTGAAATCCACTCAGACTGAGGTAAATTGGGAGTGTTTGTTTTAAGAGTGTAACTTATGTGTAGTAACGTAAATATAATGTTTAACTATCTGCAATGGACAATGTCTCTATCGATGTTTGGTAGTTAAATTATAAGTTAAGGCCAATATTTAGACAAAACAAAAGCCCGTAACTTACAAAAAGACGTAAAATATGACAATTGCATTTTAAATGAATACGAAATAAAATGCAAAGTGTTTTCGTAAGTTTTCATACTTTTTTTGACATTTTGACAACTTGTTTGACTTTTTTTATAAGTTCCATATAGTACATCACCTTCAATAATTGTAAATCTAATAAAAAATATATTGATTCTATTGTAATACCTTGTTGTCCATAACAAATGTTAACGATTTCTTTAGAAGAGCTAAATAAAAAAATAAGTTTCTTAGTGGACGAGTCTGTTTGTATCGGAACACATTTTTACTCCGGACTTCTTTAGAATATATTTAAAGTTCGATTAAGTCTTTTAACATTCATAATTATAGTACTTAATTTTATCGTACTCTATAGAAGTTATAAACCACCTGGAAATTTTTATAGAAAATCATATTTTGATGAGGTATTTTAACGGTTACAAAGCTGTATTTGATTTTACTAGTTTTTGGAATGGAAGTGGCTTACTCACGTTACAACCAAGGTGAAAATATTACAAATGACCACTAATTTGAAATTCAGTTGATAAAACTCCGCTAAAAAGGACGTTTTTTTGCCAAATTTAATTAACAAGGTCATTTGGCTGTCCAGAACAAAATGATGTCTTCCGAGAGAATAAAAAAAGCACCCTTATTAAGATGTCAAAGTACAGTAGAGTCCCGCTTATCCGAAAGGTACGGGACCAAAATTAAGCAGCAAAAACAAAAAATTACTGCATATTTTGAGAAATAAATCCAACTTTGTAAGTAAGTATTTATTATTTGTGCACTCTTAAAACAAACGAGTGAAATCCACTCCAGTAGGAGAAGTGCATTTTCGACATTGGAAATTATTGAATATTAAATCAGGTTGAGTTAAAATCACTCGTTTGGAGTGATCCTGTCGGAGGTTTAACACGCAAAGAATCCACTCCAAGAGGAGAAGTGCATTTTCCAGACTGGAGGAGTGAAAATAACTCAGACTGAGTTAAAATCGCTCGTTCGTTTTAAGAGTGTGTAATTATTTATGCGTATACATTTCTTATTTTAACCGAAATGATTTTTTTATAAACCAATTTTCGGATAACCGGGGTTCGGATACACGGGACTACTGCAACATCTTTCACAAAAAATAATTTTGTCACCGCTGAATAGCAACACAACACTTAATGAGGTCAAAGGACTTTTCGTGTGTTACGACATATTCTTTCTATATTCAGTTTTTGGTATAGACACATTGAAGGATAGGCTTTAGTATAGACATATTCAGGAGCATCTCCCGTCCTATCGAATTAGCTGGTCACACAAATTCTTCACTAGACGTCTTTTAACTATTTTGTATTAGCTGAGTTGTTCATGGGAACTCCAGTAAAGCACAAGTTTTAGTTCAGTTTCAAATATAGTAATAGTTAGTAGTTTAGTTAGTTTTTAATAGTAATTAATAGTTTATTAGTTTAGTTAGTTTTTAATAGTAATAGTTTCATAGTTTAGTTAGTTTTAATAGTAATATTTTAGTAGTTTAGTTAGCTTTCAATAGTAATAGTTAAGTGGTATAGTTAGTTTTTAATAGTAATAGTTTAGTAGTTTAGTTAGTTTTTAAAAGTAATAGTTTAGTTAAATTTTAATTGTAATAGTTTAGTAGTTTAGTTAGTTTTTAATTGTAAAAGTTTACTTAGTTTCTAATAGTTATAGTTCAGTTTCTAGTAGAGCAATAGTTTTCCTTATCAAAGTAAAGCATTTAAATGCTCGAGTAGAAAATGTAATGCGCCCAAACACCTTTTGGATGTGACGTCACATCCATATCAATTGTGATTTCCCAATAATGGAAAGTGCTGTCACCGAAAGAGCAAACCCATAAAAGACAGCGAAATTCATCTAATATTTCAAAAGAATCTTCTGTAATCTGCCTTATTAAAATGCATTCTGCAATAATAAATAGAAGCACAAGTACATTTCACAATTAGCATAAAAAAATACTGCGAATACTTCAAAACCGAATCTACTGTATTTCTAAACCTGAGCACACACTTGGTGTCACGCTTCGTCTCTTCGAAGCTGAAACGAACAATGAAAGTATCTTTTACATTTGACTGCAAATAAATGAAAGGGATTTTTATTTTGCAGTTGAAAGAACTGCGCTCTAGAAAATAGTTAAAAAAGTTTCACTGTTTCCTTACGTCTTTTTTTTTATTCTTCTTTATTTGTTTTCAAGACAAAGTGATAGTTGGAGAATTCACATTTTTCAATTCGTTAAACTCGACTGCAGTCATAATTATTTTGCAAAAAGATGACGGCTTTACCATTCCTTTTTAGGTTTGAGAACCCTTAAAAAAGAAATATGTTTAATATGTAAAGTGTTTTTTTTAAAAAACAGAATAATTGTTAATATACATGTTAGTTCTAAGATCTTCTTGGTTTGACATAGGTAGGGATTAAAATTCGTCCATTATACACGTTTAAAAAAAATACACATTAAAAATTAATCTAGAATGCACTAACTAAAATAAGTAAAACATTCAGAAAAGAATAGTGGGGTAGTGGTAGGTACATATATATTGCGGCTTGTGTGCTAGATTAGAGATCAGCTTATATAAGCTTTCGTCAAGTAAGACAGATGCAGAAAGAACTTTTATTGTTACAGAGAAAAGAAGTACACCCATGGCGAAGGCGGGAATCGAACCCGCACTCACTTCAGCGCACAGACTGCTTGCGCAATAGTCCAAACCAGTCGGCCATCTGGGCCCCAAAGAATAGTGTAACCATTATATTTATAAATCGAATTTGGGAATCAGAAGTAAAATAAGCTAGGCCTTGGCCTTTTATACACAACAGATAAGTTTCGAAATATTTTTTATTTATTTTAAACCAGCAAAACAGCTTGATATCAATTTATTTTAAACTTACGAATCAATCTTTCATTCTTTCGGTCGGTCGATAAAATGAGGACAAAGCTGGAATTGGAAGTGAACAGTGGGGATCTTCGAGTCATCAGTTTGACCATTTGACTGGAAATATTGCTACACTGCCCCACATAACAGAAAAGGTAACAGCAGGCCTTAGCCCTTTTATATAGGCAGTCGTACCACTAAGTTAAGAGTTTAACATTTAATCTAACGCAATATCTCAACATTTATATTTACTCATTTACAAACGAAGAGCTTAGTGGAAGAACGTGCTAAGTGACAAAAAGGTGAAAACGAGAAAATGAGCTATAAGGTTTTACGTTTGCACCTAGATACGTTAAAAACGGCATCTACAAAAGGTAAAAAATGTATTAAACTTAAAGTTTATGAAAATGTGGAATCTTTTTTATCTTTAAAGGAGGGAATAACTTGCTCATTGACACAAAAATCTCAATTTTTTTCAAAAATGTCACTTAGCACGTTCTTCCACTAAGCTCTTCAAATGTCAATCTTATCATTGTTAGAAAAGACGTAGGACAAAAACAGCTAACCAAATTTTACGATCACGACCTAATAGCGCTCATTGAATCAACCTGTAAGACTACTTGGGTTTCTCGAATTAATTCGGAAATTGAAGAAAGATTAATATGGGGGTATTGTATATATAAGTCTATGTATATTTAAAAATATATATTCAATAGTCTATTTATATTTAAAAAAAAAGCAGAGTTCAAATAAGGATGAGTAAGGTATGAAACAAACATTTTTACTTGTTTGGGAGGGAAAAGAGGGGATGGGGGGGGGGGGGGGGGAGGGGTAGAATGTAATTACCTTAATACCCTCTCCCCTACGCTGAGTTACCGTAAAAATGCATCCCTCTACATTAGCATTGATTCCTCCCCTTGTTCTTAGCTTCGCAATAGTTTTACAAGAAGTCTTTCATTAATTGTGCTTGTATGACACAGCAATGATTTTCAACATTAATAAGAAAAGAAATCTATTTTCAAAATATTTTTTTAAAATTTAATATTATGAAATTGTAGTTTTCATCGGGGGGACAACCTTATGAGGAAATTTACTCCTTTAAATTATATATTATTAAAATACTTAAATAAAAAATACTAAAAAAAAAGGTATTACTCTTTCAGTACAGTAGAATTTCAATTATCCGAACTCTAATGGTATCACTCAGCTCAGTCCATTCATCCGTCCTTCCGCTTAACACAAAAAAAGTGTTGTCTTTTCATTTAATTAAAATGTTTTTTCTTGAAAGAATAGTTCTCTTCCAATTTTTAATTTACCTACCTTTTATTAGTAATCCGGTCCATACAGTACATCTGAATTTTAGATTTCTCGAATGAAAAAAAAATACTTCCAACTGATTTAGATAATTTCAGCTTTAATATATAACTGTTCTCACTTTTTTTAGAAGACTAGATTAGAATTTTTTTTAATTAGAAGACATATTCTAAAAAAAAAAATCCAACCGATTTTATACATAAGTTAGCGTGTAAGTTTTTATTTAATTTTTTCATATATTATTTTAAAAATTAATAATTTAACTTTTAGAGTATCAAATAAGCATAATTAAAAAAAAACCTAAAAAAATTCATTCAAATTTATATTTAAGTAACTCCTTATTCTTGTTTTCTTTGAGTTTTTTTCTTTGAGTTAGGGAAAAATTGAGATTTTCCCAAACAAACCATGCGTTTTTGAACGCAGTTTCCACGCTTTTTTTTTATGAATCCCACATTTGTTGAATTTTCAAAATATTTCATAAATAAAATAGCGAAATAAACAAAGCACGACATATAGTAAAGAAGCACATGCACAGCATTTATGTTAACAAAGTAAATTTACATTTCAAGTTCCAGCCCCATTACAGTGTAGCAAATTTCATTTAGTAATGTACACTTGAAAAAAAATCTAGTGGAAAAAGTATCTTCTATTCATTCTTTACACTACGGTTCGTATTCGCATTGTGACGTTAACTTGACAAAGTTACAACTTACAACAAGCTATTTTTAAATATGGGTTGTATATTTGTCCTTAATACGTGCATAAAATTAAAAAGAAAAGAATGTTGATAATTATTATTAATTGAAAGCGTGAGCAAGGAAAGAGTGCAGATATAGTGGGTAGAATAAAATATGTAATTACTTTTAAAAACCTCCAAAGTTTTAAAAATAGTATTATGCTTTAAAAATGATAGTTCAACATGTGGATCCAATAACAAGAATTAATTTAAGCATCTATAAGCAAGCTTTAATTAGTGCATCTTCATTGTTTTATGAATATTCTCAAAACATATATCAAGCTATAGCAAAATATATCTCAAACACATTTGACGCAAAATCAACGAGGCTCATTTACAGCTTAGACAAACTGCGCTTCTGTATCAAAATATAGAAAGCAATACATAGAAGATAGAAATCAAGCTAGAACAAAAAATATATATCAAACTATGGCAAAATATACATCAAACTATAGAAAAATATGCATTAAAATATACATCAAATTATAGCAAAATATGCATTAAAATATACATCAAACTGTAGCAAAATATACATTAAAATATACATATAACTATAGCAAAATATACATCAAACTCATTTTACTCAAAACCAAAGAGGCTCAGTTACATTTTAAACAAACTAAAGCAGCGGCGTGGCTCTGAAGCATCTCACTCATCTATAGCAAAATATAGAAAGCAAAATATAGAATATCGATATCAAGCTAGAGCAATATATATGTATCAAACTGTGGCAAAATATACATCAAACTATTGGAAAATATACATTAAAATCTGCATCAAAGTATAGAAAAATATACATTAAAATATACATCAAACTATAGCAAAATATACATTAAATATACATCAAATTATAGCAAATATATACGTTAAAATATACATCAAACTATAGCAAAATATACATTAAAATATACATATAATTATAGCAAATATACATAAAAATATACATCAAACTCATTTTACTCAAAACCAAACGATGCTCAGTTACATTTTAAACAAACTAAAGCAGCGGCGTGGCTCTGAAGCTGAAGCTTCTATAGCAAAATATAGAAGCTCAGCAGGGGAGAAGGGGGGAGGGGCTTTACTTAGAACTCGGGAGGGGGGAGGGAAACTCTGCTATTTCGTGCTTTTTTCCCCCTTACAGTTCACTTTCGATGCAGCCCTAAAATGGGAATTAAATTGAATAGAAGGGATTTTATAGCCGTTTGAGGGACGGTTGTGTTCGTGTATTCTTTGAATGAAACCCTGTGTTGGACACGATGTAAGAGTTCTTTGTTTGAGTATTGTCAGCGAATTATGAATTTCTTAGTATTTAGTTAGGGTATTTAGTTGGGTTAGGGTATTGTGAGTGGTGGGTAAAGGTAAGGTCAGGTTTTAAATGCCACATGCACTCTTAAAACAAAAGCGTGAAATCCACTCCAGTTGGAGAAGTGCATTTTCGACACCGTAAAGGCATGCATATTTACTCAGACTGAGTTAAAATCACTCGTTTGGAGTGATCCTGTCGGAGGTTTAACACACAAAGGATCCACTCCAAAAGAAGAAGTGCATTTTCCAGTCTGGAGGAGTGAAATCCACTCAGACTGAGTTAAATTAGGAGTGTTTGTTTTAAGAGTGTACTTATTTTAGATTTCATCTCGAGCTTTAGAACTAAGTTTAGAAGAAACCTGTTAACAGTTGAATGTATTTATGAAATTAAATTACTTAACCCCCATAAATATTTTGAGATGCAAGAGCATTTCATTGTAAAACTACCAAACCAATCTTTTTTATCATGCTCCGGTGCACTCTGTCATGTTCATCAACGTGCATTTTTGCACCGGAAATAATTTTAGTACAAAAATGCTATGGTTTGGATGACTTACTATTGATTACTATTTATCCTATGAAAGGACTTTTTATTTATAAATATTCACCAAATATATCTAAATCATTAAAAAAATTCAATGACAAAATGCTAATAAAATGAGTAAATTAACAGGGTGAAAATGTTGATTTATTGACACAAAATGTCAAGAAATATTGAGCATCAATCCATTTGAAAAGGAGAGGAGGGAATTCGCAATCACTTGAGGGAACAGCCATCAACTTTTAAAACAATGTATAGGTTTTTCTAAATTTTCTAAAAAAAATACTTTTGTCTCTAAATGTTAAAGACATTCTTCTTTTTAAAATATTAAGTTAGATAAAAAAAACATCTTCTTATACTAAAGAAGGAAATTTTTCATTCTTGAATCTAAATATTAAAAAAAAAAAATGTAATCTTCTTAGATAAGTATATTTTTTCTAAAATATATTTAATTGGGTGTTAAGACTAGCCATAAAAAAAATTATCTTTTATTTCTTTAGAAATCTAATTCAATTACCGTGGTGTAAATATTTAATTGGAACAAACAATTTCTGATTACAATGGCTTTCTTAGTTAAAATATGAACTTAAAACATTAACAAATAAATAGTTTAGTGTGTGATGGAACCATTTTGAATAAACTATTCACTTCCGAAGAAATCCTACGCATATATTCTTTATACAAATATATTTTTGTCAAACAATTATGTATTAAAAAGTATGTTTTGCAAGGAATTTTTTAAACAAAAAATAATGTTTCATAAATTGCTTTGGGGCACGTCAATTAAGTGGAATTTGATGTTTTGGGAGTTAAAAATATCAAATTTTGTTTTTTTGTGAACGAAAAAAACAAGTTGTGTCAGTTTTTAAAAATGTATTGCTTATTGTAACATTTGTTATGGTACAAAATATGTATCAAAGATTTACAACTGAAGAAACTTCCAAAATCGGTCTGACCTTCTTCCTACGTCCTTTTTATACAATTAAATATTAATGAATCAGCTGTTTCGTTATTGATATTTTTAAAAAGTTTGAACATCCTAGTTAAAGATAGAAAAATGAAATCTAAGAAAAATTGTAAAATGAAGTTGTGAAGTAAATTCTACAAAGTTTCACGTATGTGTACTTCTTGAAGGAAGAGGATAAATATCAAACAACAAACTACCCATATACACCGATTGAATGCTTTTGAAAGTTGCAATGTGAGTACATTAATTTGGCATAACATAGATATGGATGATTTACATAATCTTCTAAAAACAGGAATAGCTAAAACAAATTCTGTTATTTTTACTTAATTCGAATCTAAAAATCTTTATTCCATATATATAATTAAAAAACAAAAAACTAACCCTATTCTTAAAACAAATACGGAAATAAAGTCACATTTATATTTCAAACCTTGGATAATAACAATACAGCTAAAAATATATCAGCCAAAATAGTAAGTTACTTCAATTAAAGTAATTTGTAATGTAATATAATTTCCTTTCGATATCTATATATATATGCGTCATGTAAAATGAGGCCCTAGGTTATTTTCCAACAATACCTGAGTGACGTCAAAGGAAAGCGACCCCTATTTCTTGAAGTAAGCGGAGCTCTTCATAGAGATTTTCAAGGTTTTATTATCTTTGGTTAAGGTTTTATACTCGTGTTAGTCTTGGGATACGATGCAGGACCACTAAATCTACTTTTAGGCAACCATTTTTTTAATATTTTCAATATTGTTTTAGTTAAAAAATTTTTATCGATAATAGTTAAGTTTTTAAACTAATTTTTATATAAAAAAGTTTCTAGTTTTTAAATTTTACCATTGATAGTTTCCGTTTAACTTTTTCAGCCATGAGATCCTAACTATTCGTGAATTTCTTAGAACCCTACAAACCACCAAATTCTTGCGCATTTAAATCTCCTGCTTTCGATGGTTAAAATAAATGGTGTTCAATATTTGCGACTCCATTTATTTCCAATAAAAGTGACGCGTTGGCAATTCCGTTTTTTGAAATGTATCGATCCGAACTTCTCCCGACTTTACTACTAACTTGAGCGCGGTTTCCTTTCACTATCAATTTGCAATCCGTTTTTAAAGGGATTTCTGAAACACAAAAATACAACTTGTTTCCGAGCACCTTGGGGATATGTAATACATGCCAAGATTGCAGATCATTGTAAAGAAATACGGAGGCAATAAAACTGTATACATGTGTTGCAAATACAATTTTAAACAGGGCGAACAAAACATTTTTGAAAAAGTGTAGAGTAAAAGCTTTATTATATATTTTTTTAAAAATCAGGGTTGTGGATGATTAATGCAACTTTGTTTAACGCAAAATTCGGTAGAACTCCAATTATCCGAATTCATTTAGATCAATTTTCTCCAAGTAATCTCTGATATTCATTTAAATTTTTCCGTTTTTAAAGAGATTTCTGAAACACAAAAATACAACTTGTTTCCAAAAACCTTGGGGATATGTAATACATGCCAAGATTGCTGATCATTGTAAAGAAATACGGAGAAAATAAAATTGTATACATGTGTTGCAAATAAAACTTATAACAGGGCGAACAAAACATTTTTGAAAAAGTGGTGTGTAAAAGTTTCATTTTTTAGTTTTTTCATCAGCATTGTGGATGATTAATGTAATTTTGTTTAACTCAAAGTACAGTAGAACTCCAACTATCCGAATTAATTTGGACCAATTTTCTCCAAATAATCTCTGATATTCATTTTAATTTTTTAGTTTTTAAAGGAATTTTCGAAACACAAAAATACAACTTCACTTTGTTTCCGAGCACTTTGGGGATATGTAATACATGAAAAGATTGCAGATCACTGTAAAGAAATACGGAGGCAATAAAATTGTATACATGCGTTGTAAGTGAAACTTTGAATAGAGCAAACAAAACATGTTTGAAGGAGTGGTGGCTAAAAGTTGTTTTACAAAAGGTTGTGAATGATTAATGTACTTTGTTTAACGCAAAATACAGTACAACTTCAATTATAAGAATCTATTCTGACCATTTTCCATAAGCGGATTTTATTCAAATAATGTCTGACATTTACTTTTAATTAATTAATGTTTGTTTGTTAAAAATAATAAAACTATTTAAAAAAAAGATTCAAATGTTAAGGCAACACATTTACATGTTAAACGTATAAACTTAGAAGAATGGAGTCATTGGAGTTCTGATAACTAGAGTAATCTTGTACTCTATTATCCTCAGTTGAAGAATTGAGGAACAAAACAGGATATGACCAAAAGGAAACCTAATCGATTCAATTTCGCGAGGAAAAGTGATACATTACCGAAAGGGCACGTTAAACTTTTAATGTGTGGTTGTACAACTTGATTTTTTTTATTTGGAAGAAGTCAATAATTTTGATTAAAACAATTAATGAGTTACTTAAAATAGTTGACATTTGAAAAAGAGGTGGTGAAATATTTCACTTGGGAATTTTGGTTATGTTTGACTGAGAGAGAGAGAGAGCGCGCGAGAGAGAGAGAGAGAGACTCCTTATTTGTTTGTCAGCCTTGCACATAATATTTTTTTATTTATTTTTAGAAGCATATAATAATTAAATCCAATTAAAATGAACATAATCTTATCTCATAAAATACATAAATATTAAAAAAAAAGTTAAAATACAAAAACACACGCTTAAAAATTAAAAAAGGACATTAAAATGATAAAAACCTGAGACAACTAGTTATAAAAGTTCTAAAAGGCATAAAAAAGTATGTTGTTGGAGAGGATGGATAAGAAAACGCTTACTACTTTATTGGTTATAACTATTATTCGCATTAGTTATAACTATTTTTTAACTAAAACTGTTGTCATTTAATATTTGTAGCTTTAAACATCAAATAAAATTATTAAACTATTAAACATAACTATTAAACCGACTCATAAAAGCTGTTTTTGATCGTCATTCAGAGCAATATTTCAGTCTTCTGTGCACACTGGATACCTTCCTGAAGCAAAACAATATCCTTATAATAAATAGCACCTTGTATATGGGACTGATGCACGTTAAATATGCCGTTGTTTCAAGTCCTGACTATAAAATGAACGATGTTTCTATAAAGTATAGTTTGGGTGCTAGCTCAATTTTCTGGCCTCATCTATTGTCTTATGTTCAAAATTGTAAGACCAATACCCCTCGTCCCCCGTGTTGCGACGTTGATTCAATCTAAGTCTTGGTGTAAAAGTGTGGAAGTGGTTCTAAGTGACGGTTCCTTTTACAAGCATATATATTCAAGAGATTATAATGTGATCTTAGTCTTAGTTTATTGGCTTATCTTTGAATTCTCAAAGGCGTGTTCCTTCACCCTCATTTCTACCCAAGTAAATGATCGATTTTAATACTACCAGCAGAAAATGCTCGTCAACTGAATTCTAATTATATTCCGTTTATTTAGGTGCAAGAGTTAAAGTTTATTACTATAAACATAGTTACTTTTCCATTTGTTCCCTGAAACTTGATTAACTGAAAATTGTTTTAATAGTATTAACCCTTTCAGAGTCCCAGTGATGTCATTTGACATCATCATGTTTCTGATCATAATTAAAATCAAGTAATAGGGCTGACATCTATTGGGATTAATAAAAAATATTTTCTAATAGAAAAAGTTTGAAGAATTGAATGATGTGCTTTTTGATATCATAAATGGCTATAGACGATCAGAAAAAAATCTAAAATGATAATGCCAAATTGTCATTTTGACTGAAAGGGTTAATGCTTAAAATATCAGAATTTGAAAGTAATTCAAAGTTTTATGTTATATAGTAAAGCCCTTTGTTTAAAACTGAGTATCATTCAGACAAAACCTGCTACAAATTGCTATTTGTAGTAGTATTTAAGTTAAAACTTAATGCTTCATTGTCAAACAATGCCATAAGAAATTCAAATCAATAATATACTGAAGAATTACTTTTGCGAGTGCAGTTTCTTTTACATAGTTAAACACTTTCATGCACTTTATTTATTTTATGCTTAAAATATATGTGTATACGATGTTTGACAACGTGGTATTAAGATATTAACTTAAATACTACCATAGAATGTTTTAGTTAATCAGGTTTTAGAAGACATATAGAAAGGTTACTATATTTAAAGTTAGAAACCCGTACTCCTGCAGCTAAATAAACAGAATATAATTAGAATTGTAAAGTAATTACTACTTTTATGTTATATAGTAAATACTATCGATCTTTGTTTAAAACTTAGTATCATTCAGGCAAAACTCGCTGCAATTAGTATATTAACATCTATGGAGTGCTAAGATTAGATTGAGTATTTATACATTATATAAATTTCTATTTACATTAGCTCAGTGGCGTATGAAAGAATATTTAATCTTTTTAATGCTTTATTTTTTTCTCATCAGAGTAAATTATCATGTAAACGTTGGCATAAGGGTAAATTGTTATTTTAAATTTAATTATAATTAATATTAAAGTCATTTCCATCTATTTTTTAAAAAAATAAATAACAAATGAAATACTTGTAAAATTCTAAAGACTTTTGGAAAATGTTTTGACTATCGAAATTTTAAATAAAATCTAGTTGCTTAGTGATCTAATTTTACCATTCGTTGTTGTTATTAGAAGTTTTCATATTTATTTGATATTTATTATTTAAAGAAATATAGGTTTTGCTCTAATCATTACGAAGCCATTGTACGTATATTAGGTTGTATATCGATATGATACATTCAATTTTTTCCTTTCCATTATTTAAACTATAGTTACACTAAACTTGAAAAAATACTTTTTACATCGATTGAAACAAAGATTTTGCTCTCACAGCGAACATTTTTAAATTTGATATTTTTTAAAGCTGTTAACATAAAAATATAAAACTCCTTCTATCTAAAATTTTCATATTTGTTTTTGTAAAAAACTATTTAATTTAAACTGTCTATTTCATAACCTGTAATTTTTTTTTTACTTAGGGATTGTTTTTAAAGAAAATGGTTTTAGGTGATGAAAACTCTTGACAAATTTGAATGTAATTTTTTTTGATGTCATTGCATCAATTTTTTTAAAAATAAGTTTATGTCACAAATGGGCAGTATAAATGCACATACACATATGGTAATCGTAGTTAAATGAATTTGTTAACTCAAATCATCTTCCAAAATATTACGGTGTAACTAGTATTTTATCCAATACAGCAAATCCATTTAACTACAAAAGATTAACAATATAATCTAATAAGAAACACTTTAAACACTTGCTGCAATTTATTTGCCTGAAAAATAAAATAATTTATACTTATTTGACTAAGAACTATTATTTGTGTAACCTTTACCCATGCTCATAAAGGATAAATTACTCACGTATAGTACGGAAATATTTTAAACCTTACAGTAATTTATTTATAATAGATTTCGATAAAATATTTTCACTACATTATTTATTTTAATATTCGCACGTGAAAATATATTAAATGGATTTATTTTGTAACTATTATATATTTTAAGTTAATGTTTCATGCGACAGAAATCTTAGATATATTTAATAAAATTTATACGTTTATACATAGATCAGAAAGATCATTTTTCCATCCTATAAAAAATGCAACTGACAACATTTTATAAAAGCATTTTCTAGTGTTTTGCATTTAAAGTGTTTTCAAACATTTCAAATGCAAAGAATTGGTTTATTTCACATTGTAAAAACTACTCCATTATTTTAAAAATAAATTTTGGTACATTAAAGAGTATTTTATTTTCAACTAATTTTGTTTTATTATCCTACCTATAATGGATTTTTATTCTTTGATATTTCTCTTTCAATTTTTTAATCTGTAAATAATTTAAAATATCTCTTTAAAAATGTGCTTTCAAGAAGACTAGGGGTTAAGATATTTAGTTCAATCCTTTTATTGACATTTATATTAAAATCGAGCAAAAATATTTTAAATGTTACATTTGGATAGTTTAAAAGATTTATATTAATGTATATTCACTCAATTATTCTTATACAATAAGTTTGTAATAATACACAATAAACATTGCAAATTATAGCTGATAAACTAAAAAAGTGGAATAACGAAATGATAAAATTTATATCTGGTTAATTTTAAAAGATAACTGTTTAGTTCAATCCTTTTATTGACATTTATATTAAAATCGAGCAAAAATATTTTAAATGTTACATTTGGATAGTTTAAAAGATTTATATTAATGTATATTCACTCAATTATTCTTATACAATAAGTTTGTAATAATACACAATAAACATTGCAAATTATAGCTGATAAACTAAAAAAGTGGAATAACGAAATGATAAAATTTATATCTGGTTAATTTTAAAAGATAACTGTTCTATTTTGTAATATGCGTTTACAAATGTGCCGAAATATAGCTTTAGAAAATGTAATTACATAACTAGGAAATGAATGATAGACAGTAGTTAGAAAATGCATTGTCGATTGTTATGTATAATAAAATGTTACTAATTTAACTAATCGCAACTTTGGGATTTGTTTTAGTTACATTTTATCTAAATCAAAACTACATATTTCCTAACCGTTGATGCGAAAAATTTCCATTATTACAATCGAGCTCTTCGATAGTATTGCAATACATATTTTGCTTAACTATTTTATGAGTTATATATGTGCTTCTAGGAATAATGAAGCATGTATAATATATAAAGTAATGCAATATTCATAGAATTATTATATATTTCTTGCACATTATATGAAGAATCTATGATTTTTTATTTATATTTGTTATTCATGTTTCTGGTATTGCTTATTAGCATTATTTTTATTTTTTGGCCTGACATTTTGTAAGATTTAGGATTCTCGGATCTTTAGAGGCACTATAGTAGAATAGTAGCAACACATTGTTTTAAGATGCCGATTTATGTATTTTTTGTTAGAGATTTTTTAGTGCATGGATCATTATAATGAACAGTAACTGTTTTTTTATTACTTATAACACGGACAAATATCAAATTCAATTATATTTATTTCTTAGACAATATTAAACTTAATAGTGTATCTTGTGCGCCTTATTGGATAAATATCCGATTAAAAACTGCACACGATTGAAACGTAAGATGCTTTATTCAAAAACTCATCTGTAATATTTAAGACATTATCACATAAAATTCTGGCTGCACCAAAAGTTGGCACAATAACACGAACTTAGTAGTAACATTTAAAAATATAAATAAAGCTTTTTTTTCAATGAAATTTCTTCCTTTTGTATGTCCGTCGTAACTTGTTTTCAATTTGTTATAATTCCGTAGCTGTATTAAGAAATGTTGCTTTTGGCATCTCAAATTGTCAAAAATACATTTGTCACTTTGAATGCATTTTTCTGCGTGATTTTGGCACGGATTTTAACGAATGCTATGCAATTCGTTGCGTTGGCCTGACAAAATCGTAACTGTCATTAAAAGTACAATGAGTTTGAATCTCACTTCTACCATGAATGTTTAGAAGTGATCGGAATATTTTTAAAGCTAGATAGATCCTATCAAAAAATTCTGTAAAAAAATTGTGTGACATTGCTTGTTTAATTATGCGGTCAAAACCATTTTCTAGCGATAAGACGTTTAAATAACATTTTCTTAGCAATTTACAATATTTCTTAGCGAAGTAAAGAAAATTACCACTCTCACAAAGAATAAACTCAACATTATAACAGTGATGTGATTGTTAGTAAAGGTCACGTGGTCACGTGGTTCATTCTCGCCAATCTCCCTCCAAAATTGAAAATAAATAAATAAATAAATAAATAAATAAATAAATAAATAAATAAATAAATAAATAAATAAATAAATAAATAAATAAATAAATAAATAAATAAATAAATAAATAAATAAATAAATAATAAATAAATAAATAAATAAATAAATAAATAAATAAATAAATAAATAAATAAATAAATAAATAAATAAATAAATAAATAAATAAATAAATAAATAAATAAATAAATAAATAAATAAATAAATAAATAAATAAATAAATAAATAAATAAAAACGACCGAGTTGTAATAACCCTTTTTGTTGTGATGGCCTTTAATAACAATGGCTGAGTTGTCAGATCCTCCGCCTCTCATAGAGAAGGTTCTGCTTTATAAATCTAACCATGCTATAAACGAATTTGTGCTGAAAAATACACCCTGTTCACGGGGTACAATATTATTTTATGGTCACTGGTCGTAATATAACGGGAAGATAGATTTTCGGGCTACAACATAAGTTTATAGGCAACGGGATAAACATTAGTTTATGGGTATTTGCCCGAGACTTTTGCTGACGCCCAAAAACCCGTAAATGTACTAGATTTTGTTTACAGTGCATTAGAGGAAAAAAAACCCAGTCAGTAGAGGTTTAAAAATAGCCATATTTGCATCGATTAATTGTTCAGAATTATTTATCATGGTAGTTTTTCATGTTTTACAAGTGTTGTCTATCTGAAGCTTTGATCCCTTGATGGGAACTGATCCAAAGTTAATTTTTTAATAATGTCTACAGAAGAAGGGAAAAGGAAATCATTTATGCTAATTTCACATCTTAAATGTTTAACAGAACAACCATATTTAAAAATGCAATTGAATTTAATTCAATAATAACCATTTAGAAAAATTACTTTTCATAAAAAAGCACATAGTCTTTTGGTATTTCATTTCGTTTTGTAATATCAAATATCAAATATAGGAACCAATAAATCAATGACGATACAATATGGCTTCTATTTTCAGGAAGACATTTACATATCAAACTAATAAACCTAACGAAAACAAATTTCAACTTTCAACCTCAAAAATTTTATTCGCTCAATCATTCAATAAACTCTGGAATAAAGTGATTATTTGGTTGATTAAATAGCCAATTATGCAATCAACCAAAATAAAATAGAAATTTTATGGTTTATGTTTTCATATTTTATAGGAACTTTAAATACCAAATAAAACGTTCTTAAGCAATTAAAAATTCTTCAATCACAGTAGGTTAATGAGAAAACCTATTCTAGCATCCGGAGCAAGTATATACACTGCTCAAAACAATTAGGGGAGCACATGTTTTAAACCCTTTCACTCCCAATGATACCATTGGGAATCATCAGCTTGTGATTTTTTTCTGACTAAGTTTAATTCGCAACTTATGTATCGTTAGATACATCATTATATGTAAGAATAATGTATTTTGAAGAATTTAATATATTTTTTAAAATATTAATGAAAATATGAAATATATGGTAAAATAAATTTCACTTTAAAACAGTTTTAGAAACTAAATTTACCCTAAATTTTTCATGCTTGCATTTTTTAGATGTTTAAAAATATATTTCAACTATTTTTAACAAAAAAAGTTTTGAAAAAATTATTGTTATAATTTATTAAAAGTTATTATTCCATTTCCCCCCTTTAAATTTAAGTATTAAAAACTTAAGATTTTTTTTCTCCTGTTTTTTACTATTTCATTTCGAATGCATAGTGAACCTATTTAATAAATTTCAGATTTATAGGATAAAAATTAAAAAGTTGGGAGTGAAGTTAAAGTTGGAATTAAAAACTGCTCCCCTAATTGTTTTGAGCAGTGTATATGAAATCAGAAAATAAAATTAGACGCAGGCAGAGCATTCAAAATTTGGAAGTGGATAAGGACTATGAAAGATTTGGGAGCTATTTTCATCGATAATTCCATTACAAGGATTTGCCAATACGCTGAGTGCGACGCATGAGTTGAAAACGCTGTAACTGAACGAATAATTTTATGAAAAAAATTGATTGATTGCAACAACGTAATACGATTTCATTTTACCACTAAAAGTTTAAGTTACTGTTTCTTATCACATTTTGGTTTGTCAGACTTTCAAGAACTGCAACTTTTTTCGTAAATTCTTTTTTATTTGTATTTCGAGCTCTATTCTAGAGCATTTTATTTGGGATTAAGAAAATAATCATGACCAAACTGAACGTTTAATCTCTAAAATTGATTTCACTTCATAAACTAAACTTAAGTTGTGATATCCTTAAGTTAGAATTTTGAGACAAATTAATAATTTTGAAACAGGAATTTTGTTTACTCATATTTACTTAGTTGTTTACTTTAATTGTTCCAGAGCATAGGGTCCCACACAATGACTTATGTGTAAATAAAATCATTTATAAGTAATATAAGAAAGTGTATATTTAATTAATTACAGAATGTATTTTTAAAATGGGTGTAAAAACTATTTTTAAAGATAAATAGCTTTTAAATGAAGGGACATTTTACGCGTTAAGTATATGGATGGATGAATAGAGGAATCGTAACGATACCATTAGAGTTCGGATAAATGGGACTTCTACTGAATAAAAAATGTAATTGACCTTGTATTAAACATTTAAATTCACATAAATAATATTTTGAGGTCAATCAACTTATAAACACATATGCGCCTTTAATCTATATTTATACTTTAAATCCTACTCTGATAAAACTCTTAAATTTTCTTAAGAAAAAACATCTGTTTCACTTGCGAAACTTATTAAATCTAAAAAGAGAAAACTTTCGCTCTTGGATAACTTTTACTCGCAAGTATTTTCGTTGAGCTTCCTAACGCTACATTTTCTCGCTCGGATTTGCTCTAGTATCCTAGGGCTGTCAAGTACAGGAGAAGATTAAGTTTATTGTGTTCTATTCATGACGCCAACAGACATTGGCGACGCTTTTCCCCCGGATAGAAATCGAGCGTTGGCGGGTTTTAATTAAGTAAATATATTTTTGGCTCTATAAGTCGGAATGTACTTTGGTTTTAAGTTTTTGATTTGTTGCTTTCATTTGTTTTGCTCTTATTAAGTTTTATTGTATCATAAAGTTATACTCAGTGACCATTGCTTTGTAGATTATTTGGTTTGTCACGTTCTTTTCTAGAATAGTCATTGGTATTTAAGCTTTGTAAACAGCCAAAATAAAAAAGATATTTACTGTTTAAAATCTGCACATTTTTACAGTATACATCTTTATTTCTAGAAAGCCTTAAAAATTATTATGAGTGAAATATAAGACTAGAAATGAAAATCGTATTAAAATCCTGCAACAAAAACACACAAAAAAACTTATTAATTTTTTTTAACTGATCTAATATTTACATTCACTGCCCATCGGTTCCGAGCATATATGGTTTTCATTTTTCTTTTATAGACTAACTATTGGCAATTAAACTTTGTAAACAGCCAAAATACAAAATATACTGTAGCAAATCAGCACATTTGTAACAGTTTGTCCAATATATATTTTTTCTATAACACATTAAAATATTCATTATATGTAGAATACAAGACTCGAAATCATAATTGTTTTAAAATCCTGCTGTAACATGGAATAGATGGAATCCTGTAGCATAAACATATATAAAAATTAATATAATGTAGCTATGACAAGTCGAATATAAAATGTTTATTTAAACAATACTTTATGCTTTCACTGACCCATTACCTTTAATCAACACTCTCAAACATCACATAATATATATTTAAATCGAACTTCCTGTTAGATGGTTTCAGTGCCCCAGACGTTAGTACGAAATTCGATATCTAAATGAAACACGAAATAATCTTGGCTGTTTTGGCAGCGGCAGTCGTGGAAAATTTGCAATAATGGATTTAGACTGCTTTGGAAAGGAATAAATTAAGTAAGTTTTCATTTCTCACAGAGGGAAATCGGTATGTTATTTTAACCCATTAATGCCTGGCGTCCCTTTTTAGGGACACTTCTAAAAATATTTCGCAATTTTTAATGAATCAACTTTACAATTAAAAAATTGCTCCGTTGTATTCAACAGTGTACATTTCAACTGACACAAGGGCATTGATGATGTTTAATTCAACTTTTCCGGTAAAACTATTAACATTTTAGTCTCATAACCTTAAATTAGCGCCACCTGAAGGGGCATTAATGGGTTAATAAAAGCACAGAGAAGTGTTCCGAATTGCAGTCAATGATTATATCAATAATTTCGATGTCATTCGTTGCTACTGTAACATAGAGTCATGCCTTTGTGCAGTGGCAACTCTAATGTATATGACCTATGTGATTTTACAATTTTGTAGTTTGAGTTTTACAATAATTTAATTTGGTACTGTCTGCTAATAAATTGACCGAGAACTGTACCTAATTACAGTCAATGATTATTTAAATAATTTAGATGTCATTCGTTGCTACTGTAACCTAGCGTGATGTCTTTGTGTAGTGGCAACTCTAATATATATGACCTTATGTGATTTTATAATTTTGTATTTTGCGTTTCCTAACATATTAATTTTTTACCTGTCTGCTATTTAAGGCCAACGGCAAAATGTTTTGGCTTGCCCTACAATTAGTAACCCACTAATCTTTTAGAGTTATGCTCCTGTAATTGTCTTGCCCAAAAGCTACAAAAAAAAAAAAAAAATTGGGATCAAAATATACCATTAAAAAGTTTCAATGTGCCAATTTTTTTTAGAACATACATTTCAAAAAATCCACATGACATCATATGTAGAGGCATATTATATACTACATTTATTTAAATTTTCATTAATATTCGTGTTTGGTAATAAGCGATAATATTTTATTTTAAGTCGCTAGTCACAAAACATACTTTTGGAGTTTTGCGAAAATCAGCAAGCAAAGAACGGAACCTATCGCAATATAATATATTAATACTATATGATAAATTCTACGTTTACCCATTCAAAGTTTGGTAGAAATCGCTTCAGGCATTCCAAAGTAAACAGTCTCAATTTTATTTCTGGCCATTTTATTTCACCCATTCGATATGCGAGGAATTTTTAGATCAAGGTGACTCCATGGCTTCGAAAAACAAATTTCATACCGTTATAAATAATAACAAAAGTACAAAAGAATAATTGTTTAAGAAATTACCGGTAATTTGCCGACAAACCAGTGGAAGCATTACCAAAATAGAAAAAATCGATACATTCCAAAGCTGTCAGAAATCGAAATTCCACAGTGTAATAATTAATTCCGCATGTTACTAATGCATCAACAATTCCTTTAACAATCGTTATAAAAGTTTAACTTGTAAACAAAACGCAAAATCATTAGTTAATCCGTAAAAATTAAGAAAATAAGCGTTATAATTGAATTCTTTATTAGTTTTAACTAAACTTAATTACAAGTTAAGACTATACGAATTTTTGCTATGTGTTTTAAGTGATAGAGAGGACAATGGATTGACGTGGTTAGTTGTTTCAAGAAAAAAACATTTCTCTTTTATTTTCAAAACGGGAAAAAGTCTCCAGCTAAAAAGGGATTATATTATTCAAACTACGTATTGTTACTACATTATGTTGTTGCTATGTGTTTAAAGTGTAACTAAATTATTCAATTTTATATATATTAAAAATTATTATTATTATTTTTAATTCAAAACAAGATAGTTCCAAATAAAATCGTGTTAGATAGAGATTACAATGGATTGACGTGGTTAAAATTTATGTTTTAAGAAAAAAAAAAACATTTCTCCTTTATTTTCAAAGCGGGAAGAAGTCTCTAGCTGATGAGGGATTGTATTATTCTAAACTACGTATTGTTACTACATTAAGTTGTTTATTTGATTATAGATTATTAATTCCATTATATGCTAGTTAATCAGGTATAGATTGTCAATCCTCTTATAATGCTGCTTGTTAGAGTGTAGATTATTCGTTACCGTATATGTTGTTGATTCTCTTATAATGTGTTAATTCGTATATGTTGTTAATTCACCTAGGGTTAATTTAACTGCATGTTGTTAATGCAACTACATGTAAATAGTTCAACTATGCATTATTAATATATTTATGGTTAATTTAAATATCTTTTAATTAAAATTGACTGTGTTTTAAGTTCATGGTTTATTCACCTATTTATATTTGTGCAATAATTTCCAGTAAATGCTGTATTAGTTACAACAATTTCGTATGTGATTATTATTAATAGTATAAACTATTAAACTGTTATAACTTTAAACTATTTTAAAATTTTGAAATTACTATCATAATTTTGACTAAAATCCACCCCCCCACTCCCACCAACCCACACTACGTTAAGCAATCATGACTATACATACACTTCTTGCACTCCCAAAACATTATCCAAGATTATGTTAAAAAGCAGTTGTTCAATAACGCACCATACGTAGAAAAGTGTCTCTATTGCCACGCTAACTCAATGGGAGTTGTGTCACTTTTCCACTCACTGTGCGGTACAACGTGGACGGAAAAGCTGTCGCTGCACGTTTTCTTCTCTCTCGATCAAATACATTGTACGTAACCTTGACTTTTTCAACGTGTAGTTTTCTATGGACACCGGTTCTTTTGTAGGTATGAAAGCCCTAATAACTTTTTATATGACTTGGATTTATTTAGAATATAATACTATTTTTTTTTAAGGAAAAAAATGTATAATCTTTAGTTAGATTGTTGGATTGATATAAAATTTTGTATTTACTAGAGAATTGCAAAGCTTGCCCGTTATTTTACTAAACATTATTAAAATTGTCAATCTAATTCATAATAAAAGAAGACACGAGTTTGTTCCGTTTGCAAACACATACAAAAAAATATATCAGTTTCTTGTAATACAATGTTGATAAATTACAGTTTGTAGATCTTGCAATGCATGAAATAGTATTTATCAAGCAATCTTTTAAAGCTTAATTAATATTTAAAAACTTTTTTTTAAATAAAAAAATACAATTGCTCTTTTTACAATGTTCAAAGTTACCGTCATTATCATAAATTCATTATTATTATTATCATCATGTATTCAATAGTAAATTCTAATATAATTAAAATTCTAATAGTATATAATTAAAAATAATCACTTCTAGAATTTCTTTTAATTTCTCAACATTTAGAATTCAAAATATATTAGAAACCATTGTATACACCTTTATCTGTTACATCTTACAAATCCTATTAATAAAAATTAATTTTTAGAATAATTTATAAATGACCATTACAGGTTTTAATTAAAAGTAGATTCTTCAATGATTTTTATTATCCTTTACCTTTAAGTAAAAAAAGCAAGAAAACATAATAACTAAAATCCAAACATTAAAAAAATTCACAATTTTATTTCAACAATACATTTCGAGCAGAACTGGTTAAGTCATTGACTTATTTGATACATCTGGTCGTATTCATGTTTTGCCTTGATGTAAGCCATTTAAAAGACAAGAATAGTTTATTATATTAACTTACAAAGTAACGTTATTATTAACCAACCAAACCAAATATACATGTCAATTTTGTCGTGTTAGTACTAATAATTGTATTAACTTTTTCCTCTGCCTTATTTTCTAAACAAATTGAATTTATTTTTATCAAATTAAGTCTAGGATTTTTTCGAGATAACTATTCCCTAGAGAAGGAAAAGCCTGATTTCAGAGCAATTATTTTATTCTTGAATTTAAAGTTTAATTGATTACTTTTGTGCGTGAGTCCAAAGTTATATCTTTTAAAAGTGAATACATTTCCAAGATGCTCCTTTTAGCGAATATTAAAACTAGAATTCCTGATAGAAGTTTGTAATATTCAATATTTGAAACCATTATGTAATTAAACCTCAGTTCTTGTTTTTTGTTTGCTTATAAATACTACAATTTCAAAATAAAATCATCCCTTTCAGAGAAGATTGTTTTTCCAGAAAGTTTTTCAATGGGCATAAAAAATAATGCATCAGAAAGTATAAATTAAATTTGGGAAAAAGATAGAGGAATGTTTTAAAGATAAATGCTATATTTAAAAAAATTCCAACGGGAATATATATTAAATTTTTTGTATTCTTTTGTAATTGTAAAATTTGGGATTTAAGTGGAGCTCATTTTTTATTTAATTATTTTTACAAAATACATTTTTATGTAGTGAACACCGGATACAGTTTAAAAAACTTCCACAATATTCATTAAATTGCAAAATGAAAAAAAAAAATAATAATGCAGACATATTTTTAATTACATTAGTAAATAGTTTTAATCTACAAAATAAATGACAAAGCTTTTTAAAACTATGTTGTGTTTGTTAGGTAGTCTAAAAAATTTATCTCCAATAGCAATATATTTATTTTACTTTTATATGCAAAACTCTATTTTTTATTATTTATTTTCAAATTTATGTTTTATATAATTTTTAGTGATTATTGAGGTTTATTTTTAATTTGCAACGAAATACAAGCTCTGAAAACTATTGTAACATACTATTGTATTCTTAACTATTGTAATGTTATTAGTCTTAAAAAAATTCAATATCAGTTTAGGATAAAAAGCGGATGTCTGGGATAAGCTACGGAAATAGTTCTAAAATGCCCGTGCCACATTTCCGGTATTTACTACAGTTTCCGCAACCTTGTTTAAGTTATATCATGCATATTTGTTACTTTCAAATGTGCATTTTAATATGTGGGGTAATATATATTTACGTAAAAGGAATTTAATTTTAATAAAACATTTTTACTTAATAAGTTATTACCTGACCCAATTTTAAAGGAATAAACAAACTGCCCTTATTTTAAAATTCACACGAATTGCATCTTTAGTCAACTATTCGTGTATTAAAAACAAACAATAATTTGGTTGATTGTGTGTTTGTAAAGTGGAAAATAACATAACTATGATTATTTTCCTAGGCAAGGTTATAATAGAGAACAATTTAAAAGTATTCAAAGGAAAATTCGTTTTTGGAATATGATCTTTTCAAGGAAAAGGCATTTAGATTGATATCTTTACAATGAACAAGATAGAAATACTAGTTAGAAATGAAGAGAAAATTATAAATAAAAAACTAATAAAATGTCTATCTAGTCAGATATTTTTATGTATAAAAACACATTGAAGTATAATGACAAATCATACATGCCGTTTACTAAACAACTAAAACTTTCAAAAAACTTAACTCAAAACATTTAGGTAGTTTTGTCAATTGACATTTGCTTTCAAAAAAGACTTGTTAAAATAACGCAAAATTGCATTGATAAATTGTCCCAACAAACGAATATATTGAAATGATAAATTATTAAGGAGCAATTATCAAAATCGAAAATACTATTTTAGAACTAGAGTATTATAATACATGCAAATGCGCAAAATTTTCATAAATTAAGCATTTTCTGGCGCTTAATCTGCTACATAATAGAAATTATTTAGTCACCATTATAATTTTATTTATTTAAGTTCACTATCAATCATAAGTCCGGGACTGAAAATCGATTCAAAATCCAACACGGCTCATTTTGTAAGTTGTCTGAATCACCACGATTCATTCATATTATTTCATACTCTAGGCATAATAAATTAATTAATAATGCAAATTTCTAATAGATAAAGTAAATTTTAAAAAATGAATTTATTTTTTATGTTAAGGATTGGTTGGTTGGTTGATTTACATACATTTTCAGGCTTGTGTGCTTGCTCAGAGAGCAGCTTATAAACCTTCGTCAAGTAAGACAGTCACAACACACTCACTCACACTCACATGCACACATATACGTGACAGATGCTGCCATCTATCACGCGCCACCTCCACAATTTAGACATGTCGCTGAAAGGGAGGGAAATAGTCTCCAGGAACCGGCGTGGGAAACTGCGCAATGACCGTACAGGACTTTCGGACCCAACAGATTTAACGAGCACATACTAGGTGAGTTTTCAGCGACCAGGACTCGATCGCGGGACCTTCCGATCCGTAGATCGCGACACTGACCACAGGGCGCCCCACAGCCCTACATATTTATTAAGGAAGACATGGAAGCTTGTTTATGAAAAATGGCTTTGCAATACGAACGTTTATGAATATTTGTCTTTGGAAGCTTTTTGGAACAAGTTGTTCATTTTTAAAACCAATTTTTAAATGAAGCCAATTGGTGAACTTATTTGGTTTTTTAAGGTGGAATGGGCACGCTGGATCGCGGGTCTCCAAACCAAAGTGCCTCAGTGTTATTCAAATGGGAAAAACTAGTTTCTCTGCCACATTTCTAAGGCTGTATCGAATATTTTTACAAACTTTTTTTTGATGATAAATGCATATTACTTACAGGTCTCTATAATCCGACTTTTTGAAGTTGCTTCTAATATTTTGGGTAAAATTATTTATTGAATATTAAAAAAAATATTTGTACCAACTTCAAAAAGTGGGATTGTCGGACCTGTAAGTCAGCTACATTTATCACATAAAAAATCCGTTTATAAAAATATTCACTGCAGCCGAAAATGTGGCAGAGAAAATATGTTTCTCTCTATTGGATTAAACTGAAGCACATTGCTTTGGAGACCCGCCATTCAGCGCGCCCATTCCCCCTTAAGAAGGAATGGGTGCTGAAGGCGGGTCTACTAACCAAATCCCCTCTGTTTTAATCCCATGGGGAAGAAATCTAAGGCAAATTACTCCGTCTGTAGTACAATTTAGCACAGTTTTTTTTATTTGATGATAAATGTAGATGGTTTAAAAGTCTGTATAATTCCCCTTTTTGGAAATGGTTCAAATATGTTATTGTAAAATAATTTATCGAAATGATAAAAAAAAAGAATTCGTTTCAAAAAGTGTAATTATAGAGACTCAATATCTAGAGACATTTGTCAGCTATAAAATAAACGCATGTAAATATATTTAATATGGCCGGACAAATTTGGATTAGAGAAATTTTTTTGTCCTTTGTTTTATCACTAAAAAATAGAACGCAATTTTAATAAAAAATATAGCTATGCAAAATTATTAATTTTGTTTTCAGGTCAGATATCACAAACATATTTCTTTATTAAGAAAATAAAATGTATAGTAAAATAATATTTATTGATTGATATAAATGTTTATTTTAGCATAGAAGGAGCTGTAAATATGGAAGCATGTGAAAAATGTAGAAACCTAATGTATTTCGACTCCAGATACCTTTACTGAAAGAGTTACCACTGTAAACTATCAGCCAACTCCCTATCCTAATATTTTGGGTATATTTAGACTTACTTATCATAGAAATAGTGTGTTTTTTTTTTTACAGGAATAGAAATAAGGAAGGTATTGTTGGATTTCAATCAATCAGAAGTAAACCTTTTGTTATCTTAAATCGTCAAATCCAGTTTGGCTACAGTAAGGATAACTTGCAAGCATGCAAATGAGGGTAATGTGGAAACATCTACATTGCCCTCATCTACAAATCAATTGTATTTATGTTTGCATGTCATACTACATCGATGCGTTTCTGTTTGAGATGCTTGGGAAGAACAGCGGACAGAAGCCCTTGGCTGTTTGTAGTGGGACGCGGATACGATTATATCTACATGGAATATACTGTTATATAAGATGGAACAGAAACCATTATATAATAAGAGTATAATTAATATTCACAATAACATTATGTAAATACACATATTTTTACTGTAATTTTAAGGTGTTTCCACACATTACCTTAATTTATTCAAAAATCCAAAATCGTAATAAAGCTACCAGTTAATTTTTAAACATTAAGTATCTAAGTTTTGAACTTGTGACTTGGATTACCTTAAACATTATAAGAACTTAAAAAAAAAACAGGTTAAAATAACCATTTATTGTTTTCGTGCAGCTTAAAAACGAACAGGGTTTCCATATGTGCCCCTCCTCCTCCTATACATGATTAAGTACTCAAAACGTGAATACTGTATTAAATTTAAACCCTTAATAATATCTTTGAAAAATATTAAAAAAAAACCTGTTGGTTCCAAACCAGTTACCGCCATTGTGAAGTAATTTAATCATAATATTTTTATTGAATAGAAAATATTTTGTAATATAGAATTTTTTCTAGTTGAAAGACATTTTGAAAGTTAAATATTTTATTAAATTGCAAGAAAATTACAATCTGTCTTCTTCCATTCAATTTTATTCAATAAAGGAATTTTTCTCTAACCTCTTTACATTCGCGAAAGTCTGCCTTAAGGTAATTTCTTCCTCATATTTTAACATTCAATTCACGGCAGCTTTTACTCGCTATACTTTAACTGGAATCAAGCCAATATAATTAAACTTAGTGCATAAAAAGAGCCAATTCCAGTATTCGCTTCATTTTCTTTTCGATTTCTTAGTGCAAGCATCCAAATCAAAAGGGTAATGGATAATTTAAAAGCCATTAAGTACGCCTTTTTTCGTTTTGTAGGATAATACGTGTAAGTTGGCGTGTTCAATCAACTTGGAATGAAATAAAGTTGCCGTCTTATCCCCATCTTTAAAGTGTCAAAAAAAAAAAATTCTAAAATGGTGTAGCCGAATGTTTCTCTGTTGCATTCAACTCAAATATATTGACCCTTAACGGCCCTTAAAAAGTTCAAATTAATCTTTGAAATTTGATCTTGAGCCTTTATTTTAAAATCACTTGTCAATTTACCGTTTAATTCCGCCATTTTTATTCGGTTTTAAGTGTATGAGTCTATTCTTAATGCAATTGTACTAGTCATGACTCTATCTACAATGATTTTGTCAAAATCAATGATTTGGTAAGATTATGTATACATTCATAATATATGTTTATGTTTTGTTACTGGTTTATCTACACTATGCGGGATATTTGAGATGTAATTAGTTTAAACTATACAGTGTTTTTCAAAGCTTATAAGTATTTTTCAAAACTTATAGCAAATGATAGTTTTTAAAAATTCTTCAAACTCAGTTATTAATGTCTAAAACATAGCATTATATCAATCAAAACTAATTTCTATTTATGTATTACTTCAGTAGTTATAAAGAAACACTTTACATTTGTTATAATTTATCAATCAGATTTGTTTGCCAATAAACCGTACCGAGAGCGCAAAAGTTTTCATCCTTTTATCTTGTTTCCATGCTAAGTTTTGAAAAGGTTAGATTGAAAGAAACAAGTATACAAATATTTCAATTGAATCAAATGTTAGTCGAACACAAATACACATGAATATCAGTGTTTGACTAACATATTTGAAGAGTTTTCATTATTTTAGCTAATGTTGCTGTAAGTGTTTCGTTTATTATTAATTTTAGAAACTTTGAACGATGTATCTGAATTACTTTATATTGATTTTTGAGGAGTTAAGAATAACGTTACACGTATCGTCTGAGAAAGGTTAAAGTAGAACGTACATTTAAAAAGTTTGACCTTAGTGGTGTTATCTAATGCATATATCGGCTTTGTAGAGAAGCTGGTGCATACTAATGATATTGTGTTACCAAAGTAATTGCTTGAAGTGTGGTCTTAAGAAAGTGTAATTAATGTATTTATAGGTGGCTTATTGTATCAAATGTTCCAAATAAGCTTAGTTTTACCAAATAACTGGCGTAAATCACCAAATATCAAGCTTGTATAATGGTTTATGTGAAAATAAGTATAATTGGATTGAAAGATTTGCGTAGAGCAGTTCTTCATATATCATTTCTGGTATAGAATGGGATTCAAAAAGACAATGCTGCTATAGTGTCTAACTTTTGTAAAATGAGATTATACCGCTCTCATATAAACCACATTATTTTTATAAAAAATCTTAACCAGCGTACCAGTCATAACAAAAATTTATCATAAATTGTCCCGTAAGTTAAGGTTATAAGACGCCCACTCTTTGTAATTTATACTTTGGTAGAAAATAGTCATTGCCTAACGTTATAACATAAGAGAAAAGCTTTGTTCTGGTTGATATTTTGACTATGAAATTCATAAATAAATATATCAAGGAAAACCGCTGGGCTAATATGTTAAGATCGTAAGAGACTTTAATATGTGATTGATATCAAAATTTAATTTTATGTTTGTGTCAACACAACCCTTTTGAGGTCAGCATTATTTGAATTTATTTGTCTCAAACTAATTTTCCTGATTTAAAGAACTTGAAAAACTAAATATATTAATAGTTATATGTGGATATTAGGCATATTGATATGGGTTCCTTTCATCGAAGTTATTAGTTACAAAGAAAAGATAATTTTCAAATTACTTTTCCGATTTATATTGGCAAAATTTAACTACAACTTATCTTAAAAATCTCCCATGCTTAAAAACAAATCTTATGTTCCTCGTTATGCCCATTTAGCTCAAAACCAGCAGTTACATCGTTGTCAAAACGAGTGCAGGGATAGATCCAATCATTATTGTCCTTAAGTGTATCCTATATAATAAAACGAGCATTATTAATCCCTTGAGACTGCAATACACTCAAGTCAAATGAGCACGCTTTGAAGTAGTCATTATGATGTATCTCAATGCATTAATGTTGACGTTTTATTACTTAATTGCATTGGAAGCTCAGGATCACCTTCTAGAGTGTGGTAAATGTGTCTTCGTACAGGACCGCGTTTAAAACAAGTTGGTTTGTTACAGAACCTGTCACTAAAACCGCTTCCACACCATATTTATGCTCATAGGAAACACACTTATTATACACCTCATAAGGAAATTCGCCTAACAGAGACTTCTAATTTAGAATTGTAAACGCCAAAATTAACTATTTTCATTAACATACTTTGTCAAATTAAAAATTACTCATTATCGTTTGCTAAATTTGTTTGGAATTCGTGGAATAATGATGCAAATTTTTAATAAATATAATTATTTTAGTCGCCGGAATTTAATTTACAGTTCGAAAAATATATAATTAGTAAAAATGATGCTTTAAAAATAAAAGAGAAACTTTGCATATATTTTATGCAAAATTAGAATTCTTTATACATCTTTCTTCATACATATATAATGAACCATCAATAGAAGTCTATTGTGATATTTCAACAATCCAAACCAAATTCTATCACATAAATAAATTTTCTTTCAAAGGTTTTATTTTTATTTTAAATAAAGTTTCTCGTACGTTTGACGAAATGGCAACAGTGAAAATATTGAGTGAAAATGGAATTTGCATGTTATTTCAATGTAGATTAAATTTTTAGTTATTCAAATTTTAAATATACTTCTAATTTAAATTTTTTAATGAAATTTGGGATGTAACCTAGCCCGATTTTTTGCTTTAAAATGACGTATCCCAATTGTTTGTGCGACTTTTGGTTCGCTCTGTGAAAGTGGGTGACGGACAGACGGACGGACAGACGGACTGAACGATTATAAAACCTTCCACTTTTTACGTTATAAACGTAATGTGGAAGCTAAAACTGTCTTGATTGGTAAAAAATTTGCCGATTGCTAGCAAGTAGTTATATGAAAAGTTTTAACCAAAAAGAAAACATTTATATAATCTATGTTTCTCGAAAAGTAATTTACTCAACTCAGGCATAAAAGCTCACTTCAAACGTTAAATTCTAAAAAATCACCAAATTGGTGATTGGGCAATACCTTGTAATTTTTATTCTTTCTAAAAAGTTTTTATTTCGTCGGTTTTGACGATTAACTAATATAATGTTAGGCTTCTGTAACAACCTCGTCAGTTGTAGGCGTTGTCATAATTAAAGACGTTCGTGTACCAGATACTTAGCAAGCATCACATTATCCTATATTTTCTAAGTACTTTCGAGACATTTAGTATATTAACATGGTTCCCTTTTCATAGGAAACTACTATTGAAGTATAGATCTTCTGACCGGAGTAAGTCCATAGGGAAGGAGGAAACAATTGAAGAGCTTAGTGGAAGAACGTGTTAAGTGACATTTTTGAAAAATTTAGATTTTTGTGCCAATTAACATGTTATTCCCTCCTTTAAAGATAACAAGATCCCCCTTTTTCCAAACTGTCAGTTAAGTATATATTTTACCTTTTGTAAGTGTCATTTTTAACATATATAAATGCAAACGCAAAAAACTTTAAAGCTCCTTTTCTCGTTTTTACCTTTTTGTCACTTAGCACGTTCTTCCATTAAGCTCTTCAATTGATTAAAAACTGTTATGTTAGTTCTTCAAACACATTAAATAAATTTGGATTCAAGGCACAATTTTCTTTTCTGTAAACTACACTTTTGAGAATTTTGTGGTTGGTTTCACCATAATAATGATTCCTAGTAGCTGCAACGGTGAAATATTGGGCAATATTTTCGGTATTCCGAAGATCCATTTTTCATGTTTTGGAAAAAAACTGATGAATGGCACACCTCAATATATGGTGAAACATTTCACCACCCAACTATTGTAGCTACTAGGAATCAAATTTTCGTCAAAACCAAGCACAATTTTTTTAAAGTGTACTATAAAACGGGGGGAGTGATAATCGAAACATCTAAGTTCAAAGCTAAACTGCCTTTTCAGCAGTTGCTATTTCAGTCCCTGTGAGGTGATATAAATTACGAGCTAAATATTAAAAAAAAGCGTAGTTAACTTTGGTACTGAATTAAAAAAAATTCCAAGCAAGTTTTCAAATAACCGAATTCAACAGATTAAAATTTTTCTTTTCCTTGCAGTTAAATACTATCTTTAAATTAAACTAGTACCAGTGCTGTAAGAACGAGAAAAATGTAAATCTCTTCACAATGAAAACTTTTACTATCTTTATTCAAGCTATAAAACACTATTTTTTAAGTTGAAAGTAATTTATACAAAAGTATTATAATACTTTAATACAAACGTGCAATTTTAATACTTTAATACAGACGAGCAATTTTAATTACATACAAGGTAAATATAATAACCTTACAACAGCTACGCTCTAAGGTGCTAAAATACTAACTAGAATATCTCTGAAGGAAAAAAAATATATAAATGTGTATTCTCTTGAATTTTTTTTAATTTGTTTAATATTCAATCAGTAAATAATTTTCCACATTTTCTCCTCCAATACTGTATTATGGATTTCTTTATACTGGGATGTTTTATTTAAATGAGATGGAAAATTAAAAAAATTTATTTTGATTAAATCTGATTATTGAATCTCTTAAAAAAATTCTCAATTGAGTAAATTTTCATAATAACTAGTTTACGTTACCTTTATCTAAAAATTCCTGTTATTTATTAAAATAAACGTACTACATACATCCTATAAAATATTACGCAATTTCTATGTATTCTATTTTCGTACACTAACTGACACGTTTCTAACATTATCTACGCTTTTAATATACAAGGTATTTTATTCACGTTTTCCTACTAAGTGACTACATCTCTCCGAAATACTATCTTGTCTCACTGATAGAACCAACTTTGCATTTTCTGTGTAACCTCAAGTCTCCATTTAATATGTCGGCATTGAATGATAGGGTCCTAATGGTGAAGGATAAACTGTGAATTATGCCGGTGCAATTAAGTGGATATAGTTTCAAATGAAGTTACCTAGTTTTCCTTATTTATTAATCTTGTCAAACGCAGTGAAAAGTTGTAGAGATATGTAAAATAAAATAGACACTGTAAAAAAATAATTTTTAATACCTTTATACTCAGACGTTCTGGCATTGCTAGAAGTGAATTATTGTCCATAATAGTTTCAAAATTGAATTTAAAATCCTAAGAGAGGACTTCCTCCATTAAATCGGTAAAGATAATTTTTTTCCATGATACAATATCCGTATCTTAAAAAAGAAAATCGATTTGATAAGACCCTTGATTTTAAAGTGGCGCTTTCATAACTAAAAAATAAATGCTTTAATATATTTCAACTTGCAATTATTTGTGTAGATTTTTTCTTTTTATCTAATGTTTAAATTATAACAAGGGTATTTCTCTTGAGAGAGATATTTGAAATGAAGCCAAGATTTAATATTTTTAAAATCAACTACATATGTTTGATTAATTTCGTAAAAAAGACCTAAGTTGCATATTTTTATTTTAGTTTAATCTTTTCTAATCCACTTGGGTTCTTTCTTATATTATTTATTTTTAAATGTATTTTATATTTTATTATTGTAAGGTATAATATAAAGCCGTTCTTTCAATAAAGCATGATCTTGTCATTGATAGGAATGTTATTGATCGTAAGAATGACCTTTCTTTCATAATGGATTGCTATTCTACGAAGATTTTTTATGTTTCACTATTGCTAACTATTACTATGCTAACTATTGCTTTGCTAACTAATGCTTTTCTGATGTTTTATTTAGTAGACACTTTAAAATGAATAATTTAATTATGACTGTCTTCCGGTCGAATTTGCAGAGAAGAGAATCAGAGAATTTTTCAAATCAGAGCTTTTACCTGTATCATATGAAGAGCTTAGTGGAAGAACGTGCTAAGTGACAAAAAGTTGAAAACGGGAAAATGAGCTTTAAAGTTTTTAGTTTGCACTCGGATCTGTTGAAAACGTAACTTGTTAAGCGCAAAAAATATACTAAACTTAAAGTTTATGAAAAAAAGAGAAACTTGTTATCGTTAAAGAAGTTATTATTATGTTCATTGACACAAAAATCTCAATTTTTTCAAAAAATTTCACTTAACACGTTCTTCCACTAAGCTCTTTATTTGTTAAAGTTATAATTGCTGCAACTGGTATTTGCAAGAAGCGTGGCCCTCCATACAAATCAGAATAATCATTGTTTGTTTCTTCAGATCCTGTATTGTAAAGAAAAGTTTTCAATTAAAAGTGTCTTACTTTTGTTGTTAGTAACCTCATCGCAACCCTTAAATAAGTAAAGTAATGAATTTTGACTTCCTTACTTGACAGTTTGTTTTTTACATTTTGTCATCAATCAATCAACGGAGGGGAACACGTATTGAATACTAGTTTGAGATGTTAAGGTATTGTTTTGGATCTTAAATAAAAAAAACCTTAAGACAATACTGCCTAATTTCTCTATATATCATGTGGTATTGAGCATTTTTAGAAACAGGTTTTTAATGTGATAAATGTAGCTGACGCCGCAACACATGGTAACTCACTATTTTAGGTAACAATAAAGTTTACAGTGTTTTGTAAATCGCGCTTGCATATAATTATTATTTCCTCTTGCAATTAAGATGTGTTAGAACACCACAAATTTGTGTTCGTACGTCATCAACACAATTCTTGTATTGAAACCATACAAAATCATAATGTTGGCATTTTTTCGCAATACTTGGGTTCAACCTATGCTATTTGAACTCAAGTTTTCTGAGTGCAAACTGTGATTAATTAAAAAACTTGTGTGTTTTTTTTCGGAAAAAATATGATTATCAAAATTTTAAAATTACCGAATGGGAATAAGTTCCAATTAATTCAGTTGTTGACGTTCTTCTGAACTGGTCTTAGTGCAGATTTTCTTTAAAAAAACAAGGATAAAATTATAAAAAAAGTGCTTCAGTGAAATTTTTTTTGCAGTTATATGGCTAAAAATTAAAATATTCATGTAAAATTTTCTTTAATTGCTTATTAAGTTATTACTTATATAAGTAACTTTGAACTAACTTTTTCGTATATACAAAAAAATAATAGTCAAACGGCGAAACTTGAAAGCTTTTGTTAATGGCATATTAGGTCACCGACGTCATGTTTTAAAATAACTTACCAGATCACTGTTTGAAATTGGTTGGAATATTTTTTAATTTTCAATAAATAATTTTACACAAAATATTCGAAGCAACTTCAAATAGAGGGATTATCGAGACTTGTTGGGGTGATTCGCCTTTAAGATCTCTTGTTTAAGATCCAAAACAAATAACATAACCTCAAACTAGTATCCAATACGTGTTTCCCATTGTTGATTGATTGATGACAAAATGTTTATTATTAGGGATGGTTTAATTATTATCTCCGCCTGTGGGATGACTTTTCGTTATTTCGTACAAGGAACTGCTCAGTTTATTAATCTTGTGATTATGTACATTTATTTACTCAGGTTTTAATCACGATTTCTGATGAGTTTTCACTTTCTTCAATCGATTTTCAGAGTAAGCATAATTGAGAATTAATTTTTAACGTTGGTATGTAGTCAGAATTTCTTGGTCCCTTTCATCTTTCTGCATCAGCACTGTACTGATGAGTGGATAATTTTAATTATGATTTTAATAACGAAGCAATTATCTTTCTAATAACCTTCTTCTAGTTGCATCAAATTTCAATAATGTTGATCCACTGTTATATTCTAAGGATGTATAATTTCTACCTGTTATATCTTCAAACTTTTGTCAATAAACTTATTTTGTTTAAATTAATCGGTATTATGTATCTGAATCAGTCTGATACCTTTTATGTCATTATTAATTTTATCTAAAGCAAGTAATTCGTTGAATTAAAATAGTTTATAAATTTATTAGTAATGTTTTTGAGAAGTAACAATATAAACAATCAGAAGTTACTTTTGAATGCAGTTAACATATATTAAAAAATCACAAATATTTATATTTTAATTTTGTCTGCACACTTGAAAGCTAGACATCCGTAACTAATAAAGTTCAAAAAATTGTTTTTTAGTCATTCAATTCAGTGAATTTTATTCCGAACGCAGCTAGCAGGGTTTAGCGAATGAGTTTGGTGTGTATACTATAATAACAATAAGAATATTGTTGATAACAATATTTTTGAAATTAATCATCTCTTTTATACAAATGCAACTTTAATTCAGTTTTAGTAGAACCTAGTGAATAACAACATTGCGGTAAGTCAAAACAAAACCGTCATAGCGCTTAAAAAATAAAAATGTAAAATACCTAACAATTATTGATACTATAAAATATATTTCAAATCAAAGAATCCTAATCTAAGACTAAAAACATACATTTGATAAAATGACCACATGAATAACGAATATACAAGTACAGGCTTTTTAAATATATAGTAAGCAACTGGAAATTATCATAAAACGTGATTGTAATGTGTAAAAGAGAGATACTAAGAGAGATAACGTGAAAAACAAATATAAATCGTTTACACGTATGAAATTGATCCTGATATTGTTGGCAGTATAATCACACAAGGCAAATAAATATTTTATTATTTATAACAAATAAATATTATAGCAATCATAAACAAGCAAACGTACCCAATTTTCCAGCTACCTGAAGACTTATTTGATGAGATTAATAAATAATTTTTATATAAAATATGTATACTTTTAATTGTTCAAGTAAATAAATGCATTAATATATTTTCTTATTTAATTTCAATCAATTTCACTATTCTCCCAGATATTAAAATGTAACAACGTATATCTTAATCAATATATTTACGAAACAAGTGGATTCAATTTCTTCATGCATGAAACAATATCGTTTCATATTTTCGTTGCTAACAATTTGTAAATTGGATACTTTATCAGAATATTTTCAAACTCGGAAAAGGATTATTAATAAATGTTTAGATATATGATCCTGATCTCATTCTACGTTCAGAAAGTATGTTCATTATAATATATTGTTTCCAATTACTAAAGGTATAATATAATGTATAGTTTATCATTGTGTCTCTCTCATTATTCAAAGTATTAATTTATTTTTCAGGATTATGTAGGTTTATGGAATTAAACCATGAAATTTCTTAAGAATACGAAATCTTAAATAGTGTTCATAATTATGTTTAATATTTATTACTTTAATGGGCTTGTTTCATCTGATGTAACTCTCACGTTTTCATTTTTGCATGTCCTGCTATTTCATTTGTTCTTTCGATTTCACTCTCAGACTGAACTTGTTTTTCGTCTGCTTGTGTTCTATTTAAGGGTTCTTTAAGGGCAACTTGTTTTTATTCCTGTTATATATTAAAACCTATTGGTTTTAATGCTATTAAATTTCATGTATGCGAATTATTACCAAAACGTCAATGTTGACAGAAAACTTCTGTTTTGATGATATTTTGTGTTATGCGGAGAAATTAAGCGCAATTTTGTACCAACAATTTAATATATGGTTCCCGAACAAAGAAGTCTTTAGTTATAATGAAAAAAAGTTTGTATACAATATTCATTTCAGTAATCTAAGAAAATGTTGGATTGTTCAAAACAATGCCACTGAAACTAGTGCCATGCGAAAAATGCCCAGTGCAATGTTTATAACACAACAACTTCGAATGACTATGGTATTGATTCAATAACGTTGCTTAAAAATTTTATTATAACATTGCTTTCACTAACAATGTTTTATTCAATTTTTAGTGTTGAAACGATTATCCACCAAATTAGAATGTTCTGTATTGAAAACTTTAATACGATGCGAATGCTTTGATGATTCATTTTGTTTTGATTCGACAAAGTTTTGTCAAGCTGTTTAAAAGTAATATGTTTTTTATGAATATAACTCCTTTAAAATGTCACTATGTATTAAAAGGTTCAGATTCGTGTTCAGAGATCTCATACATGTACAATACAGCAATAAGTATAACGTAATATTCTGTCGTGGGCATCGGGTAAACCGCAGTAACTAGACTAATGACTTAGACAATTGTTGTAAGCACTCAAATAACTCTACCCTATAAGAAAGCTTACTGAAGGACTTATTATTTCAGAGCAAAAATAGTCCATTTCATAGTTGTGGTTATTAAAGTTTAACAAGGGGCTCGGATGGCCGAGTGTTTTGGACCATTACGCTAGCAGTCTGCGAGCTGTAACGGGTGTGGGTTCGATTCACGCCTTCGCCCTG
Organism: Hylyphantes graminicola; assembly: GCA_023701765.1. NCBI lineage: Eukaryota > Metazoa > Arthropoda > Arachnida > Araneae > Linyphiidae > Hylyphantes > Hylyphantes graminicola. The sequence continues at coordinate 16,496,361 of CM043123.1, read as the reverse complement.
TACATTCCTTTCTCTGTGACTTAAAAAATATTTCTGTGTCTGGTCTGAATTGACGAGGCTTAAGCGGGTCTCTGATCAAGCACAGAAGCCGAAATATATATGCACCCGATTCTATACTCTGTAAAGTCTAATACCCACGGTAGTTTTAGTGTTTAGGCATGTATGGCTTGTATTCTGCTAAATTGAGATCGTTGAAGCTGTTATTTTGTATTGAATGTTGAATTGTTAGAAGATGGCGATGTTCTCTTTGTTATGTTCGTTATAAGTTGAAAGATTAAAACATGTTCATTTATAAAGATTTATCATTATTGGTTTATGGCGGGATAAATTCAGTACTGATTGAAATTTTAGTACCTTGAAGGGATAGATAAAGAAGGTTTTGCTATGAGTTATCAATAAGTAATTACAAATTATTTTTTTAGCAAAAGGCATGTTTCAGGTTTTGAGTAACAACAGAAATAATGAGTGAAAATACTTTTTCTTGGGCCTCTATTGGTGAATCAATGTCACGAGGGGACACATTTCCAATCGAAGAAAACGCAGGAATGAAAGCTGGAAGGAACTATGTTACATGAAACAAACCAATTATTTTTTTGCATTAAAATTTAATTATTTCTTTTATGGGTAGGTCGATAAAGTTGATGTCAGAAGAATCTGAAGGTATATAGAGTTAAAAAAAATTAGAAAACACCATACACATCATCTTATGCATCTAGAATAATAATTTTTATTAAGAAAATTAATTTAATAAAAAAACATTTCCGCATTTTACTTGCATTAATAATCACTTCTCACAAAATGACCTTCTTTATTGCGGCGTAAACAAAAGATTTGTGCTTTAACGAAAGTTTTAAATAAGGACATCCATCCAGAGCATCCACATTTATTTGGCATTCCCTCATTTATGAATAAAACTCACGTAAAGGAACCATTAAACTGGAATTATGGTTTGAGAAACAAGATAAAATAACCTTAACATGATTTTTTTCATTACATCGTTCTTCATTATGATATCATAATTTACATGAAACTCTTGGGATAATTACTATTGCATGATATTAACGTATTCGCGACTAACTAATTTGGTTAAATATAAAGATCTAATTAATTATCTGATAAATAAAAACCCTAATATATACTCATATTTATGTTCGATTCAGAAAATAATCCGGTAAGTATTTTTCGTAAAATGAAATGCTATACTATTTACATAATTAGTATGAAAAGTTCTGAGAAGCAAATTGAATAAAGATTTACTCACCGGGGGGTTATTTTGCTTCTGAGCAATCTTATCCTAAAATATTTAGAGCTGAAGAGCCTAGTCGGTTAAGGTGTTCGTCTAGCATGTGAAAGGTCCCAGGTTTGGATCCGGACATTGCCAAAATAACTACCGACCTCTAAACGGCCTGTGCAACCAAAAATGGTCGACGAATAATGCCCCGTGTATAGAGAGTGCTCGTTAAATATGCTCCAAATTGAGGAACAGGAATAATGAAAGCAAGGAAAAACTTCTTCACCTGAAACTAGAGCAAATACTGCAAACTTCAGATAATTAAAAAAAATATAAAATGATTTTAAAAACTTTATAAGTTTCTTTACCTAAACTAAATAATTTACTAAAAATCTTATTTCGTAAGCAATATTCTGTATTTAAGGGGACTATTTTTTTTCTTTAAATTGAGACTGGCATACAAAAAATTTTGATAAATAGGTGTAAAATGGTCTAAAACAGATATTTTACACATAAAAACTAATAAATATTTATTAACTTTTTTAAATATTTTGATACATATTTTAAAACCTATTTTCTACTACAGATTGAATTTTTTTCAGTGATTTTTTTGTGAGCTGTATTGATTAATTTTTAGTTACTTTAGGGATTGAATTTTGAATCGAGGCGCAGTTTTAGGGGAAAAAAAGATTATTTTAAGTAGATGAACACTCGAGTTTCATACTTTTTATTAAAAAAAAATATCAAATATTATCGCGATATTTAATCTTTAATTGCATTATATATGCTCTTATGAATATTCAGAAAATGTAAATCGTTCTATAAACATAGTATTTTAAGTAAGGGTATGTTTCAAATTTTACAAACTAAGTAAAATCAATATAAAAAACTAAATGTTAGTAAAATGACTTTTCATGTGAAAATTATTTTTCTGGCTGTTTTGAAACTTTGGAAACTTACTAGAAGGTTTCAATGGTATTTTATGACACCAAAAAAAAATCCAAGTATTCATAGAGTTTGAGTCCCCGTAACTTAAAAAAGTTTGTTATCGTTATTGAGAAATAATTAATAATTAGTATTAATTTTTAAAAATGAACATTTATATTGATGGCAATCGAAAATACTTTAAAGATATATAAATTTGTAGTTAGTTCAATAAAAAAAGTTGATACCATCGAATGGATGCTATCACCATTCCTAGCCTTGAATACATAAATTCTATTACAGCTATCACATTTAATTGCTAAAAAATCTTGCGATGATATCTTTAGTTATGAATATTTCTGTATTATCGAACTGAGATACAAAGAGAAAAAAATAATTACATTTCGAAGTGCTAAATAAATAATTTTAATTCGTTCTTGTTCTACAAATTTTAGCTTTTATTATTTTTTAAATATTTAATCACAGCTAAATTATAACTAAAAATGTAAGTTCTGAAGAGTTCTCTTAAATTTATTCTAAAGATTTCGTCTTTACTTTAGATTGTATTCTTATTTAATTACTATAAATGGAAACTACGATTGTAAAACAAAATATGTAATTAAGTCGGAGCATAAAGTAATGCCACAAAAACTTAGTTAATGATGTTTTGAGAATTCATGTGAAACACAATTACATAATACGGACCTTATGTAATTGCATTTTAAGCGAATCTTATTACATGTTAGCATGAGCTTTCAGTGATTTCGTTGCTATAGAAACGGCACTTATTTAAATTACAGACTAGCAATAACTTAATTTTGTATTAATATTTTAATGATAGCTAACTATTTAATAACTTTCCGTAACTCCGATAAATTAAGCATAAAACATTTGTTTGTTTAATGGTATAAACACATTTAAACTTAATGTAGCTAATCCTTATTATATTACGCAAAAATAAATAAAATTGTTAAATCACCAGTATCAAGGAAACCTTATTCTCTCATCAGCAATACACCGGAAACAATGTGCTAAGAAAGTAGTAGTTCTAATACGCGTTCCATTGCTTAATCATTTATTAATAACTCTATTAGTAATTAATTAAATCATCGTCTCGCATTTGAGGCGTTCAATGAGTTGAAGAATCGAGTGAAGAATCGAATAAACAAAGTATTCGGTAGCAGATTAAATTATCCCATGCAAGTACATAATGCTGAATTTAGTTGTTTTCCGGGGATCAGATGTTTGCACACGGCCGTTAATTCATTTAGTTTCTGGCAAGTAAGGAGTGTTTATATTTGAAAGCTGACATTTCTCATACGAAATCAAAAGTATGTAGCATGCACAAACCCACAAATTAATTAAACGTTACAGTGTATGAATATTTTGGAAAAGGGGCGAATCTCCCATGTTAACTCAATTGGACTTCCGTCAGTTTTCAGTCCACTGGATATATTGACAAGTAAATAATGGATAATTGAATGTATAAGTACGCGTGCGTGAGAATACACTTATGCATCTGTGTATACACACCCAGGCACATTAACTATTGGTATGCATGAATGCATGCAATTTTACGACATGTGTTCGAATAAATATAAGTAATGGAAGGACGAGTTAAATTTTCAATTTGACGACGGATTTTTCAATTTTTTTAGGGGCCTGGATGGCTGAGTGGTTTGGACCATTACGCTTGCAGTCTGCGCGCTGTAACTCCTTTCTATGTGACAGTAAACATTCTTTCTGTGCCTGTCTTAATAGATGAAGGCTTATATAAGCGGGTCTCTGATCAAACACACAAGCCTGAATACATATGTACCTACCCCTCCCCCCCCTCAATTTTTCAAAAGTCTTTTCAATCGAAATGTAAACTTCAAAATCATAGAATGTGCGAAGTAACTATCGAAAGTCATGTAAGAATTTTCAAGACTAGTTATGAACAAAGGATATTACCAAATCATTCAACTGCCCACTATCCAAGTGGCTATATATTATATAAGCACATGATACATCATACTGGTATAATTTACGAAAAGTAATTCATAAATTGGAAAATAAAATGCTTAATTCGAAAGTGTAAATTTCAGAAAAGGTTGACTTATTTAATACTTTGTAAAAAAAAATCAACTCTAAGTTTCAGAAAAAAATTGGTTTTTTAGCTGTGACGATTGTGTGATGAAATATGTCACCTTATTTACAAAAAAAAAAAAAAAAAAACATTTCAACAACACAGTTTGCAACATTTCTCTAAAGTTTGCTTACACAACCTGAAAAATGGTTCAACCGATTACAAAATATGGTGAAACACTTCACCGCACATTCGTTGCAGCTACTATGGACCCTTTTTGTGAAACCTACAACCAAATTTTTCAAAGTGCACTACCTTAAAATGTACTTCGAAAAAAAACACATTACATTTTTAAGATAAATTTCGGATGCTAAAGTAAAATTTATTACCCTCTCAAAATAAAATAAATGCATTATTTATCATAAGCTAAATGCTATTATGTATAAAATATTACAAACCCCTATCAAGGTCGAAATATACTGCTTTTACAAGGACTAACAAATGATAATAACTAAATAATACTCACTGTGGATTAGAAATTAATGGTCGGTTGTTTCAAAATGAATATAAAATGAACCGTGGTTTACGTTCAGTATCGGGGATCCTAACTTCTGCCATGTCATTTTGCTTGCCTTAAAGTACTTTTTAAGAATCTGTAACAATTAAATTATATAAGTAAATTTTGTCGTTTACATCGTTTTTTTTCATTTGTTGATCGTTTTCGAAATTTTACTATTATGATGCTAGATCAGAGGACTCCGTGTATTATTTTGCTTATGTCTGAACTCTTTTAAAATCTGTATAAATGAGATCATTCATATTTTGTAGGATATCATATAATATTTATTGCTTTTCTCAATTAATTTCTTGTCACAACGATGAAAATAAATGTTTGTTACTCGAACCTATATGTGCAAATATATGTATTCTTTTAAGACGCAGTTACACACAATATCATAAATATAATAGGTGCTTTGCCTGCGCATTTAAAGAGCATATTACTCATATAGGTTAAATAATTATTTAATTAAGTAATTAACAACTAACTCGTGGGTTGTCACTGAGTGTAAACCTATTAGACTGCGTCAACTAAAGCTTAATTTATATAGAGAAACACTACCATCCTCTTGACAAAATTAGGTACTGAATTAACCCATTTCAACCACAATTTAGCTTCAGTAACTTTTTTATTCTAAATCGAAAAAGTTTTGAAAAAATTTCAAGTCCTTCAGCACTGAGCGGTGTGCGGAAGTGCCCATTGTACGTGTGTAGCATGTCGGAAGAGGGAGCACTTTTCGACCATTAAAAATCCGCACAAGTCATTCCAGCTGTTTGCTAGCAAATGTGGGCTGGCTTGTGACGTCACATAACGAACACCCGTTTATTATTATTTTGGTCTCGTCGTCGGCTTAACAATCATTCACATTTAGTACTGTTCTAATTATATATATTCTTTTCGCATATTTTCTAATCATTATTAGCTTTTCTATGTTACGTAAGGAAGATTGTTACAAGATGTAGTTAAAATACAAAATTTTAGCTCCATCATCTCTAGGTAGTCTTAACCTTTCAATTTCCCTTAAGAACACTAAAATAAATGAAGTCAAAGAAGTTCAAGAACAATGAACTTAAACGTTTAAATGAACTGCCTTTGTTTTATTTGAGGATTTGATGAAAGAAAATAACAATCCTTACACAAAACAGTAACTGTTTTCAGTATTCTACACACCTTTCTAACACCCAAATGATTTCTTGTGTTGTTTAGTAATGAATTAATGAATTACATAATGATAGGACCAGCAATTATTTTATCGATGCGGTTAAACCCCACACATTTTTATCGATATGATTGAACCCCATACTTTTCTTTCCTATTTTTAATCAAAATAGAATTAATAATTATGCGTAATAATCGTTCTAAGTCTGTATTCAATTTTGCTTTTTAACAATGTGGTTCGAACCACAGGTTAAGAGTGTCATTTATTTTTGATTGATTAATTAAATTATATTAATGATCATTGAGATCATTCATATTTGGTAGGATATCATTTATATTAATTACTTGTCTCAATTTCTTGTCTCAACGATGAAAGTAAATGTTTGTTAGTCGAACCTACACATATGTGAAAATATATGCATTCCTTTAAGACGCAGTTACACTTTTTTACACACACACAAGTTTTACAATTTTAAGTCATTTATTTACAATTTTAAGAACAATTAGTACTATGTATTGTAGACCTGGTATTTAATTTTAATATATATCAAAATTTAATAAACATTAATGCGACTCTTTAATATATATTATAACGACAATATAGCCAACAACTTTTTCAAACTTGTTTAAAAATATCATAATATTATTTTTTAATATCCTCAAATGACTATTTTACAGGAATTATTAATTTGAAATACTCATGCTTGTTCATGTTCGACGCATTTACTAGTTATTGTATCACTTAGTTATTGAAAATATTTACTCTTTCAAATCTTAATTTAACAGTGTTGTAATAATACTGTATAGCTTTTAGTCAACCGATACGAGAGATAGTGTCAATATATTATTATACAACAAATCAATAAATTTTGTAATTAAAAATTGTTCTGACGTGAACGTAACAGGTGATCAAGCTATCCAATCCACAAAACCTTTCAGGTAACCTTATTAAATTCACTCTTCTCCACTTGACAATATTCAATATAAAAAAAATTAAACTATATAAAGGCGCATGCTTGAATCCTTTCTGACAGAAATTACAAACACAGCACAATACTTATAACTTCCTAGCCGGCCCGTTGGCGCAATGGTTAACGTGCTAGCCCTTGGAGCTAATGGGCTCGGGTTCGAGTCCCGGTCATGGCATGGATGTTTGTGTCCGTCAATAAATGTTGTTATTTGTCTAAGGGTTTGTGTCGTCTCTTTCTTTGTGGGTCTCTTGTGATTGTGTCATTTCTGGGGTTGAATACAATAGACCTACACTCTTAAAACAAAGGAGTAAAATCCACTCCAGTTGGAGAAGTGCATTTTCGACACTGGAAAGGAATGACTATTAACTCAGACTGAGTTAAAATCACTCGTTTGGAGTGATCCTGTCGGACTTTTAACACATAAAGGATCCACTCGAAAAGGAGAAGTGCATTTTCCAGACTGTTGGGGTGAAAATTAATCTGACTGAGTTAAAATCGCTCGTTCGTTTTAAGAGTGTAAGGTCGCAGTGTTCGGCGATCTTGCCCCCCACAAAGAAAGTCATAAAGTCATATAACTTCCGAGCAAACTCTTCCCACAACCATCGAAAACAGATTCACTTCCTAATTAGACCTTGCAATATGAGGTTGTGTGCTTCTGTCCCTGGCTTCCGTTCTTTTCTTAAAGTCTTTAAAATGATTTCTTTCTGTATTATAAATATCGTCCAATCTCTCTCATTTTCTCAATGAAATTAAAGATTAAGTATGCTCTTATGTTGTTAAGGGTCTGTTCATCGATTTGTTAAGAGAAGGTTTATTAATTTTGGTTATTTTCTTTTACAAAAACTTGAATATGAATAACTTCTTGATCGATGATAGTTTGGATTGTGGATACATTTACGTAACATGAACTATAATTTTATTTAGTTTGGTGATATTTGTGCAGAAACTATTCAAAGGGATTAAAGAAATATGTATGCCATTTGCTTTTTTGAGTAAAATCCTTTAAACTTAAAAAATATATACTAATCGTCCCTTTGATAAAAGAAAATTTACCATCAATTTTTGTTAACATTTATAAGATTTTGGCCGATATATTAAGGCATTAATTTTGAATAAACTTCCTGGGTTATTTCCAAAACATTAAAAACAACGTCTAGTCGTGTCTTCAAACGACGACCGATGTTTCAAAGAGTTGTCTTTTTCTATATATTTTAGAAAATGTAGTTATTTTTTTGCAGTTAGGTTTAAAAATATGTTCCTAACAATCAACATGAATAGTTTAGCTCAGTTAAAATACAACTATGATGGATTTTTTTTGGTAATGTTTCCGGCTGCATATTTATTATCTCCAAATACTAATATGAGGGATGTTTTAATCAATTGGGGATTCTGGTTTATTGTGCTTAAAGACTTAGTCCGGCGCTACCACCAGATTATTAGAGGGGTTTTGCTTTATTTAGCTTTGATTTAATTTGCATGCCTGATTCTTAGAACCCTGGTCTAGTGATGAGGACGACAACATGTAACTTTAAGGGCGACATCGTACGTGGTCTCGGGACTTTAGAGATAATTTCACGTGCACTCCATCTACATGGAATATTGTTTACACCTCGTTATTTAGAATCCTGGTTAAGTGACAAGGTCGACACCTGAGCTGGGACCCCAACGGAAATCTGAGCTACATCATATAAGTCTAACGCCATCGAGACTTTCAACTCCAGAGATTTTGTTAGTATATCATATATAGTGTACTCGATCACCCCAATGATTTGTGAAGGATTTTTCCTTCAGTATGAATATGTCTATTGCAGGAATTGGAGTAACGCGTTACTTGTAACAGTCACTTTTTTACAAAACGACGCCGAGAAAAAGTAATTTCAGAAAGTAACTGTAACTTAGTTACTTTTAAGTAACAACCAAATTTCGTTACTTTGTCGTTATTTTTTTCCGCTCTTCGTGGATATTTTTGGCATTTCGGCATTCGGCTTAAATTTAATTATTTTAATTTTTAACAGCGTTGAATTTTAGTTCTTCACTTTTTTTCCCGATGGTGACTATTTATTTCTTGTTTTCTTTCTTTAATTTTCTTATGACTTTAATTTTCAAGTAACTGTAATTAGTTACTTTTATATATTCTTAATTAGTACGTAACTATAACATAGTTGTTTTTAATTAAGCATTAACAAGCAATTAACGTAGTTTTTTTTAGTTAAGCAACTGTTACTGTAGCATAGTTACTTTTCAAAAGTGACTTTCTGATATCTTATGTGTTATAGGGCTAAGCCAGAACCTTCTCGGTGAGAGGCTCGTCGATTATCTACGTCGAAGTTTTTTTTAAATTATATAATAAATTTTTGGGAGTTATATTTGAAACAGTAAATAAGAAAAAAGAATTTGCTTTTCCTGTCTTTTATTTTTCGGAGAAGTTATAAAAATGTTGTGTAACTTTTTTTAGCAATGGTCGTTCAACTTTGATTGCTTATTACTATAAGTTAGCAAATATGATGTAAATATTAACAAGCATTTATATGTGAGATATTTTGACGGTTTTTTTATTTTTATGTAAGAAAATCGTACTGCTCCTGGATTTTTTAAGGTTTGTGCTCATTTCAAATACGTAAACGATTCTTCACGTAAATTTAAATACACAAAATCAACACCTATACTTTTTGCCTTAAAAAATGACATCTCTCTCGAAAACAATGGGTGGAGCGGTTTTTTTCGAAACTGTACTCCATTCCAGTGAAAATAGAATTTCCTTTCCTAGTTTAATGATATACGAAATAATTGTAGTTAGTTCTTAGTAGCTTTGAACCAACTTCAAATTACATTGAAAAGGGAAACGTCTATGCGTGACCAAGCTTGACGTTTGAAATAAGAAGAAAGCTTAAGCGTGACGGACAAATATTTTGTTTTTAAAATACTTAATTTGGTTTAGACAATTTGTATCGATTTAGCAAAACCTCGTGAAAAAAGAAAAAGTTAGTTGTTTAAAGTTACAGTTGCTACAAACAGGTGTTAAGTTAAACGAAAAATCTAAAACGTGAGTTTTTTTTATTATATTAAAAGAAACATTTTGGGTAAATGTTGATACCAAATATATTCTTTTAGAAATAGACCATTACAACAGAAAATTGTATATTTTCAGCTGCTACCATACTGTAACAAAACAGTGCCTGTCAGCTTATTTTCGTATGGTTCCTTTCCCGAAGTACTAGCCATAACATACGACATTGGTAACTTAACAGATTATTTTTTGCTACAGTAAAAGAAAAACTTTTATTGTATAAGCATAAGTTTGACAAATACGGGCTTAAAAAACGTGACAGTAAATAAAAAGAAAAATACTTTTCAAGTTTACTTAAAAATGTAACAAAATCTGGTACAGTCGGTTTCGAGATTTTGAAGGTTCCCAAAACGTTATGTTTGTTTTCATTGTACTAAGAATTTTTTATTGCAAAACAACTGAAAATATTATATTAGCAGGGGTTTTTACAGGTAAGATTCCCATTACTAAGTCAGTCAGTAGTAATCAGTAGTCAGTCAGTATTGTTGATACTTCATACTGTTGATATTTAACGTACAAGCAACTTCTACTATCTAAATAAAATTATCGAATAACATAATAGCTACTCCAATTACAAGTTTACAAGAATAGAATTATTTAACAACAGCAATACCCGGAATATAGCTTATATAATTAGTTTGGCGAATCAACCATCTATGATAGATGCTAGACATTTTAATATCGTCTTCGATGTTAAGTGCAATTCTTTCCCTAATCATTTCTCATTCTCCCCTACAGAGATTCATTTTCCCCTGTCGAATAAACAGCCCTTTGTCAAGCACTACTACTAGTAAATGAATTGCCGAATATAAAAAGAAATAAAGCCCTTAGAGAGGTTTCCGTACACCATTCCTTTTCACTACAATAATGCAAGGAAAATGCATAATGGGAAATCATCTAATGTTCTTGACCCTTTTTTCCTCATAGCGATGCAAATGCGGTGTATTGAAGCATAGTGAAGTAAGGCAGTGGAAGAGTTACGCCACTTCTACTCTCAGAAGTCTTGTGTTAAAATCAATAAAAGAAACGGATTCATTGGACGTTAAGTGGTGTAAGTCATATTTAGGTCAGTTCTTTCAGTAGTAGATATACCGCAAATGTAGCTTGATTTGGAAAATTTGCTTGCGCATATATTGAATGAAGGACATTTTAGAATAGTGTGATAACACAGTTTGAAGGGTTTGGATTTATGAAAAGTTTACTATGATTTGAAAACTTTTTTGTGAATTGCAACATTGAATTAAAAATGTATTAAAATTGTGAGTCTGATAAAACATGTAGGAAACGAAAAATTTATTTATGATAAAATGGAATAAAATATGAACTATTGAAGCTTTAAACAGCTAAAATTTTTTTTGAAAAATGACTTTTAAATTACTATTTTCGAATTTTAAAACAAATATCAAGTCAATATTTAACATAATAAAATCCATTGTCATTAAAAAACATTTATAAATATTCCATTAAAAATAATCCATTTATATATTAAAAAAACTAGATTTATTTTAACACACATTAGGAAGATTTGATAAATTGTAATTCATAACATTTTTCCAACTCTTTTGAATTAAATATTTTTGTTTGTGTTAATTAATAACTGTAAATTTCTTTTTTAGGCACTAATCACTGAGCAAAAAAAGTTAAAGAGGCCTTTATGTAGTAAATATTAATATTTACCCTTTGTGCATGACCCCTCGATTGATAAATGTTGATTCAGAATGATCCTTCTTGTTTTCTCCCATCCCGATTACCTTTTTCGAGGGAGCATTCTAAAAATGCGTTTTTTATGCCAATGGTTTGACAATAAGGTAACAGGGTTTATTTACCGATTTTATACTTATTTCTAAATACAATTCATTAATTTTCGTGTAATCGTGTTTAAAAACAGAAATATATGGCAGTTATTTATTGGTCTTGCCTTGTCTATCTTAACTCGACTATATGTTACTGGTGTGCTGTATCTGTTTGTGTTTTCTATGTTTTTACGCTTCATGAAAACTCCAATTGTCCATTTAAAATTAAGAATCGTTGGTATATCTTCAAAGAGGCAACTGTCTGATCAAAATCTCAATAATCCCTTGATAATGAGTCTTTTCCGGAAACTTTTGGTTTCGTAAATAAGTAACGAGCAGTAACTGTTTTATTGAAGGTCGAGCTTTTCAATGTAACCTCATTTTCAAACTTCAATTTATTAAAAAAAGAATTTTAGAAAGCACAAGTAACCAAATAATAAGACACACACTTTAAACGTGTAACATAAATAAAATATATTGTATATTCCTTTTACAAGATACTAAAAACATGTTTTATATAGAAATCAATATATCTGTATAAAAAAAAATCATGAAAATCTGATTTAGAACAAGGGAAATGTCGAAGGAAACCTTAAAATTTTCCAAAAAGCATTGTTGTTGAAAATTCGTTCGTATTAACTAAATTCCACTAACTTGTCAGTGCCTAACTTACGAATCAATTCTAACGCAAACTATTGTCATAAGCTTCGCTGATTATTTTAAAGCCACAAATGAATCGAAACAAAGTTTAAATTTATATACATAAAATTTCAAAGAAAACTATAAAAAAGCATTTAAAAAATAAATGTAGAACCTTTCTGCTTCGGTTTAAACGGAGAAATTTAATTCTCGTCATAACTTCACATATCATATGCAAATTTATTGTCTTTCTCTTATCTGTAAGTACTTTTTTAAAATATCACTGATTGTCTAAAGCTGCCTTAATTATATTTATCTGCTTATCAGTGACAAACTTAGATAAAATAAGGAGCGTAAATAGTGTCTGATTCATAGTGTCTGTGTTACAAAATGCTTTGTCAAAAGTGAATACAATTGAGTGAATGTCCTAATATAATTTGATGCGACAATGACACTTATACATGAGTTGCAAAATGCATATTATATATACTGTGTACAGTGGCGCAACAGAAATTACAATAAATGTAGTTAAATTATGTAATGTAATAAAGTTATTTAATGTAACTAAAATAATTAACATGAATAAAATCATTATTGAATGGAATTAATTGTTTAACAAAATGATTTATAAAGCAATTACTTATTCTATAATTACTAAAAAATAAGCTAACAGAGATAATCTCTAGGTTGCGGAAAATTAAAATTACCACTTATATTTATTTTTTTCTCACGGGCATATGCGTTTCTTTGTAAACTAGTTTTTAGATTAGGTTAGGATAAATGCTTTCGGCTGCTTATTTCTAGCCACCCTGTGGAGCTTGAATACAGCCAACTACGCCTCGTAATTCAGAAACCTGGTCATGCCCATATAGAGGGATTCAAGCAAGGGAAATCTTGACTGTCTGGTAAGCTTCTTGACCATTTAGCGCCTTGTCTGCTATTTTTTAGATGAATGAACAGAGGCTAATTGATAGTAATAGACGTTACAAGAAATCATTTTAAAGTAGGTGAAAATAATCTTTTAAGTTTATGTTTTCCATAGAGTCCAACATGGATTATATGAAAATGATTGCTTATTGTTTCATATTTATTTTGAAAAGTATAGGGTTTTAAAAGTAAGGCTTTCTTATATATTTAGCATTTTTCTAAATAATATTTATTTACTTTTTGCAAAGAGTAAGAATGTATCTTAAACATAAATTGCAACGTTTTGTTTTGTTTTAAATGTAAAAAATAGTATTGGTTTTAACATTACCTTATTTTAGTTGCTGAACATTTAAAACAAACATGTAAATGTCACATTGGCCCCCATATGTGGGGTCTTAATGGGACAGGGTAAAAGGCTAATAGGACATGCTAAATGTTGCCTTAATTAATGTTTCAAAAAAGGGAAAATGAATCAGAAAATGAGCAGAAAATTACATTTTAAAGACAACACCATTTACATAATGTGTACATAATAAAATTACTTTTTTCAAACAATTATTTCCCATCAAAAGGTGAAATATCACAGTTAAAACTCAAAATTGAAGATGCTCCCATAATTGTTGTTGTATCACTTTAAAGGGTACTTTTGTAACTAAATCCTCTAGTATTTATCCCAAACTTGTCCTCTGTTTCTGGGTACGTGAATTTAAAAAGACGGACTTTATCTTCAAATAGCGTACCCAGAGTTCATCGCTTTCAATTTCAGAAATCAATCCAACGAATAAAGAATAATTTGCTTTCTAGCAAATTTTACCAACTACGAATTATTTATTTTCACCAAGCTCTGTTCAGATGTAATTAATTAAATTGCAGGTGGAAAAATGTCACTAATAAAGCAACTTTCCCTTATTATACAAGGGAAAAAGTTCAAAAATTATAAAATTAAAGATTTCAAAACTTTTTGGCAACTTGACTGAATAAGATATTGGAGATTTATATAGATTCTTCAAGAGAAGCACAGAAATATATGTTTATACTTGTTTTATTTGACCCCATAGTTTCTGTCCCATTAGACCCCAAAGTGTTGTTTCTTTTATAAATGATCCAACACAGAAGCACGTGTATTTCACCACAGTATTTTACATACTATCCTAATCTATGATATTTCATCTACTTAAAACTATAGTTTAATTCATAAATTATTTTCATTTAATACTTCAAAAGTAAAATAAGATATTACACTTTTAACTGACTTTGGATTCTAAAAAACAACAAATCTTCTCTCTACTTCAACACATGCTCTTAATGGCCAATCTTTGGTTGTTGAAATGTGAAGTCTAACTGTTGCAATGCTGTAGTGTAGAAATATTTGTAAAAAAGTATATTTTCTCCGCTTTAGGCCCCTTGTCCCATTAGCCCCCCACTCTCCCCTATACATTTTAGTTACCTCATGCAAGCACTATGTATTTACTATTTTGAAATGAATAAAGTTGTGATACTAAAAAGAAGTCTTCGAGAGAAATCTTTCTACCTCTTTAATTGTCAATCTGTTGTTTAGAAAACAAAAACACTTTTAAAAAAATCTTCAAACAATACAATAGACTGATGTCTGAAATAAAACAGATATACTTATTGAGGAAAAAATAAATCAACCACGTAGATAAAATAAAAATAGTTTTCTTGTTTCAGAAATAATGTTGCAATTTTTTTATTCTCATTAAATTCAGAAAATAAAAACTATATCTGCATTCTTTTTTATTTACCATTTTGAAAACGAAATGTATAAAATGAAGTTACTAAAACCTTATACTGCCATAAATTGTTTAAAGAATTTTTTTTTCAAAAAGTTAATCTGAGTTCTTTCCTAATAGTCCAATTTATATTCTCATAAGTTACTTAATAATTTAAGCTGAGAGAAAAGTAAGTTTGTTTTCTTATAATGCCATTAACTATTCTGGCGAGAAGTAAACTAGGAGAAAACTTTTGTTTGCATAATTTTAAGGCTAGTTTATCATAAAGAAATCTAATCTAACGACAAACCTTAGTTCTCATATCTGTAGACTCTTCCAATAAAAAGTGATATGAAGGATAAGGGGATGTTTTTTTCTTTTTATATTAATCTGCCATTTTATGATAGTCAGGTAATCGAAAAGATATACAATGAGATATTTATATAGGAACTTTCGTGTTTCAGTTAACTATTTCTAATGGTTTAAAAAGAAAGAAAAATTATCAAAAAAAACTCTGATTTAAAAGACAATGCATTTTTTTCTAGCAAAAAATATCTTTAAGAAAGTTTAATTTTTAAATATTTTTATTTTAGTCTTCATATAAGTACACTAGCATTTGCCTATTTTCATATTTTATGATTAAACTATTTACCATTTTCATATTTTATGATTAAAATATTTGCCTTATTTTCATATTTAATGATTAAACTATTTGCAATATTTTAAGTGAGGTTTATTCCGAATGAGTTTTTAATAAAAAGTAAAGGTTTACGTTATTTATACTCGGTTTTGCCTAAATTTAATGTTTACAGTTTCGGTTTAATTTAAAACACGTGTAGTGATAATTTAAACGATACTTTATTTTTGTAATATCAATATTTACTAACTCAAGAGCAATAAGTAAATGCAAATGGTACTTATACTTCCATCATTTACACATTTTCTTTTTTCTTTTGTTGTAAAACAATATAGATTGTTAACAATACTAAGGTACAATGATTTGTTCAATAGCTCTGGCTTTTAGTAATGAGATAATCTTAAAGTATTTGCCCCATGTATCTCAATTCATCTAATGTTTGTAATATACTCTTATATCCAATACGTCTTCAAAAATAGTATGACATTCATAGTAGTATTTCATAGTAGTGGCATTTAAATAAGCTTAGTACATCAGGAGATATTTGCCAATTTATGACTCAATATAAATATTTCTATTCATCGTTTATTAACAATTGTTGTTCAAATGATATATTATAACTTATTTTGTATAAGTAGCAGATCAACAAAGTTATTATTATTATATTTTTAAATATTGAATAGGTAAATTGTTTCTTATATCTGTAATACATTAAAAATAGTGTTTTAACAATTTGCATGTTTATTATCTTAACTTTATTAATTATACGACATCGCTTTAAATCTTAAACCCATTAAAGTATTAAACATTTTTTTGCGAAAATAAAATGAAAGTTAATTGCAAAAACTAATAATTTAAATTACATTATAGGATTTATGGTCATGAAACGGGAAATGTTTCCTTTATTGTTTTATAAATCTAAATTAATGCGATCTCTTTTTAAATTGCATTATTAATGGATAATTAATTGATGCCTTAAATTAATTTGCCCACTGTTAAATTTATCTGAAGTAATAATAAAAACTAAAGACTAAGATCCAAGTTTAAAGAACTGTTTCTTTCTATAATATTTAAAAAGTTATTCTTTTGCTCTCTATATTTATATACTCTCCATGTGTTTGAATCATTTGAGCTAAAATTAATTGATGTTTTATAAAATTAAAATATCGCAGTAAAAGATATGAATATTTTAGTAGTTTATAATTGCAATTATAGCATTTTACAGAAAAGTAATTGAATCATCAATAATTCATAATTATGCAAAATAGTTTGAAAGTTGTTTTTTTCTTATAAACCCTAAATGGATTCTATTATGAATATAAGTTCCTCCAATATACAATGTGAAACTTTTTTATTTTAAAACTAAAGGTTTATAGTTTAAAACTTAAATCAGTGTCTTTAATTAGAAAAACAATTTAGTTAATGTTTACATGATCATTTTTTTATTCCTTTTAAAATTCTAACTACCAATAACTAAATTTACAAACTATCAACGAGAAAACTTCCTTAATTTAATTCAAATTATCTTAAACAATTTAAACCCCTCTAGCTAAAAACACTAACACATGTTGTTAAACTTTTGTAATTAAAAAAAGTCCTTTCTTCAGAAAATGTTTCCAGCCTTTGTATTATATTCCGTGATGTAAAAATTCTATTTTGAAAATGTATTTAATTTAAACACGTGAAGATTTTGTTTAAAGAAACATTGTATGAAAAACTAATAAAGTTTTGTCGATACGATATTAAAGTACAAAGCTCGCAATTAAAAAAATTACTGTCTTAAAATAGTTAATGACTCTTTTTTTAACACTAGCAGCATAGAATGAAAATACAATTGAAACAATGCAAGCTTTTCCTTAATGCGGATGAATCCTTAAACGAAAGTTTTTATGTAACTTCTAAGCTCTTAATTTTTAATTCTCTTCTTGTAAATGATAGTTTTATATTTTGCAAGCAAAAAACTTCACAGAGAAAGATTTTGTTCAATAACTTGTTTTTAAATTGCTAGTGTATCATGTCTAGCGATTATAATTTTTCATAATCTATTGGGCTTAAAATCTTGATTAATTTTCATTTGTAGTATTAATTTTTACTTGGGGTACAATGTTTCGAAAGATAAGTCTTGTGAAAATAGTAGAAGTAAATTATTCAAATAAATTCCTAAGAAACACATTTAAATAATGTATATATACATCCTTCAGTTTTGCACATTATTTCCCAACAAAACTATTTTTTCGATGAACTTTAGATAGAACTAGACTTTTTGATGAAATTGTATGCCCAATATTTTTGAGGAAACCAGAATTTCAAAGATTTTCACGTACAATTGGTAGTTGTTTATTTTATGAATTATTCCATATAAAAGCCTTATGTATAGTACTTGAAATATATCCTTCACCGTATTTAGTCGATCTTACTGAACTTCATAAATCATGTATTTCTATTTGTTATTTTTTCTTTTGTGTATAATATTTCAACCAGAAACTCTACATAGTGTTCAAATAACATAGACCATTGCGATCTTCATATATACATGAAAAGATTTACTTAAAAAAAGTCAAATGTCAGTCTTATATATTAGTTTTTTTAACTCAGCAATCTAAGATTATACTCCGCTTCGCTAAAAGTCAAGGCTTCCACAAATGTATGACACCAATAAACTTTATATAAAAGTCATTTTATTGACTTAAAATTATCGCTTCAATAAAAAAATGAAGCTATAATACTTTATCTGTTCATTACATATAGTATTTATGTATTTTTATTAAGTGAACTAACGTATATGGTTTAAAAATATAACGTGATTTGTTTTTAAACCGTGTTGTTCATCCATATAGCTTTACTTGTAAACTATTTTTATGAACTTTTTATTTACTTTTTCTAATGAACTCAATTAAGTTTAAATTTCGATTTAATCAACATAACCCTATCAATAAAATAATGTAGAAAACCAACATTGCCATACCAAACAAAACTAAATATTTTTACTATCAAAATTAAAAATTGTAATTATTATTACAGTGAAAATACTAATTAATTTACAAAAAACACAATTGCATTTTATATAAACTAATTAAAAAGTTTAAAGCTATCACTTTTTAAAGTTATTTACAATTAAAACTCTTAATTTAAAATATCGAGATGCTTAAAAGTATAAAATAAACGTTGTTTAGCAACGAAATACCGAGTCGCGTAAAAAATAGACACATATAAAGACTTTAGTTAATTAAAAACTTCCTTCTTCTAAGAATCAATATCGGGGGATAAGGTAACTTTGGTGTAACTAAGTCTAGGAGAACTTTTAACAAGAAAGCTAAATGCTATTTTTAGTGAAATAAAAGCATATGTGTTTATAAAGGATGACAATGAAAAAAAAACACGTGGGGTACCTCTTTCGAGTCACTTAATAATACGAATTAAAGTGAGAATGAATTAATGAGTTAAATAATTCTGTAAATTCATTTTACAGTTAGGCAACTACCAAATAATAAAATATTTTAAGTGTATCGTTTTATAGTTTCACAAATAATATTCATGAATTCCATATCAACAACGTATTCAGGTGTTGGCTCGTCACTTGACTGTGGTTCTAAAATACGACGCCCGTCGCCAATAGCCCTCTTGTTGCTCTAGTGCGACGATAATTCACCTAACCTAACATAACCAAATCAACAACGACGAAATTGAAAGATGTCAACGTTATGATATCTATACTTAACAATATTTTAAATTAAATTATGGCAAATTAAACTAGCAGATTGGACCCTAACGTTTTTAAAACTTGTCATCCTTTAAAGGTTAATCAAGCAATATCAAAACAAACAGCAATTACTTTTTTTTTTAATGTTAAAGCTTAAGTCTTTTAACTATTCAAAAAACAAGTTCAATGACGTTTTTTCCTGCGACTGTTTCTGTGTGACCCACTGAATGGGTCATAGTTAGGTCGCGACGCTTCGGTGAATAGCTTACCTTAAAAATAGTTTGAATATATAGTTTTAATTTCAAAAGAAAAAGTTCTATGGGTTGAATTATAACTCAATAATATCGTTTTCAATCAAGCGCTCCAATGTTGCAAGCATTACCACATTGTCTTTTTTTTATTAAGATATTTTTTTATGTAAATTGATCCTTATAGAATATATGTCATACATTTTTATCATATATAATTATATATTTCATCACCAATACATTTCTGATAATATATTTTTATGTCTGTTACGGCTAATATGTGATTAATTAAGTTATTATTAGTAATGATTAGTTTTATTAATAATAATCGATAATTTACATCGTAGTATATCGATAATGACAGTAAATTAGGGTAACAAAATCCATTTTCATAAATCTCCTTATGTTGAAATAGTTATTTGTTTCATTGTTATTTTTTGCTTTGAAGTTGCCTCAAACTGATAGAATGTTTAAATATTGCTTCCCCCCTCCCCCGTACGTCAAAAGTTATTTGCCTAATATTCAAAAATTGCAATCCTTAGTTAAAACTAAACAGATTGTTTTTTAAGCAGTTATTAATTTCTTACAAAACAATATGAATTAAAGTTACGCACAAATGAAATCCCTTTTTTAAACTTAATTTATCTTTAATTCCATAATATTTATTAAAGATTTTTTTTTCATTAGATCCATGACAGTTTCAATTAGTACACTTTTTAAATGTTCAGATTTAATTATTTTTCATCGAGAAACATGTCTTTTGAATAACTTTCTCTACTCTTTGTAATCATTTATGTATAAAATTTTATTAGAGAAACAAGACTATGCAAAATATTTAAACTCGGCTCTACTTAAAATTATTGTTTATAACTACTGTTTATTTAAAATGCATAAATTATTTTAAACTATACTTTATTTTAATAATATCAATATTTACGAACTTTATTTTTATTTGAATAACTGTTTATTGTATTTAAGTATAACTAGAAAATAACCCCTCAGCTATTACTTATATATTTTAATAAAGTGGTGTACTTTAAGTTTAAAACTTTTTAAAATGTTTTACCACTGTTTAAATACCTAATACTAATGTTGATTAAATGACTTTTTTAATTGTTATGACAAATGATAATTTAAAGAAAATTAATTTTTGTGATAACTAGCATGTTCTAACACATGATTTCAATAAAACTGATTTAAAAATGTATTTAATTTTTTTAGCTGCTAATAATTATTATTAAATTCAAAATGACTCAATTGTTTAATAATACACATTAAAAATTAATTTATAAACATGCTATGTTGATATTAATTGCTATAACCCAGAAAGTTTATATTTTAATCATATTTAACTATATAATTTTTTTTAAATGCTTATATATGGCTTAAACAATCTCGTTAAAAATTCATTTTTTTCGCATATTCATTTTACACATAATTATAAATATTTTTAAAAAACCATTACTTTTCAATAATTTACTAATTAAAACAATTATTTTTTCACAATAAACCATTTGAAAGAAATATTTGAAACGCGCGCAAAGTGAAAAACGCTGAATAAGCAAAATTGGACTTACCTGGGAAATTCTTTCAACTCCTTCCGGAGATATAACTTGAGAGAAGAGATGCGCTCCACTATTATCTTCGCTGCGAAGTTCCCTCTGGTTGAAACGTATTCCAATAAACTACCAAAAACTTACCTTTAACTTCAAAAGCTAGAAAAAATCAATAAAAATCCAACTCGACGTTTTATAAAAACTTTTTTTCTTTTTTTCATAACTTTAAAGCACAACATTCGAAGCTTATATGTACAGCGGAAAAGCGGAGCGAATAAACGACTGATTTCTTAACAAAGAATGAACGAAGAAGGGGGAAAAAGTTATGATCGAAAAGTAGATATGTAACGCGAATATGATACATATTTTACAGTGCAATGATGCGGAGACACCGATGTTACGTCTTTGCCAATCTCAACCGAAGTGTCTCATTTTCCCGTTCCAAAAAATCATTTTCCAAATTTAACTTTTCGATTTCGGCTCGGAAGACCCGAATCTTCTCAAGTTCAGCAGCGACATCGAACCCTGAAGGCCTGACCTGTGTCCATCCTGACGGTTTCTTCTTGTGCAACCTGGCTTCTTGCAGAACTTTCTCCAGTTCTTCGACTTTGTCCTCCAGACTGACAAACTCGCTCACCAGGTCGCTTTGGGTCATGTTCTCAAGCCTTTCGTTGTGCAGATCCTCGTAAGTCTGCACAAACTCCTTTTGCAAGAATTCCTCTTCGTCTTCAGGAGAGCTGTAGAACTCTTCAGAGGAACCAGCAGCATGCGATTCCCTGTATCTGAACCCATTGGCAATGGCTTTGTAGTCTGGCTCTTGGACATTGTGGTCTTCGATCAGGAATTGGGTTGTGTTGTAAGGAGCCAAGGGCAAACCAATTGCTGTCATCTCTTCTCGAATTCGGACAGCTCTTCTTGCTTCTCTTTCTTCTTTTCGACGTTTTTCCACCCAGGTCAATTTGCAATAAGGCTTCCATTTCCTCTTCCTGCGATTTTTTCTCTTGGAGATAAAGTTTCTGTAATTCGAATATTTAAACTTTTTTGGTCCAGAATTAATAGCTTTCTTCTTTTTGGATTTTGACTTTTGTGCATTACTATTTGGCATCTCCCGAGTGACAGTCTCCGAAAGTGACAGAGTCTCCTCCGGACTGCACGTGAAAGTCTCCCGCGGAACGACGAAGTCCACTTTAGTCATCCCGATCCAACCACTGACGATCTCGGCAACAGCTGACGCGAGCTCTAGGCAATGATGAAACCGACCACATCAAAATCCGAACGAAAACTGGTGCTCGTACGCGTGGAGTGGTTAAAAATATAAGGGTGGTGGCCGACTACTCCGCGGGAAAAGTAGTTCCTTGGAAATGTAATCGGAAAAGTTAGAATTTATTCTCGGCATAATTATGCACTCCCTTTTGCTGATGTATTTCAATTGTTTTGCCTGAAACAGTTTTAGATACTTAGTTTATCATTTATCTTTACTTTAAATAACGAAAACACGCACTCAAAATTCATTCTATTCACCTAATCGCACATGTTTTTATTTACCAATAGAGGCGCCATCTATGTAACAAAGGCTGAGCTATTCTGAAAATAGTAATTTTTTCAAACTTCTGAAACCGTCTATAATTTTTTCCCCCGGGTATCTTAATTTTTAATTTGCTTCTCATATGCATTTACTAAACAATAAAAAGTGTACTTAATTTGTTTTAAGAGTCTAGAAAACTAATATACTTCATCATTTCACAATTTCAATAGTTAAATATTGTTATTTAGTGTTTTTTCATTTATTGCTTCTATAAAATTATTTTAAAAAATAGTTGCTTCTATAAAATTATTATAGTAAAAAATATTCTTAAGTTAAAATTAAATTAGTTTAATTTGGAATTTAATTAATGAGTAATATTATAGTTTTGGTGAATTAAAATGGCATATACTTCAAACTTTAAATAAATAAGCAACATTAGCAACTTTGGCTCTAATCATTAATATTCTTCTACTACTGAAACTTTAATAAAAATTATAACATCCAATGAAGAATCAATTTTTGTATATAACATCGATTGTCAATAAAAAATACTTGGCCATTTTATTTAGTAAATTACTATTTCTGGCGTCGATCTAAATTACTATTATAGTGAAGAACCAAATCGAGTAAAAATAATAAAAACATGTATTTGGCTGTTAATGCATAATTAAGTTATCTTTTTCCCAGGAGACTGTTCTTCTTTGCTTGCATCCACTTAGCAACTATTTTTAAACTGTTCTTGTCGCAACATTTGCTTTAGTTCCTAAGATAATGGACTTGATTGTACGATAAAAAGACAGTTAAAAGTTGATATAGCAGAAGAACGATAAGTAATATTTGCCTAATTTTTTTTTGTTTCAAAACAAACATCTTTGACTGTTTTAAACAAAATAAATAGTAATAAAATAATAAAATAAATAAATAATAACAAATAAAAATAACGTATTAACCCATTTGTAAATTTGTGATAAATTAATTCGACACGTATTAAATAGTAGGAAAATCCACAAATGATCACGAGGTTGTTCAAGTACACTGAGATAGACCTACTCGTTAAACTCAATAACGACGGTTGTCATCTGAAAATAAACCTTCTGCTTAGATTTTTCTAAACAAACAAAATATAAGACAAATAAAGACCATAGTACTAGATAATTTAGTGCAGGGTGGTTGTTATAAACAAATTAATTTACACGAAAAACTTTTTTTAAACTTAGTAAATTTTTAATTCGGTAAGGAAGGCGTTAATGGCATTCACAAATGCATCTATTGAGTTAAATCTGTTTAGTACAGAGTCCCGAGTGCCCGGATGGCCGAGTGGTTTGGACCATTAAGTTAGCCCGCTAAAACGGGTGCAAATAACCCTTTAAAATGTTGAAACAATTATATAAAATTAAACTGTTGACAATGTATTAATATGGGATAATGTAATAAAAAAAACCATTTAAACTGACAAAAATGTTACGCAGAAAATGTATGCAAAAAAAAAATTATGGTATAAATTAGCTTTAAAACTATTTAAAAAAATTAACTTATTTAATCAGATTATTATTATATATTCAAAATAAATATTATCTAAATTAAATTTCCTTTTTTTGTCCCGCTTCTCCTAAAATTAGATATTCGTACCAAAAACATTTAGTTCTTCAAAAATTAAAAATTGATAAATTGATTATTGCTCCCCCCCCCCCCCCCCCAGATAATGTATTCTTTTACGTTGTTAATTAGGTTTTATCATTAAAGTGTTTCAAAAATTGCTAATTAACTCTGCATTGTACTCTCATTAAAAGTTTGCTTAGGCTTTTTTACTGTAGTAAATTGGGAAAATAAACCAAACCAGATTCATTTCGAAAAGGTAACTTTGGAAATTAAGCAGTACTTTTCCCTATCGGTATCATAGTCAAATAATCATAGTTAAGGTTTACTACTTTTAAGCTTAAGATACGGTATTAATTTTTTTATCTTTCTTATTATTGTCAAATGACCAAAGTTAAGCTTTACTATTTTTAAGTGTAGGATAAAATTCAATATTCCATATTATTTTTGCTGGGTCTTTAATTTAAATAAACCAGCAAAAAGGGTTACTTTATTTGGGTATGTAAGGAATGATCTAGTGTTAAATCTCAAAGCAAAAAAAAAATAATAATAAATTTGCTTTTCCTACTTATTCAAAGTTGCGTTGGAAAAATACAAAAAAATTATTGCGACGAAATAATAATGCATGGTTACCACAAAAATTGTGTTGAAAGGTGCAACACGCTTGTATTCTTCCGAAATGTAGTTCTAAATAAATAATGTGTTTACCAGTTCATAATTATCTTTGACAGCTTATCAGTGTTGAACGTTTGTCCAATTTCTTTTATATGTCTAGCTTTGCATGTCTTGCTACTTCTTGTGTTTATTTTTTTTATCTTACTTTCCACGTTTCAAGATTTTGAAGATCCTTTCCTCTGCATTTCATTAACACTGTATTTAAAATAACAAAACTGGACAACTTTCATAAGTACATCTAGTTTTTTAAAGAAAGAATATTTGACTTGTTTGTACCAATTGGGCTTAAATCTTTTACAAAATCGGCCATTCTTTTTACTCACATGCCTTTTAACCCAGGGAAGTTCATCGTTAGTTTTTAATTGTATCATAATGAATGTATTTAAAAGACACAGTGCATTTAAATGCATTCATGCATCAGTAACCGGTGATCACTACTTTGGACTTTATTGCTTTAAATCAAACTTAAATAAATGTAAAATAAATTGATCCCAATTGGGGTTGCAAACACATCATATATATTTAATACGTTAGGTAACTGCTTATGTTGTAAAATTATATTGGTTTGCGATACTGAGGCATTATTAGCCGAGGGAGAAATTTGGCGTACAAATCAACATGAAATATTAGCCGACTTCTTTTTGGGGCGTGAAGTTTAACAAATTTTAATGGCGCTGAATATTTTACCCGTATCTAAAAGAATACATTAAATAGTATGTAAAAATACAGGGTGGACACTCGATATTCGGAGTGGTCTGTAGCTTTAATGAATAATCCAAATGCACAAAACTTTGAGACACTTACCAATCAAGAAGGGGGGGGGGAGGGGGGAGAATGGAATCATAAAAAACAAACTCGTCTCTTGACCAGGGTTCTAAATTACGTGGCGTAATTGGATGTGTTGGCCGTAATTAGCCATAATTGGCTACGCCTCGTAATTAGAACATTGGTCAAGGTACGAGTTTCATTTTTACGATTCCATTCTTTTTCGTAAAAAAGAAACTCGTCTCTTGACCAGGGTTCTAAATTACGAGGCGTAATTAGCTGTGTTGGCCGTAATTAGCCATAATTAAAGACGCCTCGTAATTTAGATTCTGGTCAAGAGACGAGTCTGTTTTTTTATGATAATTATTTTTTATGATTATTTTTTAGAATTCTGTCTTTTTTATGATTTCATTCATTTTCCCCCTTTTTGATTAGTAAGTGTCTCAATTTTTGATGCATTTGGATTATTCATTCAAGCTACAGACCACTCCGAATAGCGAGTGTTATTTTATAACCACCCCGTACGTACATCCACGCACTACCGCACACGCACTTTAACTTCTACCAGCTGTAGACAGCCGATCACCAGCTCGGATTTTATCCATATCTTTCACATCTCCGAATTTTTTCCTCTTCTTCGAAAGCCCTATATTTGTTCACCGTTTGCAATAAACCGCTGCGGAAATCACATTTTCTAGTTAAGAAACAGTTCCCGAATTTCGGAATCGATTAAGACTTGCGAAATTCCGGGGCAAATGCAGTTTCGTAAAGTGAATTTCGTACTACTATTTAGGACGTAGCTCTGAGATTATTTTATTGAGGTAGTTAGCAAAACGAAAAAAGACCCAGTTCAGCGTGCCTCAATAAGCAAAATCCCAATTTTTCCATTGGTTTAAAATGTGCTAAAGGAAACGTATACTCCTCAGAAACTAACAGTAAAAAATACTTTTCGTATATCGTGTTACAGATTAGTACTGAACTATTTTAAAACTAGTAACTGTCGAATTATATACAGGGTGGTAATAAAATAACGCGCCCTATTCGGAGTGGTCTGTAGCTTGAATGAATAATCCAAATGCAAAAACTTTGAGACACTTACTAAACACGAAGGGGGAAAAAGAATGGAATCATAAAAAACAAACTCGTCTCTTGACCAGGGTTCTAAATTACGAGGCGTAATTGGATGTGTTGTCCGTAATTAGACATAATTGGCTACTCCTCGTAATTATAACCTTGGTCAAGAGACGAGTTTCTGTGTTATAATTCCATTTTTTTTTCGGAAAAAAAAAGAAACTCGTCTCTTGACCAGGGTTCTAAATTGCGAGGCGTAGTTAGCTGTGTTGGCAGTAATTGGCCATAATTGACGACGCCTCGTAATTTAGATTCTGGTCAAGAGACGAGTTTGTTTTTTATGATTATTTTTTAGGATTTTGTCTTTTTTATGATACCATTCTTTCCCCCCTTCTTGATTAGTAAGTGTCTCAATTTTTGATACATTTGGATTATTCATTCAAGCTACAGACCACTCCGAATAGGGAGCGTTATTTTAAAACCACCCTGTATGTTAAGTTATACAAGTTATTTTATCTAAAAGTAGGTGATCAGTTGAAAAAAAATTAGATGAAATTTAAAAATTCTAAACGCCAAAAATGTCAAACTGGGAAGATTAAATCAGTAAACAACGTAGATTATTGGCGCAAATAGTTTATTTGTGCATATTTATGTGTTTGTGTGGGCTTAAGACGCAATATGTAAATTTGCACTAATAAACTATTTGCGCCAATAATCTACGTTGTTTACGTCATGAATCTTCTCATGCTTCATGCGCGAAGTGGAGATCTTTTCTGAACGTATAAGCGAATAGTGGGATTAGAAATCTAGGCTGGAAAATAAGGGCTGCTTTGGAAGCACATAATGCATATTGGTCTGACAATGCTGTAAACAACATTTTTGTCGGATAATTTTTGTATTTGTATAAACACTTTAAAACATTCATTATAAACGGATTTTGATAGTAATTCGTCCAAAAACTAGAATGAATTAACTATTTCCAGTTTGATTGTAGATACTACATTAGAATACATACGTAATTTTAATCTTTTAACTCATTTTTGTTAAAAATCAATTCCGTGTAGATTACTTCTTGTAACACAAAGTTTCTAGTAGGCAGCTAATATGTGATTGATCATGTATAAAATGAATATTACATGTTTAAAACAAATTTAATGTCGTTTTATTAATGGGACATAGATTTTAGTAAAAAAATAAACTCCTAGTTTCGGTCAGTTTTTATTCAGTCGAAGTAACGTTGTTGCACTAGAGCTATACCTCGGCTATTAGTGACCTTGAACTGCAATTGAAGAGCAAACATTCAAACCCCGAATTTTCCAACATTGACATAGCTCACTTTGGCTTTTAAACATCAACACACAGGATTAAGTTAACTTCGCTAAGCATGTAAACAAAAGTGACCTAAGTCATGTAGGTTTGGTTTGAATTATCGTCGCACTAGAGCAACACGAGGGCTATTGGCGACAGGCGTCGTATTTTAGAACCACAGTCAAGTGACGAGCCGACACCTGAATAGACACCCAACGCAACCGTTAAGGGCGACATCGTACGCAACGTTAGGACTTTGAAGTATTTTTAACGTGCACTCCCTTACACGGGGTATTATTCGTCGGACATTTTTGGCTGCACGGGCCGTTTATAGGTCGGCAGCTATTTTGGCGATGCCCGGACCCGAACCTGGGACCTTTCGCGTGCTAGGCGAGTGTCTAACCGACTGGGCTCCCCAGCCCCCCTAAGTCATGTTGGATAACTCTGGTTTTGAATGTTATCTCCTCAATTAGGTAATGAGACAAACAACTCGGAGATAAATCTTCCAGGAGCAGACAGGCACTACAACATTCTCAAACCGATGCGATGCAAAGACTTTTTTTCTTTCTTTTCCAAGACCCTTCGCTACATGTGAGTCACTCTCGTACGCTCCCTTTCCCCTGTATTGTTACACAAAACATTTCCTCACGTCGAGGGCAGAGACATAACATAGAGTGGACTGCGCATTAATAGTAAAGCAGCTTAGGGATGGAAAACCAAAACCGGTTTTCAAAAAACCGGTGGTCCCGGTTTTGACTGAAAACCGGTTTTTTTGTATGAGGCCCTTTGAAACCGAAAACCGGTTTTTTAGGGAAAAACCGATGGAAAATGGAAAACCGGTTTTTTCTGGAAAACCGCCATCCCTTGCAGATTAGCATTATGTCCTAAACATCATAAATCGCCAAGAGGGGAAAGGTTGCTACATATGGCAACTTAACGCTACCGTTTCGTTACGAACTATTCCAAATTGTCGCCAGACCTGAATATCAGCTAGCAAACCGAAGTGGAGACTACCATCAATACCCAAGTCACGTGGGTTTCTACCAATCACGGCAGCTTGAATTTCTTTTAATGTTTTTGCAGACGATTTTTTGAGCATTGTTGGTATTTTTCTCTTTTGGCTTTTTCATTAATATTTAATTACATTCTTTTAATCTCTGAGCATGAATCGTGAATGTTGTACTCTTAATTCAGTAACGTTTTGTGCAAGATGCCAAATGCTTGTGAATTCCTAATTGTAAAGAGGGGTATAAAAAAGGATTAGTCACACTTCACGGGTAAAATTTATTTAGTTCTGCATACTTTTAGTACGTGTGTGTTCTTCATAAACTATAATTTCTATCGAGGGAATTTATTCTAAAAGCTCTTTTATACTGAAGAATCATATCCATGATTAAATCAACGTTGTTAGAACTCTAATTATAATAAATATTTTGGGCCAAGTCAATTAAATTAATGGTCTGAACATTAGACAGCTTAGAAGTAGAATATTTTTTTACAATTTGGTCAAAACGAAACCTGTTTTTGCAATAGTGTTTGAGTTATTTATATTTAAAAAGTAGAACATTTGCTGAATTTGGAATATATTGATGTGTTTTAGAAAGTTGATTTATTCCAGGTGAAATAAAGGAAGAAGCAATATTTAAAAAAAAAAATTGATTTTTTTTTAAATCGGACCGTTAGAACGAAAGTTATAGAGACGGCAGAAAATGTTCACCATGTCAATTACCAACTTATATTACAGCAACACTCTACATAAACCTACTAATGTTCTTTTAAATTAATTTTTAATTAAGAGTCCACATTCAATTGTTCAAGTAATCTTAAATAGACTCACAAAATCAGAGAAATAATCTGATACCTATTAAGAGGATCTTAAAATACTAGCGATTCATCCTTGCTCCTTCCCAAGCTTCTTTATCATAACATTAGATTGTCGGCCTCTGTGTTCAGGTCGTTGTGGAAAAACTCGCCAAATGGTAAACTCGCCATAGATGCGAGCCAAACGCGACACAGTCATGTGACTGTGTAAGTTAGATGTTTAGGACACTTTAGGTTTGCCAATGCGCAGTCCACTCTATGTTATGTCTCTGGTCGAGGGGTAGTTTCTTTCAAGAAAAAAAAAGTAACTGTAACTCATTTCCCCAAAACAAACATGTTGCTTTATTGTTTGGTTTGCATTAGTCAGATTTACACTCGGGCTACTGGCAACGGACCTCAGGTGACGAGTCGTTACCGTTACCTCATAGAAAATTGCAAACGCATGTAATTTTATGGTACAATCTCATTGCACCCAACTAATTACACACATGTTTTTAACTCATAACTTCTAAGGGGGAAATGGGGAAATAAGGGGGAATGGGAGCGCTGGACCGGGGGTCTCCAAACTCAAGTGCCTCGATGTTAATCCAATATAGAAAAAAAAAAAACATTTTCTCTGCAACATTTCTCTGGCTGTAGTGAATATTTTTACGAACGTTTTTTTTTATTTAAATAATAAATGAAGATAGCTTACAGGTCCCTATAATCCCACTTTATAAAACTGCTTCGAAAACTTTTTGTTAAATTATTTATTCGAAACTTTAAAAAAAAAATTCTAACTTATTTCAAAAAGTGGGATTGTCGGGACCTGTAAATCAGCTGCATTTATCACATAAAAAAATCCGTTTGTAAAAATATTCAATACAGCCGAAGAAATGCGGCAGGGAAATTATTTTTCTCCATTAGATTAACACTGATGCACTTTGCTTTGGAGACCCGCCGTCCAGCTCGCCCATTCCCCTTAATGAGGAATGGAAGCCGTAGTCGGATCTACAAATCGAACTCCTCTCTATGTAAATCCAATCGTGAAGGATAATTTTCTAAGCCAACTCTTACTCCGGAATATTTTTGCAAAAAAAATTTTCCTAAGATATATGTAGCCGTCTTACGGGGCTATTTAAAGCCACTTTTTGAAATTAGGTGTAATATATCGTCACTTAAGTTCCCACATGTGCTATCTAATTGTTGTGAAAGGATCAGATTCAAGGTACAGTAACCCATGGCTTGAATTTTTCGCATTTGGCGATAAATAATTTTTTTGTGGCAACCTTCTGCCTTCGACTGATGATTCAAATTTCTTTGACTTCGCAATGATGACGTTTTCCGAACAGCCGGTGCTAAATGAACAAACATTTTTTTCGGCTCTCCCTCGTGTAGCTCTAATGCGACGATAATTCAAACCTATCCTATCATTTTGGTTGGGTTTTCAGCCGACTTTTGGCACGATTTTGAAAAGTTCGCCAAGGGTTACAGTTCAGTAAATTTCTACCATTTAGTAAAGTTAGATAGCACATGTGGGAACTTAAGTGACGATATATTTTTAATTTAAAATAGATAATTTTATAACGAAATAATCGAACTAGATTGGCTTAGAAAAATATTTATTTTCAATTTGATGAACACATAGAGAAAACTTCGGTTTGAGACTTGGTTCCCCGCTCCCAATCCATTTAACCTTTTCGAAATGAATTCATGCATATAAAGTATTTTTCACAGTTTTCTAACCATCAAAATAAACTAATCTTATCCTCAAAAATATCCTTAAAACATATGATAATAAAAAAAGTATGAATGAATGATTTAATATATTTCGACAAAAAATATTATAAATAAATATTTAAATTACAATATTTGGTGTTTGTATATTAGATCCTGTATAGTTTGCTCATAAGTGTTGACACATCAATGGCAAGACTTAAAGTTACACAAGACATCGTTAACTTGTTTGAAACAAGTCGAGAAAAGAATGAAATCTGATAACACGAGCCTTGTAAGAATGAAACAAAGGATATCATAATTTAAAACACTATACTTGATTCATGAAAATGTAAAGTAGTTCTGTATTCTCTGTAGTTTTTTTAATGCGATATAATCGGTTTCAATAATTTTAATTAAAGGGATTAATCTTTATTAAATGAGTTAAGTAAATGTAATTTAAATTAATTTTAATGAATTCAATAAACGTATAAACAAATTTTAATTTCTTTTAAATAAAAATAAATTTATATTTCATTTCAATTATTCACTGGTAGTTTCAATTAAATAAGTAAAACTAAATTTAAAATCATAATAATATTTGGATTTTAATCAGTATAAACTAATCTAGATTAATTGCAATTGAAATTATTTTAAGTTTATTAAGTGATTTAAATTATAATACTTAAGTTCATATTGTTTTATTTTACAATAATTTAAAGTAAGAGAATAAAATATTTAATATATGTATTGTACTTCTAGTCATTTTTACATGCATAAAATGAATCTACTAACACGGATCATTTTCATTAAAAAAAATGAAAGCAAAAAAATGAAAATGATGTAATACAAAACATTATTAATGATAAACCAATAAATCTTACAATGTATAAACTTTTAAAAGTTCACTACAAAAAGAAAAATTATTGGCAAATTTGCAAAATATTTGATATGCTTACGTCAATAAAAAAGATTTTTAAGAATATTTATGTTTGAGGTACACTATTCATCATGTGTCACTTGTCGTAAAATGTTAAAATATGAACTGTCAAGCTACCGAAATAGATAAAATAAAAACAGATTTTTCTCTGCAAACAATATTTTTTAGTTTTGTTTAAATAAAGTTTTCCAGGTTATTTTTTTTCTGGAAAATATCGCGATAAAATATTTTAGTTTATTTTCCAGGAATGTTAAAAACTAGTGGAATATAAATATACTGATTTAAATAGCCATGGGGAAATGTTATTTTAAAGCATTATCAAAATAGCTGAAGATTATAATATTATAATTTAAAATGGCTATTTTTATTGTTGTGTATAATATGCATAATTATTTAATTTTTACAGGCAATATTCTTACTTAGGGCTAAAAAATATTCAAAGTGATTCCGTAATCGAGTTTTCTTGAGTAATTAATATGTGTTTTTTAAAACAGTATTTCCCTAAAGATAAAGAAATGAAAAAGATCCATACATCATTTTCTTTATTTGCTATGAAAATTAAGGATAAATTCCCATGAACAGAAAATCAATGAAAGAATATTGATTTATAATTAATAACTCATTGATACTGTTATTCTGCTAACTTTTTATTTGTGAAATTTTTGCAGATTTTCAGATTCTTGTATCTGAGTAATTTTCTGAATATTGTCTCAACATTTTATCGGCATTTGTTTGCTTATCATAAATTTTTGTGAAAATTTAATGCCAGAATTAAAACTTACTGTTTTTAATCGGTATTATTTGAGAATATTTTTTTTATGAAATCTTTTATGCTACACTGTAAAACAGTTTCTTTAGCGGAAGTTACCGTACGTTTGATGGTTTCGCTTGCATTAATTTCTGTAACCATTTTCGTAAACTCATTTACTGTTTAAAACCGTTTTTTTGAAAAACTTTTTCTAAATTTGCTTCACTTTGGGGGCAAGTTAACACTTAGAAGCCGGGAGTACGCAGATCTATGTCCTACAAATAAATGTATTCGAAACAGTCATGGTCAAATAAAATCCGATAAATATTTCTTAGAATAGTTATGAACCTATTGTGTTGCAATTAGAAGATTTTATCCTTCACTTTTACGTGAATAAGCATTGAAAGGAAAAATGTTGCAAAAGCGAATTAACACATCTTGTTTGTAGAAGTAGTGCTTAGGTGAAAATTAGAAAATAAAAACTACCTACAGGAAATATACGTCTCATTTTAATCAGGACAGTTTTAACTAAAACACCGGAATAATGCCTGGTAATTTTTAGCGTAGTTGGGCACAGACGAATAAATTACTATGACACCATTTCTCAAGAACGAATTGCGGATTCCGTGTACTATAATTATTTACATCATGCTCAAATGTACTGAGTTCGCGCAGATTGCTTTGCATGCCAAATCAAGTGTTGTCCTTGTATTAGGTACTTAGTAACCAGTTAGGATATAAACTGCATTCTCATTCTTGATTAATTTCACCAGAGTCCCTCGTCCTGGAGTCAAATAGGATATGCTGCTGCTTTTTGTTGAAACTGTTTTTATTTTTAGTTTTATATTAGGACTATGAGTTCTGTATGAGTTCTTTAGACTTTATGATTTTGAACGACACATCGTACAATAATGTCTTTGTTACTTGGGACCTAATGGATTTGATGAGTAGATATGTTTCAGTGTACTTAGGGATCGGGTGGATTTATTTTTATCAAGACATTTCCTCTTAAGGTTGGAGGGAGATATTTGATACTTAATTGACAAAAATAATTGACACATATTAATAACAACTTAAGTAAATTAATAACTCAAAACATATTCCGCAGCTAGTACCAAATGGCTATTAACCGATGAAGGACCGCCTGTAGCTAAAGCGAAGCCCTGAGCGAATACAACCTCTATACCCTAAATTTTTTATAAAAAATATGCTCCAAGAGTGCGATATTACATGAATATTTTGTATTGGTCAATAGAGTTTTGAAGTAAAAATACTGATTTTAATTTTAAAATAACTTGTCCATAATTTTCCATGTTTGAGTCAGTGCGATGCCAATAGCCATCGTGTAGCTCTAGTGCGACGATAATTTAAGTTAACCTAACCTAACCTCAAGACGACCAATGCTTATTGTGCAGCTCTAGCGCGACAAGCAGCTGAAGAATGGGGCAAATGTCCAACTTGATGCAGGAAACGAGAGGAGAGGGGAAGGGGACGGGGTTTCGATCTTTTACCTACTTCCTGCCAGCTACGTCACAGTAAAGGCTCGACAAAAAACGACAGTTGTTTGGAAGCGTTATTGTGGATTGACATCAGTGTGACAGTGTCGCCCGCTTGCATTGTCAAAGCGTAAATTACACATTTAAAAATAAAATGTTTGTTTTAAAGTTATCTCTATAATTGGCATACAAGCGTGGGGGAGAGTGATTATGAATGGACCGATTTCTGGTTTATATCTTTTTAATTCTGTATTTTTTTCCTATTTTTTTTGCCTTCAAATACTACGGAGTAATAAAAAAAGAACGTTCTAAACCAAACATTCACAACATTAACCTTTTCATTCCGGAAAAAATTCAGTACATATATAATCCTTTTGGCCCCGTGGCGCAGTGGTAGTGCTTTGCATTGCTGTGCTATAGGTTCTGGGTTCGACTCCCGGATTGGGCGAGGTTGACCCATCCTTTCATCTCTTAAGTGGGTCGATAAAATGGGTACCAAGCATGCTTGCGTACAAAACACTGGGTGTTCCGCGTGAAGCTGATCACTTTACCGGGACATAAACTTAGCACCCCAGAGTCATAGGTCGCGAAAGTTGAAATGGGCACGGCAGGCTTTGGCCCACTAATGGGCTGTTGAGCTGAGGAGTTTAGTTTTTGTTTAGTTTATATATACAACATAATTTTCATGTATTGAACATTTGAGTTAATAATAGAAGAGTTACACTCTCAGAAGCAACACTTTCATTTTTGACGATTCATGAATCCTCAAGCCTCATTTCGTTAATTTTGAGGATTATTTCGTCAAACTATCACGTGACCTTTGAATAAACGCGAAACCTCACTTTTACGATCGTGATTTGACGATTCTGTATCTTGATTTTGAGGAATAAACTGAATCTCAATGTTGTATTCACATGCTCAAAAATGACGAAATATTTCTTCTGATTAGAGGACATTCAAATCCTCATAAAAAGGACTATTCAAATTTCCTCACTTTGAGAAAACGAAAACTCGGAGCATTTGGCAGTAACGGAATCATCAAAATTAAGGAAAGTTTCGTCGTTTTTGAGCATTCATTTTTGAGAGTGTAGAATTTGACAAATGACAAATGACAGTGATTGCGCCCTCTAGAAGGGAAGGGCGTAGGCAATATAGCCCATTTCCCCGCTCGCCAGAAGAGACAGTCACAAGAGGAGTGTAGTATTTAGAAAGATTCCTAAATGAAGATGTGAAGTGAATTCTACAAGTTCACGCGTGTGCGCCTCTGGAGAGAAGTTAATACTACATTATTATAAGCGGATATCATCACTATGAATAATTTACTTCAGTAATTTAGTTAAAGTCATAAAAATTGAATTAGAAAAAGTCTACGGTGAATGATAATAAAAGCCTAAAAATATAGAATTTTTTGTTAACTAAACCAAACCAAATCAAATTTATCAATTTGTAGAAAGTTTGATCTTTGACACCATTTCTTTCGAAGCTGCTTTGTGCTTGACAGCCTCAAGGAATTATTTGTTGAATTCCTTTGGATTACGTCTTACGTCTAAGGGAAAATTACAGAACTAATGCATGTTATGTTTCAGCTCTTCTAAACCTGTCATTCCTGTGGGTTGAATAAGAATATTTTTAAGGACAATTATATCTTCCGAAAACAATGGGAATAGTATTCATTAGTTATATTAAAACTAGTTATATTCCGCTTAAAATTATCTTAACTATAAAAAACCTTTCGAAGTTTCCGTTTTGACGTTTATTATCTAGACGCATTCATTATCAGTAACTAGTAAGCTTTAAAATTGGAAATTAAAATTTTCTAAATAAATTTTATTGTTATCCAAGCTGAACATTTTATGAAAAAGCATTGGGATTCAAACTAAAATTAAAACACTTCTTAATGGAAAATAGTCCTAAAACATTGATAGATATATTTTACCTAATCTTCAAACATATGTAAAATATTATGTAAATATTTCTTACGCCCGCTGGAGCCCCAAGGCGAATCAATCGACAAAGTTGTTATAATCGATTTGTATCCGTTTGTCCCGTTTTCGGAGAATGCCTACTATGTATAGGAATCCTTATCAAATAACGAAAACATACTTTTCGGGATAATGGAAGTGGGAAATGAACGGCCGAAATGGTGAGCTTTGTGTCTAGTAAGCTTGTGTTTGGGATGCTTTCAGAAAAGATACGTTATTGCCAAAGGCTAATGGTGGAATTTATGTAGTGTTGAATAGAAATAGTATCAGGTTTGCAGTTAAAATAGTTAATGGGAGATTTACTAAATATACGATGGGCAAAAATATGCTGTAAAATTGAAGAGTAGAATGGGAAATACTTTGGACCTTAAACTTTATTTAATTATTTTTGAAAAAAAATGATCATAATTGTTACTGTTTTTAAATTATTTATTTAATTATTTTTGAAAAAAAATGATCATAATTGTAACTGTTTTTGAATTATTTAAGATTTGTACATGATTTTTACACACATTGTGTACATTTTGCACTGTCTTTTCTAAT
The DNA here is from genome assembly GCA_023701765.1 of Hylyphantes graminicola. Taxonomy (NCBI): domain Eukaryota; kingdom Metazoa; phylum Arthropoda; class Arachnida; order Araneae; family Linyphiidae; genus Hylyphantes; species Hylyphantes graminicola. The sequence continues at coordinate 16,458,988 of CM043123.1, read as the reverse complement.
AACGCTATTTGATTAATGCTTACAGTAATGGCATGATTCGTTGTAATTGATTTATTTGAGATGAGAATCAAAATAAATTTAGTAGGCTTTGACTCATACACTTTTTTTACATAAAAATAAATAGCGCTTAAAAATACAACGCGAATGTGATTTTCCCAATTATAGCGTCATTGTCGTGATTAACAAATAAGAAAAGCTAAATAAAAATTAATGTTACGGAAGATTTTTCATTATTCTGATATATTTATTGGAGATAGTAAATTATTTAGATTTAATCTAGCCAAAATAATTAACATTATTCTTCACTTAGAAGAAAATTCATAAGAGTTTAAAATTACTACCAAAGTAATATCTAACATAAGATTAAAAAAAATATATTAGCAGATTATAGAAATAAAATAGCCATCGTGTAACATGTTATAAGATTGAAAAAAAAAAGAAAAATACGTAATACACGGTTAATCATAGACAAGTTAATGGATTTCTCCAGTAATCTCTTGATAAGTTACCTAAGTTTTATCTACCAAAACTACTCAATTAAAAACTATAAGTAGAACGCGTTAATTCGATAGAACCTACGTGCCAGAAACTTATTTTCAGAAAAACTTCTGATATTTTTAAAGGGGTTCGTTTAATAGTTGTTTATAATAAAGTTATTTGAGTCATTCTCCAAAAATGCCCACTCCATTACTGTAATGGAATCAAATATTATTTCAACTCTGATATTTGCCCAGCACAAATACTACAGTACAATTAGCTAATTATGCGTAATACATTTGCGGATGTCCAATATTCTCTATTGTGTGAGTACTGGATAATTTATGTTATTTGTTTATCTAAAATACCAAGAGCGAACACAAACTTTTCATTAATCCTTCTTTTTAGCCCGTTGACTACTTTATGAGATTCATTCATGTTCTGAGAGTTGGCTATATCCACTTATTCCTAATATAAGCTTGTGATCCAATTTATTTGCTTACATCATGTTATACTCTTATTTTGTATGCCCTTAAGGGCATAAAACTAAACTTGGCCTAGATTTATTTTATAGACAGCACTCAATTGCTCAAAATATTGAGAAGGATTTTGGCAGTCCAAAGAACGTAATTTAGACAGTGCAACATTACTTGTTTTGCCACATAAATTGTAATAATATAACTAATGGATTGATGATTTTAACCTCTCTAGTACAAAGTTAATTCTATAAAATTATTCAAATACAGATTGGAGTTGCGTAACAGTAACACGCAACTTCATTTTATGTTTTTATTAATAATCTATAGAGTAAAATATGTCCTAACTATATTAACCCTTGAGCAGGCGCGGGCTATTGTAGACGCATATCACTAATGACAATTTTTTTTAAGGGGTATCTGCGTAGTAGACAAAATTATAACATAAGTTAGATCGAGTGAATTTTTTAGTCAAATCCAAAAGGTTTAGATTTTAACCTGATAAAATCAGGAACATAAGGAAATTATATCTAACAAATTCCTAGGGGTATAAAATACCCAGTGCGCCTTCTGCAGGGTTAATAGAAGCCCTTCATTTTGTCTTCTTAATCTATAGAAAAACAACGAAATAACAGTTAATTTTAGGGCAAAAAAGGTAAAATGTTGACTATAGATCAAGTTTTCAGCGATATCCCTTGGTTGCTTTTAAAAAAATATGATTCAAGAATATTTGCTTAGCAAACGAAAAACACAAAAATATAAAACAGTGGCTGCAGAGGCTATTACTCTATTGATTTAAGGCTTTTCTAACTATAGATTCCTTTACGACAATAAATATTTATTTATAGGATTCTTTTATTTTTACTCCTCCTCATTGCAGTATAATCGTTGTTGGGTTGTTCGTGTATGAATATAGATTTTTTTTGAGCGATTGAATTGCGGGTTATGGTATTTAGTGTAGTATGTAATTTGTAATTATAGGTAAAAACAAAATTACTAAATAAATTAGATTCAGATTTGAATTGTGCATTTTAAAAAATATCTTTTAAATAGAAAAGGTTAATTTCTGTCCTGTCAACTAAATTATGTATATATATTGTTATTTATTTATTTATTTATTTATTTATTTGTAAAACAATAGTGAAGTTATGTATTTAACCGTTCTGTAATATGTTTGTGTGTTTCATGTGTCATGATTTTGTTAGTTTTTGTTTTGCGATTTTCTTTGTTTTGTTCGGGTGTAATTTGAAATGTTACCTTTAATTTTCCTTAATGATTTTGATTGTATAATTTTATGTGTTGTCTGGAAGGGCCCGGGGGCTCCTTGGCAACAAATATATTCTGCATTTGAAAATAAAAGTTTCTTCTTCTAGTTTGTTAAAATATAAGCTTTCTGGGTATATATTTTGATAAATATTAAGTTCCGATACATTTATCAAGAGATAGAGAAAGGGTAGTCTTTCGCAAAAAAAGAGAGGTTTTTTTTGCTCAATCCTGAAACTTAGAAGATCATGGTTGTTGTCGATGATTACGTGCTTTGGTCAATAATCCCTTCTAGCAGACAAAATCCCAACAAATCAATACTTTAATGATCAAAGTGCTTTATAAAAGACAAACTAATTGCTGATTATCACCAAGCGTATAATTATAAACTTTTTTCGATTATACTTAAAAAGTTGTTCAACTCCTAATGTAATTTTTTTTGGAAAGAGAGGCGGGGGGAATAACTTCGAAGCCCCCCCTCTCCACCCCCAGAGTTATAAGAAAAAATTTAAATTTCGACTCATTCCTCGCAACATGTATTTCGTAATGAACGAACAAGCATGTTTCAAGATCATTAAAAAAAGTTCCCAAAATGTTCAGACCACTTTTGAAATGCATCCGAAATAGTAAATGGTTTGGCGTAGGGCGAAGAAGCCAATAGTATAGGGATGTGATATAGGAATTGTTTTTGAGAACATGCCTTTGGTGCTGTTGCTTTTTATTAATATTATTTTTTTTTCGTTTTCTTCGTTTCAGAAATTTAGGCATAGCAATCTTTCAAGAAGAATAAAAACTTATTGAAAGAGTATTTAAAAATGAATAAGAAAAATTTGTAAACTTAAGGCTCTAGGACAGGTGTAACCATTTCCCAAACTTTTATTTTGCTACGCACTTTCTGAAATCACCTTGAGCCATAAAAGGACTGATTTTCTGCAACTGCGGGGTGCCTAATTACATGAACAGCTCTAGACATTTCACCGTAAATTAACATTTTACGTGGCTAATAGTTGGGTAGTTACTTTATCCGTAGCCAAATTATTCACATATATCAAGAAAAAAGGCGATAAATATTTTGGGTGCTCGATTTTTTTTCGCTCTAAGTAAAAAAAAACATCTCTGGGTCCTTAGAAATTTTTCCTGGTTTTATAAAAATATGAAACTTTTGCCAAACTTTTGAAGTACCTACTACATTTTATAAATAGAATAAATAATTTTAAAGAGTAGATTGTTGACTTAAGGTAGGCGAATACCCAAAATTCCCCAAAATTCTAAAAAAATTTCTATTGCTTTAATCTTTTCCAAATTTGGCATACTGATTTTAAATATAATGAATAATACTATTTAGGCATTTTTTAAAATTTAAATATAATTTATTTATTTTAAACTGTGTTTTTCTACTAAAAAGGAGGTTTACGCTAACAAGTCTACCACATTGAATTTTCATTCCATAAACATTAATTATGTGTTAAATTCTTCGTTTTGAACTGATGCATGTAATGACCCTCTAGAGTTGCATACAAATTACAAGAAAAGAAGTTATTAAGAAAAATGTTATAAATTAACCACAAAAAATGATATTTTTCGATTAACTTACAATTGGACATTTTTTTAAAAAAAACTTGTATGTTTACACCGGATGTTAGAGGTTCATGGCACAGATATATATTGAAATAGCATCTGTAAAATATTTCAGGTAAATTAATGTAAATCTTTTTATACTAGAAGTGTTGGCGCAACCCCCTTTTTTTAGGTGAAAAACGCCGTTTAAAATAAATCAATTATATTTAAATAAAAAAAATTGCCTAAAAAGCATTGATCATTATATTTGAAATCACTATGCCAAATTTGGAAAAGATTAAAGTAATAGTAAAAATTTTAGAATTTTGGGTATTCGCCTACCTTAATATTAATATAAGGGTATAAAAAGAAAATGCAAGTTTTTTATGTGTATGGGAATGGGTTAAACACATAAAAAAATAGTCAAAGGGTTCATAGTCAAAGATCTTACAGATATTTTTGTAAGACTTATACATATATTTATCAAAGAGTGGCCTGTTTCGTTTAACTTCACAGAAATAATTACTTTCTTTTCAACCCTCATCTCCTTTATATTCTTACTATTTCGGGCTTAGTTCTATTCTCTTCAAAAGTAAACCTATGAAGGGTGTAGTTGCGAAACTCACATTCTCCAAAGTATAACTAAGATATGGGGATCGGACCCTTCATTGGCGATGCCCAATTAAATTTATTATTATCAAAACTTGCCAATAAACGTATCGGACTCTATATACTGCCGTGGGCAGATGAACATTAAGAGGACTCTCTTTGGAATTCCACATCTTGAAAATCGTAATGTTATTCCTATGGAAAACATTCGCAAGTAAATTACCGCCACAAATTTATTAAAAGGTTACTAGTTTCTTGTATCATTGTAAAGATAGGAAGGAACTAAAAGGAAAAAACTAATTTGCTTTGTGAAAATCACATATTTAGTATTTTTAATATTTTTAAAAAAATTAGAACTTAATGCTTACTCCATTTGTTACTCACTTCAAAAAATTATTAAAAATACTAAATATGTGATTTTCACAAAACAAATTAGTTTTATCCTTTTAGTTCCTTCCGTTCTTTATAATAGTCTATAATTAAATCTATATTTACTACTTTGTATACTTCTAATTTTTATACAATACTGTTCATAAACTATAGAAAATAATTTGATGGTCCATGAATTAACACACTTTTTATGAAAAGTTTATTTTAGTTTTTGATAGTTTTTTTTCTCTGAAAGTTACAAAAAACTTATGACATTTTATAACTCAAAGTTATATAAAATGCAACGAATTTTTGTATCCTTTTTTATTGTTTACAAACTACTATAGAGTTATAATTATTACAGAAAAAATATATGGCTATTCATTCTCTTTAAATGGCGAAAATTCCACAAAAAAAAAAAGGCTAAATACCCATCTTACTACTTCTTAGGAATTTTTTAAACTGTTTCAAGCAAAGTATACGGATTTTTTTTTGTCCTCTAATTAGGATGCAAGTGAAAACCTTTAGATTCAAAGTTACAAAAAATCACTACAAACTTACTTATCAAAATAAGCCAAAAATGGAAAATTTATATTTTGGGGTACAAGTGACAAAATATAGTTTAATAAACAAACACTATATCTATATTGAAAAAGTACGAAAGGTGATAGTTTTCCATGTTATACAATATACACGCTTAATATGCGCTAGGTGTCGGCTCGTCATTTGACTGTGGTTCTAAAATACAACGCCCGTTGCCAATTGCGCTCATGTAGCTCCATTGCGACGATAATTCAAATTAAACTGAACTAAACATGCTTATTATAAAATTAGTTTTCGGAGAAAAAAACCCATTAGGTTGTGCTTAACATTGTCATGCCGAACACGTTATAAATAACAGATTATTTCTTGTTTTTCATCACTAGAGCGATTGTCTTTATAAAGGAGGTTGGAGCTAAACCGGTTCCGTGAAGATCTGTCAAGAATCGCCTCAAACGTAAACAACTGGGATTGGGTACTTTCATTCGGTGAGGGGGCTTTTGGATATGGATGACAAGGAAAAAACTAATGCTTTTCGTACTTGTTCATATGCTCATGGGCATAATGTTAATTTCTTGTGCTATATTTCGCTACTAGCCCTCTGAGGATAAGCAAATTTTCTTTCGCGTAAACTTGTTTTCGCTGAATGAGATTTAAATTAAAATTTTAAACTGAACATTTCATTTCGTAATTTTTTAAATAAAATAAATTTCTGTAGCAATGGTTAAAAATGGCTCTGCATGCTTTAAATTTTGAAATGCAATAAAATTATAAAATTTATTTATATTTTTAAATTATATGTGCTGCTGGAAAAACTTGACAGTCAGGTGACAGGGGTTATACATCTGTATCACTCAGAGGGCTAGTACCCAAAAAATATAATTTTTCCATTTTTTTGCCTATCTTAATTAGTACATTAGTAGTGAATTTTTGAAAATTTTGGGCCTAAGTATTTCACTTGTCTTAATTAGAAAAAAATATATGTAGCATTTTCTACGTTATCCCGTAGTCTTTGCGATAGAAAAATGAAAACATATTCAGTGGTATTACAGTTAAAATTTTTTAGATCGTTTTTTACTGCGGCATTTAAATACCTAATGCTTTTGGAAAAACTAATAACCAGCGACAATATTTTTCTTTGCGCTGGTGCATATGTGGCTAAAAAAAAACTTTCGTTTCTGGGGTTTTTTTGCAAATAAAATTTTTTGAAGTCATTACAAAAGTTTTCATAACAACATAGGGTTCAACATAGCTTTTGCTATCTCAGTATCCACACATCTTTAATCAATATCCACACACACACATCCCTTTGAAATTTACTTTTTAAAGAAAATCTTTTTTTAAAAAATTAAACTGTAGGAGGAGTAGGTGTTTGAATAAATCTACAAAATGAAAGATTGTAATTAAAAATACCTTTTTGTTTACGTCTAATTTTTTTTAAATACAAGTTATTTGAGGAAGAATATACCTAAAAATATGTGGATTTGAATATGATGTTTGAAAATATTCCAAATGATTTTTTTTAATATAACTCCTTAAAAAGTATACTTTAAAGTTTTACTGTAGTACCTTCCTATTCCACTAGTTGGATTTGCGAAACACTTACATAATATTCATTAAAGTAGATTTCCAAACAGCTTTATTTCTAGATATATTTAAAATTTTACCAATACCGAATATTCGTAATATTCGTCTGAATTGAATGTCATTGATTTTTTAGTGCAATGTGTTTTCCCATGACCCCCTCCCCTGTGTAGATTAGATGTTTAATAGCAACAGGAACGATAAATAACGGGTCTGCACAACAAGCTTGTTTTCCCTTCCTGTTGTTAAGCAGTAGAATCAAGTAACAAGAAAAAACACCTTAACGCGAGTCTGAAAATGAAAAGTGTGGTCAATAAAGGTGGGCTTAAAAGCTATACATATTATTTTACAGTTGAGATTACAGGAGTTTGCTGTTGTATTTAGAATTTATTATTTTTACTTTTATTTTAAGAAAACATAGTTTCTTGCAATTACTTTAGCTCGCGCATTACTTGTACTTACAAATTGGGGCTTGCTTATGTCAACCAAGTAGTAAAAATATGGGAAAGTCGTCTCAAGAAATATGTCCCAACTTAATTAGCCCTTGTGCAGCAAACAAATATACAAATTACACTATGGTTGATAGTACTGTGTTCGATAAAATTTGTCATTGAAAGGGCCAAAATGCTAGTTTTTGAGAATATTTTGCAAAGTTAATAGACTCTTACGCACTATTTAAAAAAAAATCTACGCACTATCTCTAAAAAAAAAAAAAAAAAACTCATTGTATAAAAACCGATATATTTCCATTGTGAAACAGCAACTGCACCACCAATAATCCGTATGAGCGTTTCCGTCTTTAGGAGCCATTTAACACATAATATAGGATCATAATTAACATTTTAACTGAATTTTTCATTTTAAATACATTAAAAAATAGATGCGCCTATGCAGCACTCTTCTACAAAGACTTAGATTTTTTTGGAATTAATAACGATGATGAGATGATAAGCGAGTATTAAAATAAAAGCCTCTAAAATGTGATTTCTGCATGTATCGATAATTAAATTTATCAAAATGTTAGACAGTTACTGCAGGACCTAATAAAAATAGTGCAAATAAATTGTTGGTTTAATTGATTTGGGATGAATTAAAATTTTAAGTACATTTTATTTATGCTAAAAAAATATATATTTGACAGAGTTTGAATAACCATTTAAAAAGCAGGATGTTTCACGAAACAGACACATAAACAATTGCATTTTATATTTTGAAATACTAGTTGAAATATACAGGACACATGTGGGCGACCATAAAAAAAATATTATCTTTCTGCGAAATGCAATACGTCTGGTCAGGGCCGCCTTACGCAGAGCTCTCAAACCAAATCAAACAAAAATGCAATAAAATGAGCAGAACAATATTGTCAAAATTTCAGGACGAAAGATTACGTTAGACCAAACATCTAAATCCCATTTCGGGATACTTTACGCCTTTTTTTGTTTCCGTAAATACGTTTTAACGTCTGGAAAACGCTGTCTTGATAAAGTCTTATTTCTTTTCCATATTTTTTAAAAGACGCAATTTAAAGAAGAAAAAGTGCCAAATTTATTATGTCTTACAAATTACCAGAAAAAAAACTTGACGTTTCGACCATTTAACGACAGCTTTTGATATTACAACAACCTGGAAGCTGCTTCCGAAATTCAAAGCCAAAAATTTTAAATTGCATTTGACAAGCATTGGACAATTTTGCAAGTGCTGCACAAGTATCCACTCTTCTACATCATATATAAATACATAATATCGAATTCGTGAAGAGCAACTAAAATTTGTAAAGGAAATATATCTTTACAAATAAACAATATTTTTTCGAGTTTTTTAATAATAATTTAAATGTACTCTGTAAGAACTAAAGGTGACATTTGGCACCCCAGGGGTGAGTGGAAGTGACGCGTCCAAGATCCATCCACCCAAGGCGATTCAAAGCCTTGAGGAGCCAAATAGGACTCCCCCTTTCACCCTGGGGTGAAAATAACTACTGTCTTAACAGTGTAGTACACCCTTATGTATAAAATGCAGTATAAATTTTTAAGTTAAATAAAGTGATATAAAGTTATATAATTGATTCGAAAACAGATAGAAATTATTTTATGAATGAGTAAAATGAAACAGTTTCTGAAGACTTTTGAACTTTTTTTCCTACTTTTTGTCTGCAAGTTATTTGCATGTATGGCCAAAAAAGGCTAATCAAAATTTTATTTGCAACTGGCAATACCACTCCGGGCTCACGCGATAAATGGGAATGAATTTTTGGTTCGTGATTAATTCTTTTTCCTTCTTTTGACTTGAAATAACATAATTTAATGAGCATGAGTCAATGGGGAACATTCATGTGATGTCACGCGGTTTGTTATCCTACACCTCTCGAAACACGTGCTAATGTTATCCTATAAAGCTCTCGAACCGAGTGCAAATGTTATCCTACTGCTCTAACCTGTCTGACAGCTTTTTTTTAACCACAGCGATTTGGAATTGAAGCTCAGGTGGATATGGCCGTGAATGTCCCCCATTAGTTGGACCGAGGTTCTGTTTTTTTTTAAACTCAAAATATATGTACTCAAATGCAATGTGATTTCTATATTTTACATCGTTCGAAAATATTTATTTTTAGCATTTAACACATTTACAGGTTAGTCAAAGCAAGTATAAACTTCATTACAAAACAAACTGTTATATCCATTCCCCTTTCATGATGTTTACCCCCCCCCCCCTCCAAAAAAAAAATCGATCCCTGATTTCTATTCTACCCTCATCTAGTACCCAAACAGGCCCCTTTCGGCAACCTGATGCTATGGGATATTTACCACGCAAATCCCCAGGACCCCCTTCCACATAGACGAGTACCGTACCTTGTGCGTACTGCGTCATTCATTGGAAATGGTTTGTATCAAGCTTATCGCTTGCTTCACGGGGAATGAGATTATCGGGGTCTTTGGTTAATAATGGTACAGTTGTACTTTGCTTTATAGTTTGAATTTTAAATTTAGTAGTGAATTGGTGGCTTTGGTGCATTTCTTTTTGCACCAATGGGTATTTTTATATCTTTGTGAGTACGTGCGGAAATCGACCTTTCATGTTTCAATGGTATATGTATGATTTCATCTAAAAACTTTCACTTAACTTAAAATAATGAAATATGTAAATGTTCGGTTAATTTTCCAAAAACTTTATTTTACCCTTTGCAAAAAATTATATGGAATTATTTTTGATTCACTAAAAAATTTAGTTTTCTTCACTAATGAGTATAATGCATAATTACATTTAGTTATCATTCCACAAAATTCATATAAAAAATTTAGTGTCACATCTTTTTTACTTCCAATTGCTATATCAATGTGAATTTGCTCTTATGTCAACCAACATATTGTGGGATTTTAGTTATGGCGTGATGTTTGTCAACCCTCCCCCTGCACCCCCCCCCCCAGTGCAGAGTACCCGATGACCACGTACTGGCCCTCCCTGACCGTACAACCGTTATTAAATAGCTCTGTAAGAAGAAAGAAGGCCTATCTCTCATTGAGTTAACCCTGTAATGCAAGAATTTTTTTTTCATCCCGAAAAAATATATTTGTATCTTTAATACTCATACATTATGGGAAAAATACTGAAAAAAATTAACTGCATTGGAATTTAAATAATTTCAATTTTTTTTAAATTTTGCCATACGGCAAAAACCAACTGCAAAATTCCAATTTTGATAAAATGATTACAAAACTACTAAATATATTTTAAAATAATCCTCTTGAACTATATTTATTTTTTCAATTTTTTTTATTTGTATTTAGTACTAATATTATTATACTTTGAATACTGCCAAAGACGTAATTTCATAACAGTCAATAACTTCACTCTTTAATTTTGAAAACACTTTTACTACTGTCATCTATGAGGGTTATTAGTAACTAAAACTTCAAAAGGGAACGTAATAGATGAAAAACACAGATTTATCGAGAGGGAGCTTTACTTTAATAGAATAAAGTGGATTATGTGTTACTTGTTGCCATATGGCAACAGTATGCATTAGAGGGTTAACATGGCAGAAGTGTCTTTTTTCTACGTATAGATTGTGAGACTAAGTGACCATTGTGTGTGGAGGTCTGATGTGTTTTGAATCTTTTCATATATAGATTTAGAAAGAAGCAGATCTGCCTCTAGGGGGAAAGGTGAAGCCACTTGTGAACCAGTGTCCCATAAGGCAGTTCGCAAGCCCTCGCACACGGCATGCTATACGCCACTAGATGGCACCATGAGATAATTCGATTAATTAAAAATATATATTTAATATTAACTAATTAAAACTTTTTACCAGTTTTGCTGGCATAAGTTTATAGCTGGATATGTATTGATAATTTCTGGAAGACATGAGGTATATATTCATAAAAGATACAAAATAAAAATGCAGTTTTTATTGCATGTAACTCCTCGGCAGAAGCATTTTTTTTGAACCAGTATCCCGTGATGCACTGCGAAAACAGCAAAATGTGGCTTCATCACACAATCGCGCGGTTTTTATTACGTTTTACGGGATTGCGTAATCGATGGGCAAATCTGCTACTTTCTAAATTTATGTTTTCATCCGTTGACTCAGGAAGGTGCAAAACCGAAACAACTCAATGAGGTCACTCCCAGTAACTGGTTTTTTTCGAGCCTATTTTTTTTCTTTCTTTACAGCTGATTGTTACGCGCATGCATAATAAGCGAAATAAGCCGATATACACGAAAATAAGCTGATTATTATTTTTTTTATTGTTGTTTATCCTTCATCATTGCTAAGGTTGAAGATTTTTGGTTTGTTTGTAAAGTTTGGTTTGGTAGGGTTTCTTTTATTTTGACGTTTGAATGATTTATATCACAAAACCTAGTTTATTGAAGGTCAGTTGCAAAGAAATGATATACGCTGTAAATGAAAATATATTGTAAAAATTGAGGTATTTTGAAGTCATAATATATATTCATTTGTTATTTTTACCTTTATTTCCGCAAGCTATAAATTTCAAGAAAAAATAAGGTATTTAACAAACTGAAAATTTCGCGAATTTTGTATGAACATAACTGACTTATGTTTTTATTATTCAAGAAAGAATTGTATTACAAGCGTTTAAGAATTAGTTGAAAGAAAAAAAGTTGTCCAAAAAAAGAGTTTGTAATTATGTAAATAATTACATTTTGGGTAATGAAATATATTTATTTTTTAAAAATCATTTTTAATCGGAAAAAAAGAGTATTTCGCGAACGTGCACAACCCTATTTAAGAAAAATTAGCTAAAATGAAAATATTTGATTATATTATTTATTAGCACTTGTTTTGCGTGGGCGGTCTTGCCACGGAGGGCTGGGGGAAAAACACAATCTGGCATAAAGTAATGCTGTATACATGGGGCTGGGGTACGTTAAATTTGGTGAACTAATCAATAAAAAAGTATCGATAAATAAAACATCTCTTTGTTTAGCCGTGGCTTTTTTTAGAATATAAAATGACAATAGCGTTCCTTGGATTTTGCTTCAAGTAATATTAAAAAAAGTTCAGTTGTTTAAAATGATATGATTTTGCTTTCAGCACACTTAAAATTATAAATAAAATAGCGATTTTAAACAAAATAATAACTGTTGGCTCGAATGAAAAATTGTAAAAAATTCACGATCCGTTGTAACAATTCTTTATTATTTTTATTTCCACACTAGCCTTTTCTTTCTTTATCTTTTTAATAGTGTACTTTTGAAAGCAGCTGAATCTTAACTCATAAAGTAATGTATTTTTATTGTTTATGGAACTTTTTCTTTTTTTGGAAGGTCATGTTCATTTGTTCAATCAAATTGAATCTGCGACGTTTACGTTTGGCCTTTAGACTACTTTTGCTCTTAAGCCCTTATACACACTGGCGCTTTTAGAAGGTTAATCATGTTCAATCTAATTGTTATAAAGCTTTAAATTAAATATGCTATTTAAACTAACACAAGTTAAGGAATGACATAAAAATAATAAAAAAACTTTCGTAAATACAATTTTTATAGCCATTCGTTCCGCTTTATTATCAAGTCAAGTACTTAATTTGTATAAGTAGTTTGAAAAAGTAAATTTGGATGTAATAATAAAAGATTATCCTGGTATTAAGTCAAAACTATTCTTGAATATACAGTGATGTTCCCTTTAAATTTAACGAATATATGTTTAAATAATTTTACGAAACTCTACTTAATTTTTGGGTCGAAAATTTAAAATATAAGGTTTTGAAATAAAGTAAGTAAAATTAAATTTTGAGCATCTTGCCTGGATTTTCAGAATTAAAGCAACGCTAATTTTCCCACTCGACTTTTAATGGTTAAATGAATAAAGCCAATAAACATTAATAATTTTTATTTCACATAGTTTCATCATCACAGCATTAGTCATATAGGTTAGACTTCAACATTTATAAACTCATCAAAATAAGTCTTCTAATTGGTCAAAATTACTTATTAGAATTCAATTAAATAACGTTTTTAAAACTATAACTAGTGAATAAAGCTTATATAATGGTAACATTGTAAATGGTTGATCGATTGTGTTGTTTTATTAATAAGTCAACATCTGTAATTTTTCGAAAATGTTGCGTTTTTAAGTGCATTGTTTAAAAATTAATAGTTATAATTAACGATTACAAAATATATATTTAGAAAAACAATTTTCAAAAGTAAAAGATATAAGTAGTCTTTTAAATTCGAATAAATTGTTTGATTTTCAAAAGAATTTCTAGCGAGTAATAAGCCCTTAAAGAATTCCAAGAAGCTATTTTATCTAATTAGAATTTTTTAATGTATGCAATCCTTGTTAAAATGCTTAATGGATATAATATGTTTTCTAAGATCTGTTAAAATTTTTTAAAGCTTTTGCTCTTCGTCAAAAATAATAATAGTTTAAAATATTTTATGTCTATAAACACATTTCGCTAATATTATGCTTGGGTAATTTTATATTATTTTCAGAGAAAAACAATTTGCCTCTTATTTCTTTATACTAACGATCCCCTCAAGCTATGCTTTATTTTATGATTTAAAATCTGCAATTTTGTTTCTACCACACACGCATACAAAAATAAATATGCATACTATGATAATTTATGATTAGTATGATTAAATAATATGATGACTTCCTTCTGATTTTAATTAAACTATATACTTAGATTTTTATTTTTAAGTGTTATTACATCTGCAAAATACAAACATGAATTTAATGTATGGTTTTAATACATTAAAATAAATGAATGAGAACATTGCTAATGTTTCAACAAAAATAAAATCCTCATTCATGATGAAGTATTAATTATATGTATTATTCCTTTTGTTTAAAAAATACTTATGACTCCCTCAAATTATTTACTTTTATTTAAATAAGGTTTTTGGGGAAAAACACCAAGAATAGCTGACTCTTCTGATTCTTATAAATTCTTATAGTACAGATAGATATGCTGGCGGGCAAAAGTATAAAATATAGGTATCTAATACCATACCTTTCTAACAAAAAAAAAAGTATTTTTGACGGAGTTTGAAAGGAGGTACCGACAAACGGGCTTGAATCCCCACGATGCCAATACCTACTTTATACTTACTTATTCTTCCACATTTTAAAATATATAAATTACACAAATAAACTCATTTTTAACGAATGTCCGAGAATATTAAAAAAAAGTTTCATTAATGGAATTTATAGAAAGAATCTTCTCTTTCTTTCATCTCCTTTATCGTTTGTTTAAATAAATAAATAAATAAATAAATAAATAAATAAATAAATAAATAAATAAATAAATAAATAAATAAATAAATAAATAAATAAATAAATAAATAAATAAATAAATAAATAAATAAATAAATAAATAAATAAATAAATAAATAAATAAATAAATAAATAAATAAATAAATAAATAAATAAATAAATAAATAAATAAATAAATAAATAAATAAATAAATAAATAAATAAATAAATAAATAAATAAATAAATAAATAAATAAATAAATAAATAAATAAATAAATAAATAAATAAATAAAAGTTTTTTTTATTATTTTTTATGCAAGTTATTTAACGATAAAGAGTTTTATTTTTTACCGGTAAAAAGTTACGGTGTGACGTTTTCCTAATTTAATATTTTCTTATAGAAACAAGCATGTTTGTCTTTGGGAAATGCTATATAATTTTGGATTGTTTTGCCTCCGAAAAAAGTTTAGGTCATCCGTAATAAATGTAAGTCTATAAAAAATATAACTCAAAGGAGAAGAGAGATTATTTAAAATATCCTTGTATTATGAATACCTTATACTTCATTCGAGAAAGACGGCATCCCAAACCTGGATTCAATTAATTAAAGTTACACTTGATGTTTTTTTTTTTGTTTCTTTTCAAACAATTAACGCATCTTTCAAAAGATAGCAGCTGATTTTTAAAAAGATATAGTTGTTCAAGTGTTGATACAATGCAATTGACACAAGATTCATTCCTAATCAGCATTTCCAGTGATGGTATTTTGGCACGTGTTCAAAACACTTCTGGCAAATTTCCTTGTTTTTGCGTGTTTTATTGTTATTATTTCGTTTGCACTTCACTTGCATTAGGCAGAAAAACATTAAAAACCATTTTTTATACCTCATGTGTGATGATTTGCAATTTCTTGTAGTAGCTGATTGGGTTTTCAAGAGATCAACGTCGCACTAGAGCACTCAGTCGTTATTGACAGATGATAAAGACCAAGAAAAAGTATTTACAGTTATTTTGAAGCATTTACGGATGATAATTGGTAACACCTGATTTGGCAACAAATGTCACCGAAGGATTTCTCAGCTTTAGTTTGTTGCTGCGGTCCTTAATTATGAAAATAAACCTACACTTTTAAAACAAATGAGCGATTTTAACTCAGTCTGAGTTAATTTTCACTCCTCCAGTGTCGAAAATGCACTTCCCCTATGGGAGTGGATACTTTGTTTATTAAACCTCCGACAGGATCTAGTTTCTTAATTCCTTCTTCAATAGCCAGGGCCTGATTTCCGGTAGGGAAAACTGGGCACGTGCCCAGGGTCCCCCACTTTAAGGGGGCCCCAAATTTTCTTCATGAACTTTTGTGCTCAATACGACTGCCCCAAAATTTTTATTCTGAAGTAAACAGAAAAATTAAATTCATGAAAAAAAGTTAACAATGAAATTGTGTTTAAACTCTGATTTAATCAATTAACAAAAATAGTTATTTTGGGGGGATTAAGCATACTTTCGAAGCTAATTACTTTGGCCATTTTTTTGGTAAACACCGTAAGACAGGAAAATATACTCAAATATATTATCGAGGATGTTTTGGGGCCCCGAATTTGCTCGTGCCCTTGGCCCCTAAAGTTGTAAGTCGGGCCCTGTCAATAGCAAAGTCTGAAAATGTTGCTTCTCTGGCCACTCGAAAGACTTCCCTACCATGCAGATGTTTCACTTTTATTGAATAAGCAGCTTTATTTAACATTCAGCCCCAAAAATATATTTAAAGCCAATTTTTCCACAAAAAAAAAAAGCCCGATTTCCAGCATAAAATTCGTTCTCAGAATTTTGTTGGGAGGTATTTACTTTTAAAATATTTATATTTGTTAAATCAGTCGTGTAGTGTGTTTGGGGATTTAATGAAACATCGGCAATTTAGGTATTTGTTTAATTTTAAAAAACAGTACAATTATTGAGTGTCAGGAATAGGAAACATTTATTTTTAATTTTGATGAGCAAATATCGTATAATCTTCCGATTTCGCCCTTTTACACAGTTGTCAGAAAACTACAATGGTGTTATGTTTGGGCAGATCTCTTATGCAAAGTGAAGAAATATATGCATAAGTAACGAACACTGAATGAAAGTAGCCAAAAATTCTCTTAAATTTTTTTCTCGTTATTTACGATTGTAATGCATAAGTAATAAATTTTATATTGTCCATAACAAATTCTGATAAGGGCACCAGTATAGGCGTTGGCCAGACATTTTGAATTCCTAACTATTGCTCTTTCGAAGCATTTCATGGACAAAATTCGCTTAAAAAATAAGTTTTTAATAAAAAAAATATATAATTATTTAACTGTCGTTTTTTATTTATTTAATTTTGCAGTCGCTTCCGTTATCCGCTTTTTTCACCGCACCCAGGTAGAACCAACCAACACATCCTTACTATTTACCAAGCAACTGTTTACCAACAATTTTGCTATAAACGATGATTTAAGGTAGGCGAGTATACCCAAAATTCTAAAATTTTTACTATTACTTTAATCTTTTCCAAATTTATCATAGTGATTTCAAATATAATGAACAATGCTTTTTGGGCCATTTTTTAACACTTCTAGCATAAAAAGTTTTACATTAATTAACCTAAAATTTTTTTTACAGATGCTATTTCAATATATATCTGTGCCATGAACCTCTAACATCTGGTGTAAATATACAAGTTTTTTTTTTTTTTAAATGTCCAAGTGTAAGTTAATCGAAAAAATCTTTTTTTTTGTTTTGTTAATATATAACATTTTTCTTAATATCTTCTCTTCTTGTAATTTGAATGCAACTCAAGAGGGTCATTATATGTATAAGTTCAAAACGAAGAATTTAACACATAATTAATGTTTGTAGGATGAAAATTCAATGTGGTAGACTTGTTAGCGTAAACCTTTTTTTTTTTAGTAGAAAAACACCGTTTAAAATAAATAAATTATATTTAAATGAAAAAAATGCCTAAATAGTGTTATTCATTATATTTGAAATCACTATGCCAAATTTGGAAAAGATTAAAGTAATAGTAAAAATTTTAGAATTTTGGGTATTCGAGCATACCTTAAATTATTTCTGATAACAATCGTAAATGGATACACTAAAAAAATAACTTGTACTGAAACAATTTTAAATTAAACATTTAAATCTTAAACTGTCTGAATAGAATCGTAAGTATATATTAATTGGTAAGTATAGAATAGTAATTAACGATATGCTCATATTTAATATTTATGAACCATTTTTAAAACATAGTTTAGAAAAACTAATAATATTTAACAATTTATTAAAAATCAGGCTGATATTTTCAAAACTCTGGTCACGATATTGTAAAGAGCCATGGCAATACTTACTAGAAATAATTAAATGTTTTTGAGGTCAACATTTTAGTTAACAAAATGTATGCGAAAAGTTGTGTTTGTGTACCAAAATTTAATTAATAAATGTTTTCAACCTAACGAAAATAAAAGGAAAAATATTTCGTAAATATTTTTTGCCAAGCAACTTCATCCATTGAATAATACCACATTATAAAATAGAAATAAGTTAAATAAAATTTAATTTAACTATGCAAATAAATTATTTTTAAATGAAAACAAGAATATTATTACTAATATAATACAAAATAAGGACTGAAAGATGAAACAATACATTATTTATATCAGAAATTAAATCTTTTCTTATTTCCGATTTGCTACGTAAACATTTCTTATATATTTAAGGTATTCTAATAATATATTGAAAGTCATCCAAACTCAATGGATCGGTGATAACAGTACTTTAGTAACTTTTATTTATATTAGAATTATACATGTATTGTTGATGATGTTCAAATATGAAGAGCACACGGGAAGAACCGATTGATTGTTTAGGCGGACGCCCGCAATTGTCTGCTTGGCGGACATTGGCGGCAGAAAACCGGTTTCTCTCTTTCTTCTTCGCTTGGTCCAAGCGTCGGGATCGTCAATCGCCTGAATCTTGGTAGCAAGGAACCACGGAGATAGTAGATAAAGTATTAGAGTGGAAGATCACGTGACTTACAACACTGGCTTTATTGGGGTATTCTGGGAGCTCCTTGCGCGTCCCGTCGTCATCATTGGATGTCACGTGATCTTCCACTCTATTACTATAACTATGATCTCTGTGGTAGGAACTCGTTTCCTTACACAAGTTTAGGCAATCACTCGCTATTATCGCCAAAGTGGCCTGTTAAGGAAACTTCTCTACAAAATCAATCGGTTTTTCCCCAGTACTCTTCATATTTCAATCAATTCAACAGATATTAGAGTCACCCCCGAGATATAAATATCCGTGTATCTTTAATATATTCCCAACGAATTCGGAAAATGGGGGCCTTTTTCAGGTGTTAGAGAAATTTACTATTGTTATACATGGATAGTAAACCAGGTAGAAGTTTTAATTATTGGTATAACGTTTATTATGCTTTGCAAAACATATGAGGGTATTATTTTCAATTAAAATAGTGTGTAAGTATTTCATTTTTTGCTTTGTTCTCTTAACCTCGAAACAGCCAGATCCAAGTGTATTGCTGCAAGTAAAGTAGGTTTAAAAATAAGATGTATTACCAAAATACATAAAGATAAAAAAGTAAAAAGAAATAAGATCTTATTTCATGGTATCAATAAATATATAAAGCTGCTTTTATATAAAAATACAACTAAATATTTAAAATTTCATCACGGTATAAGTTTGGGACCTATCTCACTTTTAAAAATTTAAACTGGAAATGCGTATATTACAATTAAATGCTTCTTAGAATTTTATTTTCACTTTAAATAATAAAACTGACGTTGAATAATACATTTTGGAAACATTTTGATGAAAAAAAAAACGGCTGTTATAATAATTAGCAAAATAAAAATAAGTTAAGTAAATAATAAGTTAATTCGAAAAAAAGTACAATACTTTTTACATTTAGAATGAATAAATGTCATTCGAAAAAACGCATTCGAAAATTTTGCTGTAATTCAGAACAAGACATTTGAAAAACAAAACTAATATTAAGCGAAAGAAAAAGCAACAAAGAAATTTGAAAGATGTTCTAAATGTAATGTAACCATTTCCGGTTGCCTATTTCTGCCTCCTTTAGGAGCTTTAACACAGCCAAATACGCTTCGTAATTTAGGACCCTAGTCAAGTGACGAGGTCGACACTTGAGCGGGCACTCAACGAAACTTTGAGCGACATCGCACGCAAATGCAGTCAGGGGTTTCGACACCACAGATTTAACGAGCACGTATATCACTGTATACTCGGGCATCGGTTATAAAAAACTTCTTTTGCCGTTTGCCGAAGAGTTACATGCGATAAAAATTGCTTTTTTAATTATGCTTCTTTTATGATTATATACCTCATATCTGCCAGAAATTATCAATACGTATCCAGCTATAAACTTATGCTAGCAAAACTGGTAAAAAAATTTAATTAGTTAAAATTAAATATATATATATATATATTATTAGTCGAATTATCTCATGGTGCCATCTGGTGGCGTATGGCACGAACTGCTTGCCTTCGTCATGTAAGACAGACACAACACACACATACGTGACAGATGCTGCCATCTATCGCTAGCGGAACGCGATAGATGGCAGCATTGGTTGAGTTGAGTAAAAAATATTTTGGTTTTGAAAAAATACTTTGCACAAATCTCAAACTACACCGAATCAGAGTAATTTCGTCGACATTTGAGGCATACATTAATAAACTAAAGCACCGTGCGTTACAGTTAAGGTGCAACCACAGTGCGTTGATGTTTTCGTTGGCGCATGAATGTAAAAATTGCGGTGTTTTTGCTGTTGGTGTTTGAAGTGACGTCAGTCAGGACACATTTTTTTCTCCAAATAACTGTAACTGTTACTCCAAAAATAAAAACAAAGAAAATTAGCGGCCTTTTTGGGGCTGTAAGGAGCCTAGTGGTCCGGACCCTGGACTTGAAATCGAAGGGTTGAGAGTTCGGGCCCCGGTTGCCACTGAAGACTTACCGAGTATACGCGGAGTACGTGCTCGTAAAATCTGTTGGGTCCGAAAGTCCTGTGGTCGGTCATTGCGCAGTTCACCATGGGTACAGGTTCCTGGAGAAAATTTCCCTCCCCTTCAGGGACATGTCTAAATTGTGGAGGTGGAGACAGATGTTGCCATCTGTCAACAGATGGCAGCATCAGTCATATGTGTTTGTGTGTGTCTTGTGTTTGTCCTACTTGACGATGGTTTATAAGGGGGTCCTTGCGACCAGCCACACAAGCCTGAAAATATATGTAAACCAATCCAATCCAATAGCGGCCTTTAAATTTTTTTGAGAAAATTATTATGAAACATATAAAAATAAATTTTATACGATTTTTAAATTGAGCACCTAAACGATATAAATTAGCCAAAATAAAAAATTCAGGACGAAATTTCTTGATGAAGAAATTTTCGTTTGAAAACTTATGTTGCATTTCCTTTTCTATTTTAAGATGTAGGTACTGAAGCATATATGATTTATTCAATGTCAATTATCAATCTATTTTTATTAGACCGTCTGAAATTTCATTTCCAAAGCGATAAGTCCTGCCTAGTTTACGGTGAACTGTTTTTGATTTAGACTAAATAATTATTATGTTGTGTTTCTTAAGATTATTTTGGTCCTTATAAGTTTGTTAAAACTTCATTTCTATATTATGAAATAAATTATATTATGTACGAAAGTTCTGTAAACTGCCTTGTAAGTTTTTGCACAACAACTTTCCCAAATTAAAATATTTCCTTTGGTATTTTTCAAGACAAGACAAATCTAATTAAAACGATTCAGCAGTTGTAATTGATCTATTAAAATACAATATTTAATAAGAAAACACAAATACTGGGTGTTCTTCTCTGTAGCCCTCGCTGGCAAACCTACAACACTCGTCAGGTTTTCGCATTTAACTATTAATGGGAAGTTTTATCCTCTTAACTGATGTTTATCTTATGGCTTTTCTAACAGTGAATCTGTTAAAAGGAAATTTTAAGGATAGGATTTCCTTAAAGTTTTAGACACACACTCCTGGAAGAGTGATGTTTTGCATTTAATTAGTTGCTTATAAATTTGAAGAAAAAAATGTGTCTTGAATTACGGATGTTTTGTTCGGATTGCACCTTTTAATTGGAAGTTTTCTAAGTATGCCACAGGGGCTGGGGAGCCCAGTTGGTTGGGCACTTGCCTAGCATGCGAAAAGGCCCAGGTTCAGGCACGAGCATCGCCAAAATAACTGCCACCTATAAACGGCCTGTGCAGCCAAAAATGTCCAACGAATAAAATCCCGTGTAAGGTAGTGTATGTTAAATATATTTCAAAGGCTGCATACGATGTCGCCCTTAACGGTTGTGTTGGGTGTCTATTCAGGTGTCGCCTTGTCACTTGACTGTGGCTCTAAAATACGATGCCAATAGCCCTTGTGACGTCTAGTGCGACGATAATTCAAATATAACCTAAGTATGCCACTCACAATGTTAATGTGCAAATTCAATAAATGTTTTAGTACTTTAGTAAACCGAAGTGATATGTACTGATGAAGCCCTTGATATAGTATCCCAACATCAGGACATTGTTATACTTTAAGCTTTATTCTTAATATTGTGCAACATGTTAAATTTTGTTTTAGCAATTTCTTTTCTGTTACATAGATACAAAAAATTATTTTATATTACAAATCAGTTTAACAGTAAATAAATGCCAATGAGTTATTCTAATATATAAGAGTAGTTAAAATGTGTTCTTACACCTTTTAAATAGATTTCTTATGTAATTTTTGTTGACGTAAGAGTTAGTTTATGTTGTTGGTATTGCGATTACTGTATATTTTATGAAATTTAGCCTCAATTCAGTTCAGCAATGAATTTGCTGAGTAGATAAAGTGTCGGTCTAAAGAACAGATAAGGGTGGGGAGCCCAGCCGGTTAAGACATTCGTCTTGCATGCGAAAGATCCCAGTTTCGGTTCCAGACATCGTCAAAGTAACCTATAAACAGCCTGTGAAGCCGAAAAAACAGGTTACATGCTATTCAGGTGTTGGCTCGCGACTTGATTGTGGTCCTAAATTCTGACTCCCGTCATCAATACCCTTGTGTTGCTCTAGTAATTCAAACTAATGTAACCTGAAGAACAAATCTTATAAAATTTAATGTTTATACAATTTTCTTTTTTTGTTACACTTCTGCTTTTAAACACACTTTTCTTAACATGGTTTACTTTGAATTAACAAAATGTTTGTACAATCTATTAAATATATATGTTTATTGTAAGGCATTTATAAAATGTGATCACACAGGTGAATGCAAGGACTAAAGACAAAGCCAGACTTACTCTAATGTATGGAGACTTTTTACTGACCCCAAGGAATCAAAAGTACCTACTTCGGATAACTGTAAACTGTAAGTATTAATGCCCAAATATGGTGAGATGTTTATTATAGACATTAAAAGGTGCGTTAGATGCAAGGAAAAACAAGGTAATTCAACTAATATAATTGATAAAAAAAGGACTTCTATTTCATTTCTATTGTCAACTTTTTAGTACTTTTCATAAATCACATAAATTTCTTTAATTAACAATTTAACTTTGCTTACTACTTGTATTTATTTGCTATTAAATAATAATACAGGCAAGCCTATGTCTAAAATAACTTTCAAAAGAGATGCATACATTAGTTGTAAAATTTCATACCTCTTATTAATTCTTTAACATTATGCTTGAGATGAGTATTTTAAATGACTTGCAGCATCTATTGATAGGCAAAAATAAATTTTTTACTAAATACACATTTATGTCCTTAAATTATCATTTGTTCTAATAATTAGTGTATCTGATCTCTTAAAGTAAACACTAATCCTCTCTGAAGCTTTATACTGTAGTGGCTCCTGCTATCAAGAAAGTTTATATCGTTTTAGCTTAACTTCCCGTTTTCTTTTATCTGCTTTCCATTTCAGTTCTCGCAAAACTACTCTCGGTAGAAAAGTCAACACAATTGAATGAGTTTATTTAGTCACAGCAGTTTGTTTCCAGATTCATAACTTCCATTTATTTTCTAAGCCTATTCTCTTCTTTAAGTTCAGAGACATATTTGTGTTTGCCCCTTTGAAACAGTGACTTAAAACGAAAGAAGCCAATAGACAGAATTTTTTTGTAAAAAGGTGTCCTCTCCTTACCTATTTAGTTGACATCACAACCGTTTTTACATTTGCCTGTAAAATGATGGTCAGTACTCGACTCGTTTTAAAATTTTACATTAAATGGTTTTAAGATCATGATTTCAAGATAAACATTTAAATTTATTTTTATTTTATATGTAAATGCAGAATTTAATTTTTTTAAAAAAAGTTTTTCGTGATTAACAAGTTTAAAAGAGATCGATTTGACTGCACTATAATATGTTTGATAACGATTGTTTTATATATGTATAAATTACAGCACAATTTTAGTTTTTTCTGCTTGCCCTTATGCATTTTAGTTTATATTTCTTTACCAGGGAGCAGAATTTTGTTACGTGGCTTATTTAAAGAAATGCTATTGCATGTAGTTGGCCCAGTCTAATATAAGCCATAACATGCTAGATTGTATAAAATGTATGGTGGTATAATAGTTTTAATAAGAGTCGTATATACAAGCAAAATGTGAAAAAACTTGTTAAAAAAAGAACTGGACACATTTTAAATAAAACTTTATTGTATCAAAAAATTAGTTATCATTTATGAGTTTTTTCAATGTGTTGTATTTTTTTGGGTCCAAAATCTTTCTTCACTTCTCAGATGATATAATTTAAATATGATAATCTAAATGTATCATTTGCTTCAACTTATTACAAAACATTTATAATAAATCATAATTTAATTTCTGTGTATATATTTGTTAGCATTTGTTGGCCATATTTCTGTACCTTGAGTAGGAAAATAGCAGATGGCCTAAGTCGTTAAATAGGACATCAGCCCTTTTTCTAACAGAATGCAGACAAAACTTTTGGAATAAATCCTAATTGTAATTATTGGGAAGCCTGTCTTGCTTTAGATGTTAATTTTCAGGAAACTGAAAGCCAAAATTACTAGCAAAACTTTTAAATTTTAAAAAACAAATTCCTTTCCCAAGGATGCTATCAAATAGCATTTTCTCGTCACTTTTACAATTGATTGAATTATTTTCTCGAATTAATCTAATTTTAATTTTGTAAATTGAACTATTAAAAAATATGTACTATGAAAAATTGTAACATTTTGAAGACTAGATATTCTAAACTTATTTCGCTAAAATTGTATTTTTTGTGATTGAAAATTTTTAATTACTTACACTTAAATAGAATTAATATCAATGTGTTTTTATTGTACAAATATAATGAATAAATATATGGCTAATTCACTACAGAAATTAAAATGTTGAAAGATAATTGATTTAAACTATAATTAGCACAATGACATAATTTCACACCATTAAAGTACAAGTAGCAATTATATCCACTTAACCAGTTACCTTGAATCACGATCATATTATCTATATACCAGCAATCATTGTACAATAATAAAACTCAATTTATGTTAACAGCTTTGAGATAATTAAATTTTATATATAATACATATCTTAGTTTAAAGTAATTATATATTTTTGAAAGATTTAATTAGATTTATAAACATGCAGAAAGTTTCACCAATAATACTCTTCGGTAGGATAGCATATATTTAAAATTTCATTTGCTACATAAAAGCTCAAATTGCTATTCCTAAACGTTTTTGCTATAATTTTCTTGAATTTAATTTTTTTTACTATTTATGGCAATTCCTTCAATTTAACTATGTTAATTGTAATTATTTTTGCAAAAATACTGAGAAAACTAAAACAAGTAAAGATTCAAATAAAGACAGTCAATTTATTCTAAAATTTAATATAAAGTGAAAATAAATTATATAAAATTTAAAAATTCAAAAAATTATTTTGTTTTAACAAGTGTAGTAACCGTGTGCATCTTTGAAATAAGGCCAAATGAGGTCTTTAATAAAATGCAACTTTGCTGATTTTCATAATACTTTGGAATAAATCAGCTATGTATTTGCTTGTTGTTTACTAAACATAGCTACTTATCAGATCAAGCAAAAATTTTCCTAACTAAAGTCTAAGAATTGCAATTCTTTAAAGCATCTAACAGTATATAATATGTTTTGTATTTTGTTGATAGGTTTAATAAGTGATCTCTCAATGTATATAAAAGACATTAAAAAAAATCTCACCTATCACTTCATTTTTAAGTTGTAGTGTTTATTCAATAAAATATTACTTGTTACCCAGAACAAAGTTAACTTTGCATGCTGGTGGTATAATGAGCTTAACCTACTTGAGGCTAAATTCATTTCAGTTTAAGGTAAAAAATACTACTTTTATGTTCCATGATAATTATAAAATGCCTCTGGTTTATCTCTCAATGATGTGCTGTGTTCAGAGATTGACATCTTGAAAAGATTGCATCAAGCAACTTGGTTAGAATTGAAGTGTCTAAAAGCACCTAAAAATTGTATTTTTTAATATTAATATTGGGTACTATATCCTGGTATAGTTGACACTCTAAATTCTTCACAATTTTCTTGTTTCCTACCAATGACTGGTTTTGTAGAACTTCGACATGATAAAGCAAATTTCAATTCCCGGAACATTTCTTTACATAGAGGCTCCTAAAATTAAATATATATATATATAATACTGCATATTAATTAGAAATTAGTTAATATTTTCTGTGCTTTAATAAACATGTTGTATAATGATGGTTAAAAAATACTCATTGCTTTTCCAATTTTAAATTTTTTTTATGGTGTTTAACTTTGCTACCTTTTTAGCAGTAAGTTGTACATTTTAATTTTTAAAGGACAACTTATGCTTCTCAGGTAAACCTTAATTTTTCAATTTGGTTTTCATTACAAAGTCTGCGCCTTGGTTAGTTAGTTCATTCATGCATACATGTATTTTCTGATTAATTTAGTTTGAAGTGGTTATGCAAGAATTAAAATACATTAGTAGAGTAGAGCAAATAAATAAGTTTGATTTTGAAAATTAAAGATAATCTTCAAAGGTTTTTACTACTTTTGGCAAAGTATTTTTTTTGTTATTGGAAATTTAGTAATAAAAATTGAGCCCTGTAAAAAACCATACATAATCGATAATCCAGAAAATGCCTTAGAAGAGAGACTAGATAGATAATCCTCTTACAAAAATTATTGAATATAAATATGCATTTAAATCCTACACAACCAAAGTGTCTCAGGAAAAATTACCGTGTACAGCATTATAAGATATTGCATGCAAGTTGAACAATTAAAATTTTTGTAATATTTGAAAAAAATATCAATCCTTAGAAATCTTAAAATAACTGTCAAGACTTCAATTTTAATACCTTACTGTTTGTTAAATATGCTTTAAAAATCTAAAATTAGTTTACTTACTCTATCAACATTAGCCAATTTTCTGGCTTTCCAAAAGAATTCAATAACAGCAACAAAAGCAGCCAGGGCTAAGCCAGTTAGGAGAACAACAAATACACCTCCTACATTGCCGAGGCCAAGTTCTGTCACCCCACTGGATGACTTTTTAGAATCGTCCATACATTTGCCGCCACCCTTTTTCTGCTTCCACCAACGCTCTTTTAGAATATGTAGAATACCATCTTCTTGTAGTTTTAAGATGCCACTTGATAATGGTGTTCTGTATTTTGATCCTGTAATATATTTTAAATTTCATTATGTAGGAAATGTATTCTTTTTAATGCAGCAAGGGATTTTTTAAATCTTTTGTACTGAAAATTTAATAAAATCCCAACTAGTAAGTTCCAGTTCAAATCCCCATAAGTAAGTGCATGGATCTTTATCTTGTTTTCAAAATGTAAGTATAATAGTTTTTGTTCTTGCTTATTGGTAATAGACATTTAACTTGTTTGGAGGCCCTGGTAACTATCTTTCATGAAAATGGATAAAAGACAAAAGCAAAAGTTTTATTTATTGAAGATAATAAATTCATTTTTTATTTCATTAATTTGATTACGATTTTATTTTTGGTAAATTTTTTAACTTTTTGCAACTGATGTTCAGGAAAATTCTTCAAGTTTATTGGTGGCATCTGATTGTGTTTTGCTATGTATATATATATTTGTTTATGACATTTGTGCTAAGAATGAAAGCTTTTCTTTAGTGTAATTTTTGTCTTATAGTAGGGAGGGAAGATAAAAAAAGTTTATCAAAAAATAATTTTGCTAAGAGCTGTGGTTATGGCAGAAGCTACAATTTTTGTTCTACAATTTGTGCCTGAATATATGGGCAATTCTACCATAATTTGTAATTTTATGTCCCTTGGGCATAAAATTTAAAAAAAAATATTTATTTTCCATTTTTTTCTTATTATACTAAAAGACTGGTCCTTATATAATTGCAAAACGGAATTTTAAAGCAAAGACACTCCACAAAATTTTAGATAACAAAACAATGCAGGAAATTCCTTATCGTTGTATGTCCTGAATGTCAAATTTTTAGTGTAGGGCTCAAACTAACACATTTTTGAGCTAAAAATCACATTCATTTGGATTTTAGATGGAACTAATACTTTATCTTAACAAATTCCTTCCATAAATTTGGGCTTTTAATATTCATAATGTGTATCTCTAGCCTTCTAACATTGTCCCTTGGTTTTGGTATATTCACTGACCTCATTGCTAAAGTTGTAGAAGCAAGGCTCGCTGACCATTACACAATCACTAATACAATTTTATCAAGTGTAAGTGTCTGTACTGTCTGAAGGAAGACGGAAACTATGAATCTCCTTTTTCAGTATGTACTAGTCAGCAGTTACTACTGCACTTGATCTGTGAAAACTCATTTTGGTTTTTGGAAACATATCGTCTACTGTATACTTTTGTAATTATAGATGTATAATTGTTTAAACTTAATTTTTTGTTCAAAGTATTATTTAAACATTTAAAAAATTACCTTTCCTCGTGGCTATGCCATAGCCTTTCGAGTCTAATAAACTTCCAATTTGGGTGAGATTACAATTTCTTTCTGTGATGTATTCAATTGAAGCTGATTCCATAAGATATGCATAATCGCCTTGCATGACACGTTGGACTCCTTTGTCATTGTTGGACATAAAAACGCTCGGATTGGAATTCATAAAATTCCACATCTTTTGATAAGTGGGAATCTTGGACTCCTTTAAACATTAAAAAGTATAAATAGATTAAAACATATAAAGTTTTAATTTTTTATTAACTTAAAAAAAAACATTATTAAATTATTTTATTGCTGCAAAAAAAGCATTATATGGGTCATTCTCTGTAAAAGGGACAAATCGATGTCCCGGATACTTTTCTCTTTATTTTCAAATTATATATGCATATTTGTGATTTATTAGTGTAAAATGGCCCACAACCTAACTAATCCCACTTAAAAAATCTTAAATAATTATAATTTACTTATATAAAATTTCATTTAAATACCCAATTTGTCACTCCCTCACACTGTCCCTGCATGCTTTTTGAACTTTTAACGTCCTAAAAAAGTCCGTTTTAAATATATAATCCTTTTTGGCTGAACTATTTATGGTTAATTAGCTTCTGCAGTTTCCGAAACTGTATCTGAGGTTTTTCTACCATCAATAGTTTTATGTAAATTTTATGATTATGTAATGTCCCTAGGTTTTGAGTCACTCCTATAACACTTCTTTAAAGTCCAATTAAAAACTTACTAGACGACTTAGAAATCGAACTTAAAGTGGCATATTATTCTTAAAGGATTGAGGCTTATAAATCAGCCATCAGTAGTTTTGATCCATGAGTGAAAACGTTTTTAAAGTACTTTTAGTATTAAAAATATCATGGGAGTCTTTTACTGTCGTCACTCACTCAACCACGTTTACTGATTACAGATAAGTGCGAGAATCTTTTTACTAGTCTCAAATTGTAGGTATTTAAATGTAGATTAACATACAATCTCTACATTTTATAAAAAATTCTTAGAAACTGATGTTATTTGACTTTTCCTACGGAATCGTCACTCACTCACACGTCACTAACTCACAAATCAGCCTTGAAGGTCAGTCCACATTGGATAACTTCATTTTGGATCTTTTTTTCCAAGCGCATTCAATACCGATCGGTTGTTTTGCTTCAAGTGTAGATTTTTTAAAAACGCATGCCCTTTAGATATTTTACGAGAGTGATTATTCGTATCTTCTTCTACGTTATAATCAAGAGTTGGATCAAACTTGCCGACCCGGCGGCGCAAACGTGAGGGTGCTTGCCTTTGGAGCTGCTAGGTTTGGGCTCGAATACCGGTAAGGCATGGATGCTTTGTTTGTCAATAAATGTTATTTGTCTATAGGAGCGTTTACATGAGCCAGATACATAGATTGAAGAGCACACTCAGCAGTTTTTCTCTCTTGTGGATTTTCTCCCAGACTGAACCGGAATTGCAGGGGGTTCATTAGGGGTTTTCGCAAACTCTCCAATGAAGGAGGTTTTGATGTTTCATGCTATGGATTCGGCCACAGACTATCATTTGGGTTAAAAATCCTGCTCGACATATTTTTCCCCTAATGGGTATTTTGGCATTCCATGGATTCGATGGCTCATGTAAACACGCCTTAAGTGTTGTGTCGTCTTTCTTAGTGTGTCTCTTGTGACTGTCTCTTCTGGCGAGCGGCGTTTGGCAACCAACGGCGTTTGGCGAGCGGTAACCAACCTTTGAAATTATACTTGACCAATATTCAATAATAGTCAGTGTCGGCTCGTCACTTGACTGCGGTTCTAAATTATGACGCCCGTCGCCAAAAGCCTTCACGTAGCTGTAGTGCGACGGTAATTCAAACTAACCTAGCCTAATTTTCCCAATAACAAAAAAGACTCGCATTTTTATAGAGATATACAGGGTGGTTATAAAATAACGCTCTCTATTCGGAGTGGTCTGTAGCTTGAATGAATAATCCAAATGCATCAAAAATTTAGACTCTTGCTATTCAAGAAGGGGGGGAAAGAATGGAATCATGAAAAAAGACAGAATCCTAAAGAATAATCATAAAAAAGAATAATCATAAAAAGCAAACTCGTCTTTTGACCAGAATCTAAATTACGAGGCGTCGTCAATTATGGCCAATTACTGCCAACGTAGCTAATTACGCCTCGTAATTTAGAACCCTGGTCAAGAGACGAGTTTCTTTATTACGAGAAGGAATGGAATTATAACACAGAAACTCGTCTCTTGACCAAGGTTATAATTACGAGGAGTAGCCAATTATGGCTAATTACGGCCAACACATCCAATTAGGCCTCGTAATTTAGAACCCTGGTCAAGAGACGAGTTTGTTTTTTACGATTCCATTCTTTTCCCCCCTTCTTGATTAGTAAGTGTCTCAAAGTTTTTTGCATTTTTATTATTCACTCAAGCTACAGACCACTCCGAATAGGGAGCGTTATTTTATAACCACCCTGTATATCGTGTACTCTGTCTACTGTAGGTTTAGTTGCGTCTTTAATTCAACCAAGCCTAATCGACATAGACTTGAATCACAAGTTTTTGAACTAAAACACAATGCTTAGCACTTGGGGCAAGTCAAAGAGGCATGCAATGGTTTCGGTGCTGCATGAGCATACATTATCTGTTGCGCATGCTCAGCATCTAAAGAAGTTAACGATAATTTTCAAGTATGGAAAAAAATCTATTTGCTTAGTAAAAAACTCATTAAATGGATCTGAACCATTTTCTTTACCATATATGAATAGGTGAAACACTTATAATAAAAATAATTCATTTAGAAAAATATTTTTTTTCCAGTGTTTAAAAGTGCAATTTGTCCTCTTTACAGAGAATGACCCATATCATGGATTATGTAGCTCTGTGTGACTTTCCATGTCAATTGCCCCATTGTACTTTTATTTGAATGAAAATGCTTTAAATTGTTACCTATTTTGTATTGAATAATGAAAGTGGGTGCATATCTAGATGATTCTGGTGTTTCTTGCATAAGAATATACTTATACAGGGATAATTTTAAAATAATTGATTGTGATAATTTACCTTGAAAAACGCTTTTGTTGAGCCACTGCCAAGGCAACCATACTTAATTTTGGTTTGTTTTGCCAAATCTTCAGCACTTTCTACAGGATATATAACTTTTTCTACTGTTAGAAAAGCAGCTAAATTGGCTGTGTAAGATGAGATCATAATTAAGGTAAAGAAATACCAAATTCCAGCTATTGTTCGAGTGGACATCGCTCTGAAAAAACAAAATAAAAACTTTACTCAAAATATTTTCTTGAAGATTAAATAGATAAAGAGATTTGAAGATTATTAAAAACTCATGATTTTCATATTTTATATTAATTTAGGGAAATTTTCTAGACAAATGAACCTGCAGTATTTTTGTTTTTGAATTAATTATCAATAAATATTATTTTATGCGGTAAAATTTATTTGTACTTGAATACAAAAAGGGCTGATGTCCATTGTAACACCATCAGACATCTTTCCATTTCATACTATTACTATGGAACATACTTTATTTTGAATTTAACTACCTATTTCAGTTTTAAAACTACAATTTTTTAAATGGTATTTCTCTCACTTGGCATAAAGTTTATTAATATGTACTTTAAACATTCAAATTTTTTTATTTATTAGAATTATAATATAAATGCTTGAATTTTACTGTAATTTAATCAAAATATTATTAAGAATTTGATTAATGATAAAAAAAATCCAACATTGATTACCTTGGTGCAAGGTCTGAACCTTGTTGCATGAGAGAACCAATAGTGAACCATAAGCTATTCATTAGACTAAAACTGTTTTCTAGGACCTGTTCATCCTGCCTGCAAGGATGTGGATTGTCCCATTCGTAAGGACTCAAACGTCCTACTAAAAAAAGGGTGATACTGACTCCAATATGGGCTCCCATCACATAGATCCATACTTCCATGGAAAATGGTGAGAGAAAAGAAAATAGTGTAGTTACTTTAGTTGTCGGTTTCTTAAATAAGATGCTTATTCCAGTGTTCATAAAAGGCATTGTAAAATCAACAGCCTCTTCCCTGGACGATGTAATTGTGAGATCAACAATCGCAATATCGGCAACCTGTAAATATGCATTTTATATATGAATGAGGCAGGTCATATAAAGTTTCCCATCCATTTTTTAAAATTTGACTTAATGTTCTAATAGTGAATTAAAAAATAAAGACCAATAATCCATTAACAATGACTTTGTGAACGCCATTAATACCTTCCTTTCTGAATAAAGAGTTAGCTTTAAGTTTTTAACAAAAAAAATGTTTTCATTTAACTTATTTTGCCCTGCATAAATTGTTTATTATGGAGGGGGGCTTCATTTGTCTCATAGTTACTTCATTTTGATAAACTTAAAAGAAAAAAGCAAATTTTCTCTTGAATTGTCTGGCCAATCGTCATTAATGGGTTAAGACATTTTAGCTTTTTTGATACTGCAGCACTTTTTTTTTATAAAATGATGATGATCAAGCACTCTTTTAGAGCTTTTATAGAAATTGACCAGTCAGCATATATTTACTCTTTATTGTGTTCAATCTTCCAATTAAAAATATCCCTATGTTTATTAGGCCCTTGCCTGTTTCAAAACTGTAAAGGTTCTTTGTAAATTCTTAAACATGGTTTAAATAAAGTTAGACACCAGTTTTTTTTAATCAAAGTGTTCTTAATTTAAGTATTCATATTGTTTATCATGTACTTCAATCAGTGAGCAATATTCAGTTTTAAAAAATTAAAAATTTTAAATATAAAGTATGCTTTAATGCACATATTTAAGTAAGGATTATGTAATATACATTTTTAATAATTTTAAGAACATTAATTAAAATAATTCATAGTACCTTAATAATTAGTAAATAATTTCTATATACGTTTTTAAAAATAATTTTAATGAATGATACAGTTCAAAAAAATTAAGGGATTACAAGGTTTAAACCCTTTAACCTCCATTTTTAATAATCAGTTTGCAATTTTTTTTTCTTACTAAGTTGAGCTCGCACTTATTCATCATTATATGCAAGAATCAAGTCTTTTGAAGAATTACATAATGATTGTTGTAATTAAATGAGATTATGAAAAACATGGTTAAATAAAATTCACTCCAAAAAAAATCTATGAAATAATTGATCCTAAATTCTTCATGCTTACATTCTTAGATGTTTAAAAATTGATTATAACTTTTTTTTTCAAATAAAGATTTGAAAAAGTTATATGTTATAAGTTATTCAAAAGTTATGATTCCAATCACCTTCCCTCCATTTTTAGTTAAAAAATTGAGATCCCCCCCCCCCTGTTTTTTACCGTTTCATTCTAGATACATAATGAATCTTTTTCAGAAATTTTGGATTTATATAAAAATATAAGTTGGAACTGAAAGGGATAGCAAAAGTATGGAAAGTGCTCCCCCTAATTGTTTTGAGCAGTGTATAAAACTGACTTAAAATTTACACTAATTTTATACCTTATGATGGACTTACCCCTCTAATCAGTTCACCAATCATTCCATTCCAAACTCCTTGTTCATTTTTAATACCATATGCTCTGTCTTCGACTTCTTTAATGATATATTTGAAGCCTAAAAGGTTTGCTAAGTGGTGAATAAGATCGATGCAAAAGCCTTCGTACCTGGCATTTCCTGTTAGTTTTTCGGCTGAGTCTTTAAGCATGGCATAGGGGGAGTTCTGAAAATAACAAATTTTTAGTATAAAATCAGAACCTATAAAAACAGATTGTTTATTTCTTAATATCTGCTGTCTGCCTATTTCTATGGCTGTTTGGCCTTTGGTTCGTATAAAAAAACGTTTTCTGCATAATCAAATAACTCTCAATCAATTGTAAAGAGTGATTTCAGATACGAGTTATACATTTGGTAAAATGTATTGGATAGTAGGCATAAACTATGGATTAAGTTTTTTTACTAGCACATTTTAAAAATGTTGACACTTAATTCAGGGCCTTCTAAATACAGACAGGCAATAACTTATAACTTGACAAGTATTGCAAACAGAATCATATTGAATAGAAGCAATAACAATTTAAAGATTTTTTTCTGATTCATTGTTTAGCCAAATATCCTAATTGTATAGTTTATCATTCATTAACTGCTCTTGCTGTTCATTTCTATTCTTTTCTCTATCTGTGGTAATTGAATTTATGGTGAGTAATGCAGTAGGTTTTGATTTTTATTGAAAGCAATTATAATCATTATTTTTATACACTTTCATTAATTTTCTCAGTAAGTCAAACACAAAACATTTTAACGCTAAATTAAACGATTTGGAATGGTTTCCACAGATCAACTGACATAACTGTTTGTAACAAGCCCTTATTTTATTTTAAGCTAAAGTACGATCCAATAAAAAATGAAAACAAAAGTGTAAGAAATTTTTTTCATACCACATAAGTTGTTACAATGAGCGTTTTGTTTTGCAGTAAAAGGGTGTCGTATTCATTGGACATGTTTTTTGTAATGTTAATTCCCTTGCCAGGAGCCCAAACACCGATCTAAAAATATAGTTTTATGTTACACAAAATTTATACGTAAAATTTCAATTCAATTTATGTGAGATTAATATGTTAGGATACATAAGCATTTAAGATTGAACAACAGTCCATTCTTGCAGTTACAATTGTTTATGTAATCTTTAGTTTTTGATTAAGGTAGACGAATACCCAAAATTCCCCAAAATTCTAAAAATTTTACTATTACTTTAATCTTTTCCAAATTTGGCATAGTAATTTCAAATATAATGAATAATACTATTTAGGCAATTTTTTAATTTAAATATAATTTATTTATTGTAAACAGTGTTTTTCTACTAAAAAAAGAGGTTTACGCTAACAAGTCTACCACATTGAATTTTCATCCTATAAACATTAATTAGGTGTTAAATTCTTCGTTTTGAACTGATGCATGCAATGACCATCTAGAGTTACATACAAATTACAAAAAAATAAGTTAGTACGAAAAATGTTATAAATTATCCACACAAAAATAGATTTTTTCGATTAACTTACACTTGGACATTTAAAAAAAAAAAAAAAACTTGTATATTTACACCAGATGTTAGAGGTTCAAGGCACAGATATATATTGAAATAGCATATGTAAAAAATTTCCGGTAAATTAATTTAAACCTTGTTATGCTAGAAGTGTTAGCGTAAACCCCTTTTTTAGTTGAAAAACACCGTTTAAAATAAATCAATTATATTTAAATAAAAAAAATTGCCCAAAAAGCATTGTTCATTATATTTGAAATCACTATGCCAAATTTGGAAAAGATTAAAGTAATGGTAAAAATTTTAGAATTTTGGGTATTCGCCTACCTTAAAATTTTAAATATATATGTGACCACTTTTCACTGCCACTGTATGTGTAATTCCAACTCAATATGTTTAATAACTAAAATCCCAATGCAACAATATAAAGAAATATGTTTAAGTATTACAAATATATTTTTTTTTTAAACATTGTTAGATAAAATTTTTTTCTAATATTTATCCTACCTTTTCTAGCCCATTATTTGTTAAGTAGATGAGATCCAAAACAAATTCAGATCTAAAACCTTGTTCATCAAATTTAACCTTCCCAGTAAGGCCTTGGATACTACTCTGAAAAAAGAATTATTGTTAGTTTATGGTACTATATCAAGTAAGAGTTTTGTTATAAATGAAACTTATCATATCAATGTCTAAATATTTTTTAATACTTAAATAATCTTTAAAATTACTATTTATATTATTCTTACTATGTATATTACTATTTATTTAAATTACTATTTATATTATTCTTATTACTAAGTATTTTCAGAACAATTCAATTGATCTGACTTTTGGCTTTCCTTAATTAATTAAGTGTGCAAAGTATTTGGTCCTTTACCTTTTCTGATATAAAATTGGTAAAAGCATCCAGTTGCTCACGAACATAATCCAATGTAATTAAATTGCATTTATCATTTATGTCTATTATAAAAATGTTAAAATTGGTTGGATTTAAAAATTTACCAATAAATTCGATTGTTATAGGAAAGTTTTGTTGCAATAAATTTTTGTTTTGCAAATATGGAATATTTATTTGAACAAAAGCCAACTATATTTTTTTAAAACTATGTTGGCTTTTGTTAACCAACACTAACCACAAATTTTAATGAATTACTGGTTTCAGATATAACAAACTTTTTAAAATCGCTATTGAAATGTGTATGAGCATGCATTTGCAATGTGCTTTTGTATCAAAATAGAAAATATGGAATCTGCAGGAATGTTTTATTCTGATATTAAAATTATAAAACTCATGTGATAAAATCTTCTGCTAAGGTAATATTCTTTCTTTTATAACTTATTTTTTAAACAAAACATTATTGATAATTTTTTAAGAAATTATATCATAGTTTTCTTACAGAAGTTTGTAAAAAATACTAGTGATTTAAAAAAACAAACAATAGAGCTACATTTTTATATAGTCTTTCTGCAAATTTTTCTATATTTTACATGACAGTTAAAAACTTTTGTTTTAATTGTTAATATCTATAGCATTAGGTAACAATGAATACATTTTAAAAGTATCTCTAATTTACATTCTAGTTTCCTTTCCTGAAAGAGAATAATCATTATGATTTTCCTAAATTTGTGTAGCATGCATTTGAATTACAAAGAGGAAGCAGGTTTGCTTTATCTAGCTACAGTCATGCAGGTAGGGGTTCTATGAAACACGATCAAACATAAAATAAATGTAAATGAATTGCCAAAACTCTTACATTTATTGTAGGTTTACACAAGAAGCATGTCAGACTTGAATAGAAAAAGGATCAATTGCATAGTACTAAATATCATGAATTTTGGAACTATTTAAATTTAAATGTTAAATTTTTTCACACACTTTTATAAAGCAAAACAAAAAAAAACTTAAATTTAAATGTTAAAACTTTTCACACACTTTTATGAAGCAAAACAAATAAAATGATATTGATGTTTTACATTCATAATATCAAAAGTGTTAATGAATTTTTAGTAATGTTCCTTTTTCTTCCAAGTTTACAAATGTTTTTATTTAATATATTTTTGATTTTTTTTATAATAGGGCATTTCTTTATTATTTAAAATTCATGAATGAATATTCTGCTCTCTTGAGAACTTTTTTTTATACCTATGCTTTTGGGTTTATACTGTAAACAAAATGTAACAGCCATTTGAAAAAAGTAACTGCCCTCCTTCAGTCCTTCTAATATAACAGATGTTTAACAAGTAAGACTAGCCTTAAACAGGTGCAAACAATTTTTAATTTCAAAATGCATTATCTCACTTTGGCTAAAAGCAAATAAACTAATAACACATAAAATCAATTTCATTTATTGTTATGCTCCTCTAATCGCCAAAATTATTAGTACAAAATTTTTATGCTTTCAAAAATCAATCCAATAAAACAAAACAGATGTCAAAAACAGTCTGGACGTTTCTAGAATGCCTTAAATGCCATTCTTAAAAAAAGTTGATCATAAACAATAATAAAAATTAAATATATATTGAAATCTAAAATAAAAACAAAAAGCTAAGCATTTATCAAAAACCTTAAAAGTTGGTCAAAGTGAAATAAAATCAAGTAAAAGACTACACAATTTATTTGCATTTTCTATTACTTATTAATTTTTTTTTAATTTATGAAAAGGCGACTTTGATATGTACTTTACTAAACAGTTTGACAATGTGTTAGAATTGTACAAGTTATGTTTCGTTATTAACTTTTAATTATTATAAATTGTGTCATAATATTACTACAAATAGAATTTAATGTCTTGTAAAGCGAATTTTATTAATGTTGCTGTTGTGATGAAATGTTATTTAAGTATTTTCAATCGATTATTTCAAGTGTCTTAGATTCTTGTGTCTTATAACTATCTCATAAAAGAATTAAGAAAAGCAACTACTAATATGATGCTATATAACAGCCAGACAATTGGTTACAATTTTGTGTTCAAAATCTGGCATTTATGCTCATAGCTGTTCGGAATCCAGGTCTGGCTAATCTGATTTCAAAACAGAAAAAAGAACTACATTAAAACTCATATTAGCAGTATAGAAATGTTTTACGAGAAAAAGGGTAAATAGTTTTCATTTTCTAGTGCGAGAATCGAATAAAAAAAGGTATTTCACATTCAATAAACTAATTTATTTGTTATTTAAGACATATTTTTATTAGTTTTTGCTTCAGTTTGAATGAAATATTAATTATTTTTTCCTTCGATTTTGACGTAACTGGGCTCACGAATATCAGGGTGAACGTATTGCAAAGGAGCAACCGATCAGAGCAGGCAAAATTTCGGAGCCAGCAGCGTTGTTTACGCCGTTTCCTCGGCCTAGAACATTTCAATGCTGCAAACTTAAGGTGTGTTTTGGTATATACAACCATAGGGCTTGTCAATAAGATATCTTTAAATCGTTTATTTTTCTAATTATTTCCAATAAACTAAAAGAGCAAATTTTCATTTAATGACATCAGTTTTAATGATAATTTAAGAGTGTAAAGGACAAATGATGAAATTTTTTTATTAAACTTATTGCAGTTGTTGTGTATAATTGCAAAAGATATAAATGGCTACATTCTTTATTTCTTACTTATCAGATAGCTGTAGTCTTACTAACGGAATGGAAATGGGAAAATATGTATGATTCTTTTCACTTCAGAAATTTTTAATTAACATAGTTGTTTAATTAACAATTTAATTAACATAGTTTAATTAAGTTAACATAGTTTAATTAACATAGTTGTTTAATGTATCAGAATTAGGTTAATTTTTCAACAGATGATCTTAAAAAATGTCCAAGAGAAAAAGGTACTTTATGAATACAATTTTATGATAAAATGTTTAAAGTTAAGGCAATTATATTGTAAGAAAAACTGATGCACAAAATATGGAAAAAGCTGTGTCTAAAAAAAAAAAACCAGGCTACTATTTATTCTTGGAATATCAATCATAAATAAATCATGTACTTTAGTTTATATGAATGAAATTTAAGTTGTGGTAGCTAGTGTGTTTTCAAAAAATGTGTTGTTATAAATTAAAATAAGTTAAGATCTAGTATGCCATATTTTAAAAGGTATTCTACTGATTTTTTTTTTTTGGTTACCAAAATGAGAGAATGGCAAGATATTTATAATATGTTTTCTAGAAAGTCTTTTTTCAAATGGCCAAGTAGTTTTAGAATGCTTTAAATCTTTTTAGCATGTGTAAATATAAAAAAAATTCATGCTGTTTGTTACGTTTTACCTCTAAATTTTGAAAAATAGTGCAAAGATGCAAAATCTAGTTATTTTAATAAGAAAGCAATTCAACAAATAGTTTAA
The DNA here is from genome assembly GCA_023701765.1 of Hylyphantes graminicola. Lineage (NCBI taxonomy): Eukaryota > Metazoa > Arthropoda > Arachnida > Araneae > Linyphiidae > Hylyphantes > Hylyphantes graminicola. The sequence goes on along the minus strand of CM043123.1, from coordinate 16,418,965 downwards.
TGTTTTTTTAGTTACCTTATTTAAAAAAAAGTTGTTTCCTCTAATTTCAAATATAATTTTTAAAAACAAAATAAAATGTCAAAGTGACTTGAATACTTTGCAAACAGTTCTTGTGTGTATTTTTTTTTACAGTTTTGGTTAAAGATAACAAGTTAATTACTTAATATTTATAATATTTCTAACTTAAACTATGCAATAATTTTAATGTATATTCCTATAATAGAATCACAAAAAAAAGTTAATAGCTAAAAAGGTTGATAATTGATTATTTTCAAGTTTAAGTAAGGAAATACATTTATACAGTGCATTTAGCAAAAGTACTTCCTCATTACAAAATTAAAAATCTGATAAAGATTTATGTAGGAATTCAACAAATTGTTCAGTTACCAAGAAATTTTTATTGTAATATTTTGAATAAATGAAAAAAGGGTCATGATCTGAGAATTGATTGCCCCCTGTGATTGGCTATACTATATTCTAGATAATTCCATCTTAGACATTTTCCCATGACTTTTTATCTACAGTGCTATTGTTAGTACAAAGTTTATTAATTACAGTACAGTTTTATTAAAATTAATTCCTTTCTCACTATTCTCTTCTGTCGCTTTATTTTTGTTCTTTGCTAAGCAAAATGCCATTGCAAATTACAGTCAAGTGTCGTGTAACCCTGACAGTTATTTTAAAGCAATTTTCAAATGAAACTCTTTATTATAGGCACCATAATTTAATTTTGATATTTTCATAGCAATGTTTGTCTCTTAAATTTTTTTTATTGGGTATAGTATTACAATTATAAGTTCAGAAAACCCTCTATATTCTAGTTCCCATTTACCAGACATTGCTTACTCTTTACGGAGAATACATTTTACACTTAGTAAAGAGTGTCAGCCTGTAAAAATTGGAGCAGAAGCCAGTGATATGCAAAAGATTGTTCACCAGGTTTATTCTTGTAACATAATTGTGCTAAAACATAAACATAACAACATAATTGTGCTAAACAATTTAGCTTGGATTTTTAATCTTTTTTTGCGAAATCCAGACTTATTAATCTGGATTATAAATGAAATTATGCTGTTCAGTAATGATATAATTTATCTTTATACTGAAAGAATATATAAAGGAAAGTACTAAGAAAGCAAAGAACTAGCATTTAAGGCATTTTGTGTCTAGTAAACTTAAAGGAAAAGGGATGAACGGATTGATTTCAGTGACACTCACATTTGCTGCAGTGACATTAGCGAGACATCTGCAGGAAGGAACAGCTCGTCTATTTACACTAGAACGATTGTTCGCCTGCAATGCGAATATAGGAAATGTGACTATGAAAGGGCTGTAAAACTTAGTCAAATAAAACAAAATTATCAGCTTTTGGAAAATAACAAATCAACACTGATTTTGATTCAAGATTTCAGAAGTTTGAGATGATTTCTCAGTGAAGCTCTAGAGGTGGACACTTATTGGATGTCTACAGTTTTACACATCACAAAAGGTTCTATGTTCACATGCAGTAGAGGCAAAGAGGGTAGAGACGTTTAAATAAGCTGTATAGAAGAGGATTTAGTGAGTCTAGGAAAAAGTTTGCTGTTGAGTGACAAGGGAAATTCTGGTAGATGGGGAAAGCGAGGTTATAAAATAAAAGCAAGATATTTGTGATTTTACTAAACAAAATCGTTTTAGCAACTACTTTGCCCTCTAACCGTAATGAGGTAAAATACAGTTGTTGAATTTATTTTAAATAAATTTCTTAAGGCATCATTTTTGAGGGATATTTCATAGATATTTTATTAGAATCAATATAATTAAGTTATTATTTTATTTTAATAAATATATTATTATATTATGTTTTCTAATATCAGTGATTCAATTATAAATTACTTACAAAAAGATAACATTGTGAAACTAAAATTTTTTTTAGCAGCATCAATATAAGTGTAAAACATACATTATAAACAATAATAAAATTGCAATAAATCAATAAACATAAATATAAAAATATTTATATTTTGTTATTTACGTTTTTATCGGTTTTGTTTATGCTTGTCAGGTTTTCTTGATCAAATTGTTTTGTTATGATCGTCGGGTTACATGATCTTTCAAATGTCATTCCATACTCTTTTTTTTTTTTGAGAATAATCTTTTTTTTTAAAGATTTTGTTTGTCATTCCATACTTTTTTTTAGAATTTCATCTACATTGGGCTCAAATTTCGTTATGTGACGTTCGATGCATAATAGAGGATTTAAAGGTCTAACATTCCTGCATTAATATGAAGATTCATTTTTGAAAAGTGGGACATTTTTATTCTATTTCATTATGTTTGTTCTTGAATGTATTTAAAAAAATGTGTTTAAAACAATATTACCTTGTATTTAAATATGTTACATTTTTAATAATTGTAACAACAATTATTTTATTACTGAAAGTAAATTAATATTATGGTTCCAAGTGTGGACACTTTTAGCATCGACTTATTTTGAGACCAACAATCTAAAAAGAAAGAAGTTGATACAAAATATATACTACTATAGCAAAAATAAAGGAAAAGTATTTTTATTGAACTAAACTTCCTTCTTTTTTAAAATAAATTTCTTCCTAAAATGATAACATTACACATAATAAACAGGCCAAAGTCCTAGTCATTATTACTGTATATCTTATATATATCAAGGTGAACACCAAAACTAAGTACATATTTTGAAAATATGTTGAATTAACATTATAGTAAATTCTCTAATTGAGAATAAGTTCTTAAAATTTATATGGTTAGGAAATCAAAATGAAACATTCATAATTAAAATGTCAAAATTTAAAAATTGCTCATTATTATTTAAACAAGGATTCAACATTGGGATTATATTGGTTTAATGAAAAGGAAAAAAAAAATGTTTTGCTTTACTTTGCCCATTTTATAAACATAAACAGATCAATACATAAAAAGCTACAACAGCAAGCCAACATTAGATAATAAATTTTAAACTGCAAGTGCATTAATTATTTCTAGTTATTTAAATTCATACTTGAAGTACCTTATTTTTAAAATTGACAAAAATAGTACAAATACACTTCTAAAGTATTCAAGTGAATACACATCAGTTTACTTACGGGTTTCATGAAATTAATGATGCTACTTCCATCTAAACCCCGCAGTCCACTATCACATGAAATAGGAGGGAAGTCTATGATAGATTTGCTACCGTCTAAGTCTTGTAAAGCTTTGGCAAACAGTTGAACCGCGTCATACATCAACGCTGTTTCTGTCTGAAAATACAGGAAAAAAAAAACAATAGGGAAAAATTATAAATGTGTCACTTAAACCTAACAGTCACCACACACTTAAAACATGCTGTATTAGCTATGAAATGTCTACTGCTGTCTTAGTTTCACATATAGTGCATTGTCCTAGTACAATACTAAACGTGTGAACAAAGGAATAAAGTTTGATTATAGTCAACCTATTAAACATTGAAGTTGCGCAAAAAAACACACCTTATATTTAGCCCATTAAAGCTATATCTTACACTCTTAAAACAAAAGAGTGAAATCCACTCCAGTTGGAGAAGTGCATTTTCGACACCCTAAAGGCATGCATATTTTCTCAGACTGAGTTAAAATCACTCGTTTGGAGTGATCCTGTCGGAGGTTTAACACACAAAGGATCCACTCCAAAAGGAGAAGTGCATTTTCCAGTCTGGAGGAGTGAAATCCACTCAGACTGAGGTAAATTGGGAGTGTTTGTTTTAAGAGTGTATATAAAAAATTTCACATAAGTATGGACACAACACAATAACCTTTTATTATTAATAACCTTTTAATATTTATGTTTAAATTTAGTCCCTAAACGGCCAGGATAGCATGGTTAGTAAGGTCTTGGACTTGTATCCGTAAGGTTGCAGGTAATAGAGGCTAGAAATAGGCAGCCGGAAACGGTTATACTATGCTACAAGGTTGCAGGTTTGAGCCCTGTGGATCCATTTACAAGCAATAGTGCTGCCCTCTATTGAAAAAATATTACAATGGATTATGAATGATATAAGCTCGCTTCTTCAAGCGAAGCAATAAACCACCCTACACAACCAACCAACCTCGTCCATAGTTAGCTGAACATTCGGTAAAAATAATCGTGGCCGTTGTTAATCACGGCTAATATTTTTTGTTTGAGGTTACAAGCATTTTCGTTACGAGATTTGTATTCGAATTTCAGTGAGAGATATGAAGCGCAGAGCAAAATGCGCGGTTAAAACATGCATTTTATGTGGTCAAATGAGGAATTGGCGTGGCACGTAGTTTTCTTCAAAGTGTCAAAAAACGGCAATTGTTCTCATTGTTACATCAACTGTATCAAAAAAAAAATTGTTTTTTTAATATTATGAAGAAAGTTGTAAAACATTACATACATAAGTACTAATATACCAAGAAATCAGTATTCGAGTTTAATTTTAACATACATTATTTTCTGTTTGTAGAATTTTTTGTAATCACTCGAGTATGGTTAAGAAAATAGTGCACTTACTCTAATGGTTTTTATAGGAAAATCCAATTTTCTAATAGCCCCCGTCCATTTTGTGTTAAGTTCTACCACTAATCCTTGTAGATCTGCGTTGTTTTCGTCAACTAGCCGAAACCCAGTAATATTTGTTTTTCCATATTTGAAATCTTCCATGTCTATCGTATGAAGATCCTGGAAATAGAATGACCAAATTATATGAAATAAAACAGTTAATGTATTTGAAGTTTAGAAGTGTGACAGGTCAAAAATTTTCAAGTCTTAAACTTTGCTAATTTGTGAAAATTACTCTAGTACTTCGCTAAATATCTAGTCCTACCTTAGTGAAGGTTACTTACCTTTTTTTTTTTTATTAAACATGAGTTTTATATGATTTTCTATTGTTACTTATACTTATCTAAAAGCTATGATTCATAGAGACAAATTAGCTACATTTTCGACATACAAAAGGCACTGATAGTTTTTATTTTCAAAGCTTCGATGAGTGGTTTTTTTTTTAAGAAACTTATACGCTCAGCAATAGATCTACTAAAATAAATTTTTGATAGATTAACTTTTTTACTTGCCAATAGGGATGCACCGAATACCAAATTTGGCCGAATAACGAATATTCGGCCTGCATGAACCATTTTTTTTTGTCAGATCTAAGTAAGTTTTTATTATTCAATGATTTTAATTTAACATAAACACATGCATAAGTACACAAGCGCACAATAATCGCAATGTTAATACAATATAGTAGCTAAATTTTTAATTAAAGTAAAATACAATTAAGTAGTACTCGTTTGTAATTAAATAAACCTTTTAAAAAGTGTTTGAAACTTATTAAAATCACAACACAAAAACTAAAACGGGAAGTATGGAAACTAAAACAGAAGTAATTAGATCCGATGTAGAATGAAAATTAGAAAGAAACAATAATAAAACCATGGCCTACAATATTGTTATACAATTACAAAATTAGTTTTTTTTCTCTTTTATTGAAAAAATTACAATTGTGATCTATATTTTAATCATTGTTTTTTTTTAGGCTTAAAAGACACATGTTTATTTAATACAACTTAAGTAAAGCTTGATTTACCATTGTGAATAACAAAAACTTGAGAATTTGAGTCTATCAAGAAAGAAAACAAGTCCTGTTTGGGAATTTTAGAAGATGATAATATTAAGAAATTAGAAATTTTTTAATTTCACTATTCGGCCGAATAGTAGAGCTAATTGGCCGAATAGTGGAGCTATTCGGCCAAACCGAATATTCGGCTAAAGTGGCCGAATACCGAATAGTAACCGAATATTCGGTGCATCCCTACTTGCCAATTCCATTGAATTACTTTAAACATTTCAGCAAAGTACTTTTCAAATTTATTATTTAGTCCTTTGAGACTAATAAAAACAAATTGTGAAATTTCAAGTTAAACATAACTACAACAGTATTGACCTGTCCAAATGTAATGGGGATCTTGACTTTTTTGCGTTTTTTTTTAGATATAAAAACGAAATGCTACTCTAACAAAAACAAACAAACCGATATTTCAAAAGAAATATTTAATAAGTAAAATATATCATAAAAATAGTTACTAATTCCGAAATGGATACTTTTATTAGAAAGAGAAAGCGCAGTGAGAACCATCTTAGAATCGATACGCCTAGCAATTTATCATTCGTTTAAATTTTATGTAAATAGTTTCATGCCTTAGTTGACCAACAGATGTCACCACTGGTTAAAAAGCCTAACTAAATTCTCACATCCGGCGACCCCGATATGCACGTGAATTTAAAGGTCTTATCTGATTTTTAATTCTGTACCCACCGTTATGTATCCCCACCGTTTGACATAAATTAAAAAAAAAAAATACTTCACGATTTTTTATACTTAAATATCCGATCCTTCCGGCGCAATTGAGTTCGACTTTTTTCAAAATATTTGTCTACCTAAATAAGATGCGATAATGCTATTTGCAAGTTTCATCGCAAAAATAAACAGAAAAAAACTACTTTTCTGCACAAAGCCGCAGTCGAATGCAAACTGTGCAAATCGGCACCAAAAATTAACTTTGCCGCTACTGCGTAATAGATTTACCCAAAAAAATAGTAGATATGAAACCTCTATAAAAATGTATTTAAAAACGTATTATTAATTCAACAAACGTTTAGAAAACATACTTAATCCTCAAAAATTAATATATTTTTTGTGAATTGATTAATCCCAAGTTTAAACAATTTCATAGACGACTTTTGATCATGAATTTAATATTTTTGCAGACTTCACATTAAAAATTTAAGTTTGGGGGCACTTATATTAAGCATAAATGCTCATGAAGAAAATTTGGGGGCCCCTTAAAGTAAGGGGCCCTGGGCACATGTCCCGTTTGCCCCGCCGGAAATAAGGCCCTTGGATATATGTACCGTAAAATATACAGTTAATAGTATTTAAATAGAAGTACAGAATTAAGACAAAACTAGAGATATAATGAATTTCAAATCTAAATTAATTTTTAATTAATCTAACATTGAAAAAAAATTAAGTTTCACTTCTAATGAAAATTTAAACACATTCTTAATTTAAAATGAGTTCAGATAAAACAATAAACTTTTTCGAATGTCGATATTTTTTCACAAGTTTATGCCAAAAAATAACATCGATCCAAAGAAAACAAGCAGCTTGTTTCAAGCACATTTCATTTTATTTTTTAGAAAACTAAAATATCATTGTGTAGAGGGTTTAGTCAAAATGAATGGGACAAAAAGAAAATTATTTTTAGACGAATGTATGTTTATTGTAACCAAACTACAGCTACGTATGGACTGATAAACTATCAACCTATCAACTGTTGTCTTATTCATTTTGACTAACCCTGTATTTTACAGTCTCCTGGTTGCGATCTCGATTTTGGCATGAATATTTTCAGCCATTCAAAAGCATCCTTATCTTCAATGAGTAAATCTTCAACTCTGCCCTTGTATATAAAAAATTACCGAACCAATCTGTAATATTTTGTCATATAAATTAACATAAAGTATTAATATTTTTAAAACTTCACTCCCTCTAATCACAAGACGGTTCACTGATACACCAAAAAATTTTCTAAAGAAAATATAACCTCACTTAATGACAGATCTTTCAGTGGTGCTGTCATCTGTTGTAAACTTAATCACACAAATAAAATCCACATTAGTAAAGTAGTAATCCACATTAGTATTAAGAAATGGGTTTTTAAAATTTTAATTTATTGAATGCAATTCAATTATATTTCAATCGTTTTGAAAGCACAAAACCTTTCATTTGGATGTTTTCAATTTCTGACCAATCAAACATTTCTTATACCTGTGTTACAAATATACTTCGAATATATTTTAGCACTGTTGAAAAAATGTTAGCATTTCAAAAAGCTGTGCTAGCTGATATTCCATCTAATATTCTCTTTTAGTTTTAAAATTGTAAAAGGGGAATATATAAATAAATAAATGGTCAAATGGAATATATAAAACGGTGACTAAAAGCAAGAGATTTTAAATTAGCATTCGAGTTTTGAATTTGCTCTGAATAGTAAAGTAAGAATTTCTCTTAATCGGATTCAGCTTTAAGTCGAATACTGATTTTTCTGTCATCTTTCTTCAATTTAATTATAGAAACAAGGACATCGAAACACTGTGAATATTCTATTTGAATGCCGACCAAAAGTAATATAATTTCAATTGACTCTAAGGAAGTAGACGAGTGATGTATACTGTATTTATTTTACAGACAAGTAGAAAAATCTTTTTATGCACAGTTGTGGTAAAAATGCACTAGCCTTTGGAGCTGCTGGGCTCGGGTTCGAATCCCGGTAAAGGCTTGGATGTTTGCGTTTGTCAATAAATGTTGTTATTTGTCTATGTGTTTGTGGCGTCCTTCTTTGTGTGTCTCTTGTGACTGTCTCTTCTGGCGAGCGGGGTAATGGGCTTTATAGCCTACGCCCTTCCCTTCTAGAGATTGTCATTGTGGTAAAAATGCAATGTCCGAATTTTTTTTAAAAAATTTAATCGAAGGTGTTAGTGTATCAGGCCACTTTTTAAGACATTTTCATTATTGCTACCACTGCCCTTTCTGTAACTTATTGGCCTCGTTTATACTCCGAATCTTCAGTACAGCGCTTTTAATTTTTTGCCTGGTTTCTCCGTTGAGCAGTTCTTTGTCGGCAATTATGTGTGAAAACAGCGTCAGATTTCACTGAAGTAATGAAAATATCAAAATTGAAAATGTCTGTCCATGCAAAAGGCATCCCATATTTCACGAATTTGAAAAATCAAAAAGGGCGTGCTCTCTACTTTCAGCTTCCACACTAGGTTTATAACAAATGAATGAAGGTATGTATTATAATCGTTCCATCCGTCTGTTTGTCCGTCCGTCACCCTCTTTACACAGAAAGAACCATAAGTCTCACATACAAGTAAGGATTCGTCATATTTAAGCCAAAAATAAAATTAAAAAAACGTCCCAAATTTCATTAAAATATTTACATCATAAGTGTATTTAAAAAGCTAAAAATCAATCTAAATTTCATTAACAATAAAATATTATATTTTTATATTGCCACTTTGTCAACAAAATGATGATAATATTAAAATGAAAATAAAACTTGCAATTGATTTAAACATATTTTTTCCGTATAAAGGAAAACAAGCCTTAATACCAAAAGGTCAAAGAGTCGTAAGTTCACATAGTTTGTAAAGAGAAGAGGCAATTAACATAACTCTATTCTCTTACTGGAATGCACGGAGCATTGATTTGGTTTTATCAGTGCACAGACAGAGGAATAAGCTCATATTGAACGACAATATGAATTTCAAACCAACAAACTATAGGGAAATTATGTGTGTTTATTATTTAATGAAGGAAAAATAGTCTTAAAAAATTATTTTTGTAAAATTATTGTCAAAAAAGCACAATTTTAAAAAATCTAACTTAAATGTGAAATAAATTTCCCTATCGATATTTATTTTCTGCTTTTTAATGAGTTACTATAAGAAAAGAAATCCATCTATTGTGCTAAATTGTCATTCCAAACCGATTGTCGCAAAAGTAAATATTCCTAATTCAAGTTTTATTCTCATTTAAATGATGGTTATCGTACATGTGACATCCCACTTGTCTTTACGACTTGTGGTTTGTTCTGTGAAAGTGGGTAATGGACGAATGGACCGACTGAATAATTATAATACTGTCCACTTTTTTGTTATAAACGCAGTGTGAAAGTTGGGACGAGGGAGTAAGTCTTTTTGATTTCTTTTCACCGACATTTTGTAATTTTCAGTACTACTCAGTAATAGTACACTCTTAACCCGGCAGCACTCGCGCTAACTTACCATAGACTAAGAATCTTCTAAACCGAGAACTCAATCTGATGCCTAGCGCCCACAAAGTGTCGAACGGAACTAATACACTATTAATGATTGATTTGTGATTGGCATAATTGCACTTTCCGATTGCAGCTCTACTGTTTCTTCGAAATGTATAGGGTGGTTATAAAATAACGCTTGCTATTCGGAGTGGTCTGTAGCTTGAATGAATAATCCAAACGCAAAAAAAATTTGAGACACTTACTAATCAAGAAGGGGGAAAAAGAATAGAATCATGAAAAACAAACTCGTCACTTGACCAGGGTTCTAAATTGGCGTAATTGGATGTGTTGGCCGTAATTAGCCATAATCGGCTGTGCCTCGTAATTTAAAACATTGGTCAAGAAACGAGCTTCGTTTTATGATTCCATTCTTTTTAGAAAAAAGAAACTTGTCTCTTGACCAGGGTTCTAAATTACGAGGAGCAATTGAAAGTGCTAAAGCTCCTAAAGGAGGCTAGAAAAAGGCAGCCGTGAACCATTACATTAGTTCTCTTAGACACAATTGGGGGAGTTAGTGTCTAAGTCAATTTTAATATAGAAAATCCTTATAATGGTAATCCAATTAGAGTTTCAGATCTAGAAGTGTATTTAATCTATCTGGGGTCCATTAGACCCCAGGCGAGTGCTGCCGGTTTAAACCAAACGAGCGAATTTAACTCAATCTGAGTAATTTTCACTCCTCCAGTCTTGGAAATGCACTTCACCGAAAGGAGTGGATCCTTTGTGTGTTAAACCTCCAACAGGATCACTCCAAACGAGTGATTTTAACTCAGTCTGAGTTAATATTCACTCCTTTCCAGTGTCGAAAATGCACTTCTCCAACTCTGGATTGGATTTTACTCTTTTGATTTAAGAGTGTACTATTTTATTTAGTTAGAAAATCAAATGAAAAGGCAAACTCTTTTACATGTCAGCGTATTTATGAAGTGATGGAGTAGAATGATACTATTGTAGTTCTGATATTAGGATCTCGGATTATATTGGAGTTGTAATGTATAAGTAATTTTTGTAACAGATTACTTATAAAATATATTGTTATACACAGTGAAACTTGTGTGAAAAGCAACCCCACGAACATATAAACAAATTTTTTGTTTACCATTGTGTTGTGTATACTGTTCCTTCTTGCATAAAAAGAACCGAATTTACTCTCCTCAGTTAGCAAAAGTATTTTGAAAAAATGAATTAAAAAATATTCATTTTTTCTTCCTTTTTTCTCAAATAGATCTATGTTTATCTGAAAAGATTTAACTCTTAAAATTCTAAAAGGAGAAAAAAAATATGTACTTACTTTTAAAAGATTCAATGAAGATAATACAAACACTAAATATATTTTACCTTATATCTTGGTTTGGAACTAAAGGCTAATTGCTACTAACAAACCCAGCGTTTAACCAATGAAAGAAAAAGTTTTAGAGCTAACTAGCGTTCCATTTGAGCTTCCATTCATTAACGGATTTTGCAATTTTTTTTTTTTAGTGGCATTAATTGATTTGGCTGAATAGTATAGAGGGGTTTAAGAGAAGTAAACCTATGCTTTAATAGATTATTTTTGCTAACAAGCATTAATGATCAATAAATAGCTCATAATAATAAATAATAATTGTATTAAAACTCATAATTATTATAGTACATACCAGTGAAGTGATGAGATAGTTATGTGCCTCCGTCATCATTCCAACTTGTTGAGCCTGTAAAGAAAAATGTTAATGGATATAAACTAAGAGAAAACTATAAATTTAAAAATGGATAATCTACAATAATAACAATAAATGTTCGTGTATCGGTGTTTGTAGTGAATCCCGTTATTGTAACTTTCATTTTTTATTCTGTTGCCATTATCTTTAAATTCGCATATTTGCAAAATAATTTGAAATAAATTAGTGTGTTATAAAATGATTGGAATGATGACATAAATGAGCGGACAGTTTTTCCTCTAATGGGGCTGCAATATTGGTGGTCAAGGCTTTGCAGACTCGGCATATTCCCCAGAACTGAGAGAATTTTTTTTGTGCCACCATCTAGGTTTCTCTCGCTACCAATTTTACAATGAATACACAGATTAAAATCAATCTGAGTTCTATGTGTATGTTAAAGTATGAAGAGATTTAATTTGAACGGACATTTGTACACTCACACTGAAACAAGAATTTGACTTGAACTTGTCAAATTCTTGTTGGCGATCTCCATTTTCTTACGAAATATATCTCCAAGTTAACAAAAGGGGCTAAATGACCGAAATGTTTGTTTCTAAATGCTGTTTGGTTGCTTGAGAGTCATTGCGTTATACAGCAGTGGTTTGTTGCGGTCTCCATTTTCTCATGAAATATATCTCCAAGTTAACAAAAGGGGCCAAATGACCGAAATGTTTGTTTCTAAATGCGGGTTGGCTGCTTGAGAGTCATTGCGTTATAGAGCAGTGGTTTGTTGCGGTCTCCATTTTCTCACGAAATATATCTCCAAGTTAACAAAAGGGGCCAAATGACCGAAATGTTTGTTTCTAAATGCTGGTTGGCTGCTTGAGAGTCATTGCGTTATAGAGCAGTGGTTTGTTGCGGTCTCCATTATCTTCACATTGCCCCAACCTTACCAAATTCGCAAAAATATCGCCAAAAAACCCGCACGAAATATGTTAGTTTGCTGCATGATTGAGAATTTGACTTGAAATTTTAATTTTAAAAACTTGGAAAACTTGACTTGAATTGATATTGATGTATTGATTTTTATTAATGAATGAGCTCGTATAACAGAACGCTTTAAATAAGTTATTAATTGAGAATGAGTCCGCTGGACCGCTAGTCTAAAATCCAAAGTGCTTCAGTGTTAATCCAATGGAGAATTTTTTTTTGAGCCGTATTTCTTGGGCTTTATTGAATATTTTAAGAAACAGTTTTTTTCTGTGATAAATATAGCTGACTTACAGCTCCCGATAATCCCACTTTTTCAAATTGGTTCGAATATATTTTTAAAAATTTCAATAAATAATTTTACATAATATAGTCGAAGCAATTTCAAAAAGTGGGACTATAGAGAGACCTGTAAGTTATCTACATTTATCATTTTTTAAAAAAAGTTTGTAACTCTATTCAATACAGAAGAGAAATGTGGCTAAGAAAATATTTTTTTTCTATTGGATTAACACTATGGCACTTTGGTTTGGAGACCCGCGGTCGATTGAGCTCATTCAACCTTAACAGGGGAAACTAAGTGATTTAAAAAATATTATATCTTATGGGGCAATAACAGAACTGGTTCTCTGTAGCAGACTAAATGGTTTATATATTTGAATGCAATTTTATCTACACTGCAACAATTAGGGGAGCACATAGTTCCAACAATTTCAACTCCAATGTTTCCATTTGGAATCATCAGCTTGCGATTTTTTTTCTCACTAAATTGAGCTTGTTCTAATTTATCGTTAGATGGAAGAATCATATCTTTTGAGGATGTAAATAATGTTTTTTTTAATTAAATGAAAATATGAAAATGCAGTAAAATAAAATTCACTCCCAAAAAACTTTAATGAAATAAATTGTCCCTAAATTCTTCACGCTTGCATTCTCAGATGTTTAAAAATTGATTTTACCTCATTTTTGCAAATAAAAATTTGAAAAAAATTATTGTTATAATTTATTCATAATTTATTATTCCAATTTTTTCTCCCTTAAATTTTAGTTAAAAAATTTATATTTCAACCCCTGTTTTTCACCATTTCATTCTGGATACATAAGGAATTTATTTCACAGTTTTTAGTTTTTTGGAATGAAAAACAAAAAGTTGAAACTGAAAGGGTTTACAAAAGTACGCAAAGTGCTCCCCTAATTGTTTTGAGCAGTGTCTATATTTTCCAGCCTAGGCAAAGAACGGGTATTGATTTGCTATTTAAAAATAACACTTTGTCAAAGGATTATTTACACCTTTAATTCAACCTTACTTAAACCTATAAGGTTTTGCTAACGTCTATTTACGGATAGACTAAACACACTCGTTTCTGATGCAATGAGGTTCAAAATAAGCAACTCCTCTGCAAAATAAGCGTTTATCTGTCATGCAAAGTTAATTAAAATATCCTTAAATTTCGTCACAACTTTTTTACGAAACGAAACTATTGTACAAGTAAATTTTCTTTTCATAAGAAAATTTCGAAATTACGGACTAAAACTAAAAATCTGTCCCTCAAAATTATCAACTATTAATTTATTATCTATAAAATGCTTTGAATCAATCATAGCAAAGTAAAGGATCGATTAATGTATTTCTAGTGTTTTTTAAATAAAACAAGACATCAGTTCTGCTTTTATCCTCAAATCAAAATATTATTGAACATCCATATAAACAAAATGTTCATATTTCATACATAGCTTATGTTGTAGTAAGTAAACAACACATATTTGAAAGCCTTCTGATATATTTTCGACAACTCCTTTATAACCAAATTACCCTAAAAAATACTTTGATTTTGATGATTAAGCTGTTTTTCATCTAAACACGGCTGATTCAACTTAAAATCCAAAAGATAGTTCTGCTGTAATGAGGGTTAAAAATGGACTACAATGATTCTGTAAAAACTGTTTTTCGACTAGGGTACAATATAAGCAGAGAAATAAACTTTTAGGGGTACCTGACTAAAATGATTATCTGGGTTATTTCAATGAAAAAAGAAAGTTTTCAATCGATGCTTTTAGTTAATCTAAATTTTATTTTTTAAACAAAAGATTGCATTATTTAACGAAAGATTGAATTATTTAACGAAAGATTACATTTATTTAACGAAAGATTGAATTATTCGCCTTCGTGTATTAAAATTAAGGGAGTAGGGGGGGGGGGGGAGGTATTGTAGGAAAATATTTCGCATTATTGCGATTCTTAAAAGATCGCAAATAATTTCAAACGTAAATGAATTTTTTTATAGATTTATTCAGTAATTTAAAAAATGCAGAAATTTGAAGATTTGAGTTAATAAACGGACATGGAGTGGCGTGTTAAAAATGAAAATAAAAATTTATGCAATTTGAAATGAAACCATTCCCTGAAAAATATTTATCGATAAGGCAAAACTCATGAGTAAAGTAAAAGAAAAACATTGTAACTTAATACCACATTTTTTTTAAGCACGTGCTTATATTATGGCGACTTCATTTAATTGAACTTATGATCATCAACAGTCGCTTGTGAATGGACTGGACCCTATATCTCAGTTATACTTTGGAAATGTGAGTCTTGCAACAAGACCCTTCATATGTTATAATACAAAAAAAAAAATCCTGATAGTACAAAAGTATTTAACTTTTGAAATTCAAAGACTTTCCAATGTATTTCAATTTCAATGAATGCAAGCTTTAGAATCCGAACTTTTCTGCAGTTACTTTCTTTGCAGTCATAATTTGGAGTAAAAAGGAACTGTGTACTCTTTTTTTAAAATCTAAATTTGTTATCCGTTTCTTTATCGACTAGGGGTTTGCATATACTACCTAGTGTGGTATATCAGGCAGCTAATGCTAATGGTAAAAATAAAAGGTTCGGTGAGTTATATCAACATACTGAAACTATAATAATTATATTTTAGACATGAATTTAAAAATGCCCAACTCATGTGATTTGGGGTAGTTAGCTATAGCTATATTTTCACCATTTAAATATTGAGAATATTCAGCCTACGCTTATAAGAAGTTTGGTTGACCCGTTTGTCAATAACATTAACACCTTCCTCAACGAATAAAAACGTTTACTTCAAAATTTGAAAATCAATTTCTTTTCGTGCTTCTTAATTTGTCCAGCATAAATAGTTCAGTACTATTGTCTTTATTTATCTCATATTTTATTTATTTGGGTAATAATAAATGCAGAAAGCATAAAATTTGTTCTTGAAAACCGTTTTTAATGATTTAATACTTCCACAGTATTCCTCCATTTATTCATTGCAATATTTTCAAAAAAAAAATTACACACAACGTAACATTCAACAAAAGACGTCACAGGGTTGTGTTATTAACTATATTATTATTTTTAGTAAAACGACTTGTGTTCAAGAAAATCTTTTTCCGGTATATTTGGAGTGTTAGTTTTGAGTGTTACACTAAAAAATATCACATTTGCCTACAGCTTTACTTTATGGCTCTTGCAAGGTTTCTCTGCATCAAATAAGCATGCAAGGAAAAGAAGGTTTTACAGTCTTCCTTCAGTTAGGTCTTATCTTGTGAGAATGAATAGAAATTTTTTTGTATCAGACTTGCTTTTTAGTGCTCTAACTGTGTCAAAAATAAAAATTAATGAAAATTATTTTTTTAAATATTATAATGCAAAATTTTTGGTGATCCCCAAATATTTTACTAAAATCTTATTAATGTATTATTTAGTATTGTTCATTTAAACAAACTTAATCTTTTTTAAAAAATCCAGCGTCCTATATTTTAGGTACTGTGCTTAAATATGTTAAAATTATTGGGTCTATAAATGCGGCTCAGTGACTGAGGGGTATACGTTTCCACCTCATAAGCCCTATTTTGCGGGTTCGAGCCACGGCTGATTTGTCAGATTTACTGTATGGGAAAATCTTAGGCACGCATGTCATATGATTATGTGGCTTGTAAAAGATCCACTGAGTACCCATTTAGATTGGGTTCTTCTGGCAAAATTAAAAACCTCAGCATACTTTTTACAGAGAGATCAGATCTATTGTAATCTGACCGTTAAAATTAGCGAGAGTCGTCTCGATGGTGCCATGGAAAAATGACTCTCAGCTCTGTGGAATATGCCGAGTCTGCAAAGGCTTAACCTCCAATAATGCAGCCCCGTCGAAAAAAAAGTACTCTAGAAATCGAGTTGTTTGTTGTAGGCATGTAGGGCACTTACGTGTTTGAGTACTGTGCGCAGGGTGTCCCTCTTGACATCGAGAACAATGCGCGATTCCCCGGCGGACTTGATCCTCCAAAAGATGTCTCTGTAGGCTTGGGTCGGGCGAAATTGATACAATTGCACTCGCCAGTCATTCCTCTGGGCTTCTTTTAGAAAATCTTGTAGGCGAATCACACCTAAAACATTACAATCAACACCGTCTTTAGTTAAAATCTCGGCACTTAAATCATGACTTGGTTTAAGTAGTCCAATCTGACCAATCCATGGCCCACTCAACTTACAAGGCCAAAGAAGTTCTCCTCGTGGGTGGACGGAAAGTTTGACGTCACTCGTCCAAGAGTCGTTGCTAAACCGGTTTGAAACCATTCGTTCACGGCTGACTATATTTTCAGGGTTTTTGAACAGGTTTCTTTACCTTTGGCTCAGGAATGATGACGCCAAATTTTCCGTCCACGCATGAGTTTAGGAGAGCTTCTCTGGCCTTGTACATTGATTATGCCGCGGCCTATAAAGCAATGCCAAAACATAATTTTCCATGCAAGGGCCAAAACATAATTCGCTAACTTTTTAGGCATGGAAATTGGTCAGAGTGGACTACTCTCACGTAAGGGTACGCTCTCAGTGAGACTGGTTTCCTGGTTTCTGAAAACCTGCTCCAATCTGAAGAAGCGCGAAGAAATTTTCTGAACTGGTTTCTTGCGCTGACCCGCTCTTGTTGAAGCAGATTTTCAACTCGAGCCAGCTGATCCGAAAAGAGCTGAGTTGCCTCTGATCTGAGCGCCATCTACTTAATCAAACTCGCTGTTTATTGTGTTCTATTTACCATAATTTTCATTCTCCGATTTCTAATTTTCCTGAATTTTATATACACCACTCAAAACAATTAGAGGATTTTCGTTTCATTCAAAATTATTAAATTTGGAATTATTAGTTCGCTTTTTTTTTCTCACTAAGTAAGCTCGCACTTATTTCAAATAAAATTTTTCAAGTTCTTAATACAGTTTTCTATAAAGTTATATTTTCTTTTTTTATAGTTAGATGGAAAAATCGTGTCTTTTTAAAGAGTTAAATAATGCTTGTTTTAATTAAATAAAATATGAAAAACCATAGTAAAATAAAAATTACACTGAAACAATTTTATTAAATAACTCAACCCTTTATTTCGTCATGATTGCCATTCTAAATGTTTAAAAAATTAGTTTTAACTTTTTTTAACAAATAAAGTTTTGAAAACATTGCTATAATTTATTCAAAAGTTATGATTCCATTTCTTTCCTTAAATTTTAGTTTTAGAAAAATACTTTTTTGTTTTTTGTCCATTTCATTCTGGATGCGCACAATGAATCTATTTCAGAACTTATAGAATAAAAAATAAAAAAGTTATGACTGGAAGGTAAAAAAAAGTAAGCAATAAAGTAATCCTCAAATTGTTTTGAGCACTGTATTTGTTTCATGGTTTTATACGACGATGAATAGTTAATTTTGATTTTATCTTTAGAAAACCTACAGCCAAAAATAAAACCAGAAAGAAAGCAGGCTGTTCATCCCATAATTAAATGTCGATCTAAACTTGGCAAATATTACCATTTGCTTCCGGAATTGAAAGAAGATCCGTCAAAATTTTAAGAATATTTTAGGATGGAACCCTCTACCGTCAATTACATTTTGAAAATGATTGAAGGCAAATTAATCAAAGATTAGTGCAACTTTCGCAAAACCACATTCTCCGAATCCATTGCAGCCAAATGAAAATAACATCAGAATTGCCGCACCATGTGACCAAAATAAGCGCGGAAATCCGAAAACCGGAATGAATATTTCATTCCTGAGAAAACCAGACGCAGATTTTCTGATCGCCAGGTCGGCGCATGCGCACTCACTAGAAAGTAGAAATCTGGTTAGAGCAGGTTTTCGGATTTCAGAAAACCAGTCCCACTGAGAGCGTACCCTAAGGCGCGTATTCATGAGCCATCGAATCCATGGAATGCCGAAATCCCCATTATAGGAAAAAGCGGCCGAGTAGGATTTTTAACCCAAATGACTGTCTGTGGCGGAATGCATGGTATGACACATCAAACCCTCCTTCATTGGAGGGTTTGCGAAACCCCCCAATGAAGCCCTGCAATTCCGGTTCTGTCTGGGAGAAAATCCCCAAGAGGGAAAAATTGTTGAATTTGCTCTTCAATCCATGGATTCGATGGCTCATGTAAACGCGCCTTAAGTTACACTTACAATGGTAACCCGTGCAAAGGGCTTGTTTACAGGAGGTGTTACAATAGTAACCCTTAGAATGGGTGCAGAACGTAGCGACTCATAGCGGTCGTTTTTTATTGCCTCAATAATTGACTTCAATTATTAATAAAAACTTTAAATAGAACAGCACGAGTTAATTAATGATGACTAGGAGTTAACGTTAAGGTGGAGGTAATTCGGCAATAATGGTTGTGTAGGTTAGATACAACGTAATCTGCTCAGTTTCTAAAAAAATATACTAAAAAATCAAAACACATTGCGGTTAATTTTTCGCACAAATAACATTTTTGTTTTATACTTATATATTCAACAGCTTATAATTTTGTTAAAACATACTCTTGACAAAATAAAAGTAATAATATTTCTTATATAAGTTTATAAAATTATATATTACATTACGATTATTTTTGGATATTATATTAATTATTTTAAAATAAAATATTAATATTAGAATATCCAATGAAGGGAAGTATTCAAATTTAAAATGATAGTTAACTAATTTGGTCCAAACAGATTAGTTGATCTCAAGTTTTCATTATCGAACAGTAACGACAACATGTCGACAACGATACTTTTAGTCTAATTAAACTTTTAATAACATGTTACGAGTTTAAAGAGATTTTCTACTTTGTGGCCTTTTAATTCAAACGCATTAGGCTCGGTTACTCATGTGAGAAATTTTGCGTTGTTTAAGGTTTGTTGTTAAGGAATGTTTCGCGTAATCTGTGTATATGTGGAAAATTATGTTTTAAAGAGTTAGAATGTTTCAAAGTTAGTCCCTCGTAATGAGAGAGGACACTTTCAGAAGTAAATGAAATTTTTATGCAAATCCACAAGCATGTGACTAAATCTATTTTTATCGCTAACTTTGTAAGTATGAAAATACTCAATCAAACAGAATCCCTTTTCTTATTAAGTATTAAAATATAACTATAATACTAACTATAAAACTAAAGAATAACTATATTTAAACCATTCATTTTCCCCTAAGCCGTGGGGAATTCAGAATTATTTTACTGCAATTTTAATAATGCATTATTTAGAATTACCGTCGGTGATATGCATCATATTTGTACGTTAATAGAAAAATGTCTGATGTCAATATTTCTTACGTTGAAATCGACTATTCTTCTACTAGGGTATATTTAAAGTGTATGCATATTAAAGCTGAATGTTAATACTAAAGACAAACCTTGAATGTTGGTACGGAATTTGAAAATATATTAAATTGAGAGCTTCATTTTTTACGGTTTAAATTGAAAAGCGAATTTTACCATGAACTATTATTTATTGCTGAATATTAACAGTTTTCACTAAGCATATGGGCGTTTATTTACTAGATTTTATAATAAAATAAATATTGGTATTAAATAAAGGTGAGGGTTTTAAATAAATGTTGGAATTTGAATTTTGATGATTAATAAAGTTTAAATTAAAGTTGAATACTAGTGCAAATTAAAATGAATACATATTAGTCTGAATGCAGGTGGAATATTAGTGGTGAATGGAGGTGGAATATTGGTGTCAAATAAGACATGAATAATAGTACTGAAAATGTTGAATAGTGTTAAATTTATATTAAATACTAGGGCTAAGTAAGATTTGAATATTAGTTCTAAATACATACTGAATAAGGGGTGTTAAAAATCACAAAGTTGAACACGAGTGCTAAATAAAAACTGCATAATAATGTTCAATAGAAGCTTAAAAAAAGGCCGAATATGAGTCTTAGCTGAAACGAATGCTTGTGACAAACAAAAGCCTGATATTATGCTAAAAAGAGGCTGAATACGTATGCTGAATAAAGGATGAATACTGGTTCTAAATATTAGTTATCAATAACAACACAATAAAGTTTAATGCCGTCTACTTTGCATATTGAATAGCGTGGCTGAATCCCAACCAGTAGGTCCCGGTTTCGAATTTTGGTGGGTAAGGATGTTTGGCTTGTCAATAAAGTGTTATTGTGGACATGTTTGCCTTCGCCTCATTATTTGCCTTCGCCTCATTATTTGAGAGCCAACCTCTTCGGAGGCTCTGGCACCATCATCCGTTGAATAACCACGGACATAAGAACAGCATAAAGTTGTTGTCTTGTCCGTGGATATCCCAAGTTTAATTTGTTGTCTTTTCTGTGGATATCCCACGAAAGAGGTTTGCCAATTGAATCGGTGAGTGCAGAAACCACTTCAGTCAAAAAAAAAAATCCGAAACCCCGTTTTCAATGAAAATAAGCGTAGAAAGGCGTAGATGCGTGTTGGGTGCAAAAACTACGTAAGTCTGTTGAGCAGTTCCTTAAATACAGGACGTTTGTTTCGAGTGTTGAGTGCAGAAATAGAGGAGGAGTTATTACGTTTTTTCTCCCTCCTGAAAAATTTGAAATTTGTGACTGACGTTGTTTCTGCACTCACCGATTCAATGGGGGGACATTCACGCCATATCTACCTGAGCTTCAACTCCAAATCGCTATGGGGAAAAAAGCAGTTAGACAGGTTTGAGCAGTAGGAAAACATTACCACGTGTTCCGATAGCCGTATAGGATAATATTAGCACGTGTGTTCGAGAGCTGATGCATAACAAACCGCGTGACATCACATGAATGTTCCCCATTGCTTCAAAGTGAATCCAGTTGAATGTTGAAGAATGAAGGATCGTACCTTCGTGTTCGTCGTAGACGAGGGAGAAGGACCTCCACCCCCAGATCTTGACGAGGTCGACGAACGCCTGGGCGAGCACGGTGGGCCGGGGGAAGAGATTGATGGACATGTCCGCCCGCGCCAGCTGGAAGTCCCAGCGCGTCTCCACGTGCGGGATGTCGATGGCGTCGCACATCGACTGCACGTGCATCGACGTCACGTCGCTCTGGGGCCCGAAGATGCCCGCCAGGCCCGTCTGCAGCAGCGAGCACACTGCAAGAGAAAGAAGGGGATTTAACACTAGAAAGACGGATACTTAGTATACCTATATTGCCCAGTCAAAATGACTGTATTGTGAAATAATAACTAATGTGTAAAGAAATTTGTTTAAAAATAATTTTTTAATATTTCTTTACAGTCATATAGCAATAAAATACTCTAGTATTATATCAAAGTGTATCGATTACAGTTACTGATCCTACGAACAGTGATCCTCCTTCCCATCTGAACTACGTTATCATGTATTCAAGGAGAATGAGGTGCGTGAGTAGGCCTGGCATAAAGATTCGAATGACAAGTAACGAACGAGTGACGGTAATAAAAAAATATATAAACGTCATTGAAAATTGGAACGATCTGATTCCATATAGGAAATTTACTCAATTCAATAATAAAGGTAATTTGATTATTTTAAATTTTCCAAGTAGTCAAAATGACTGTCTTAGGCAATACAGGTATAACACATATCTATACCAGAAAAGAAAGGGGGGGGGGCAACTACAAGGATTAACAAACGCATTTATATGATAGGAGGTGATCGGAAACTGGTTTATTCATTGGTTGTTCTTCCGCGGTCCAAGCGTCAGACTAGTGCCTGGCGTGAATATCGATCATAGAGATAGTGAACATGTGCGCCGCTTGATAAGAACCAAGGCAAAACTGTTTTTTTTTCACACCAGTTTAGGCGATGAATATGGCTAGTTTCGCCAAGCAGACCTAATGCAAGCAGATTACAGCCTATGAAGGAGTCTTCCCCCACATTCTTTATTTGCTGTAAGGCAGAAATGAAAGAGAATATGCCTCGAGGAATTTGCCTAAGTACTCACTAAATAATAGACGTGTCTACTGGAACACATTTGAACGAGGTTGTTTAATGACAATGGTGATGGTCGATGTTTGTTTTAGGGTGGAAATTATTGGCGATGGGTCCCGTCAGATAAATCTTAGTTCCGACTTAATGGAAAAGAATTAAAGACAGGCCCGAAGATCCAGGCCCGTTTGAAGCAGCGAGCACACATAAACACATTAAAACAAGGGAGTCTGAAGAACGAGAGGTTTATTGTAGAAGGCAGTGATCTATGTTTTAAGGAAGAAATAAATGGCAATTATAATGAACGAAATATTTTTTCCCAACATTATCTCCAACTGCTCAAAAAACATTGACCCCAATGTTGTGCCTGCTTTGCAAGAGTATTTTTTCATTTGTTTGTGCTACAGTTGAAGTAAATCTCTTCTTTGTTTTACTTGTGTGTAGAACAAGATCCGCACTTGGGTTATTGAATTGCGGTATTGTTCCTATTAAGTGAAACACTGAGTTAATCAAACTTATTAATTTGCCTTGTAGTGTCAGCGGATAATAATTATTCAAATTGTGCCTATATAAAAGTAATATCTTGTAAATAATAATAACAATTCATCTCATAAATGACGTTTCTATATCTTAAAAATAAAATTGATATGTTTGAAGATAGGCAGCGCAGAGCAACTAAAATGGTGAAGGGGATTTGAAGTTTAAGTTATGGAGAAAGATTGAATAAAGTTAAATATGTACACTTCTTTGGGAAGAAGTGTAGGTAGGGATTACATTAAAATATTTTAGTAATAATACATTGAGATAAAATGGAATTTAGTCTTAATTCAGGATATATAATTTGAACCCACGATCTCTCGTTACGTAAAATTTTAATCACTACTTATGCAAATGCTATTTTTACTAGAGAAAAATATTTATAACGGGTGAATTTATTTAATCCTAAGCATGTAATGGTATTATAAGGATATAAAAAAAGTGTTGGGACTTATTCATGGCACCGTAATTGATCAATCCTTTTGGGACATGAGCCTGTTGTTTATATAATGTATTTTTATTCTACAATCTATAGCGCGGGCTCTTTAGAGAATTATACAGAATAGGTAAATACAATTGTAAATTTGCTAATTTACCAGCAATTATTATAATAATGTTTTGAGAATTGATTTGTATTCATGTCAAAGCTCTTTAGAAAATTACAGAAAAAGGTTTTACATAAAATATCTTCTTCTTTAAGGGGTCTAAGGAGTCTTAAAAATGTGCAAAGAAGATACTACAAAGCAAAGTTTGATCTTTCATGTCATTTTTGAACTACTGAATGTATAAGTATAATTTTTTATATGTAATTCTACAAGATTTATTTATTATAAAACAAGTTTTAAAATTTATGAAACTTTAGCCCAAACTAAAATAAATGATATTAAACATGAAGGTACTTGAACACACTGTGATTAGGCTTGCGCGGCAAATTGTGAGGTCAAAATTGAAAAAATGAATAAGAAAAACACTTTATATTGTACAAATATGTACAGACTAGGACTTATACCTAAATTCTCAGCTCAATTTCAATTAGAAATTATTTTTTTAAAAATTTAAAATCAAAATTTTTAATTTTTTAATAATTTTTTTAGAAAAAAGTTCTTAAAATAATTTCTAATTAAAATTGAGTCGAGAATTTAGGTATAAGTCCTAGTCTGTACATATTTGTACAATATAAAGTGTTTTTCTTATTCATTTTTTCAATTTTGACCTCACAATTTGCCGCGCAAGCCTAATCACAGTGTGTTCAAGTACCTTCATGTTTAATATCATTTATTTTAGTTTGGGCTAAAGTTTCATAAATTTTAAAACTTGTTTTATAATAAATAAATCTTGTAGAATTACATATAAAAAATTATACTCATTTATTGAGTACCGTCAAAGCGGGTATCTTTGGCCACGCGTCGGAAAAAGATTTGTTTCTTAATTTCTCTTCATAAAATGATCTCATCTTAAATTTTTTTACATTTTTGGAAAGGTGGAAATATCGTCTTTCATTTCATGTTTAAAAAAATCTCATTCTAAATCTGGCAATACTGCAAATGCTGTTTTCATTCTTACGAGCATAAAATGACAAAAATCTATCTCTTCCAACTTTTGTCTGGAACACCTAAAAAAATATTGAAAATATTTAAATAAAACACTCTATTCGATTCTTTTATTAATGAGGAAGAATATTACACCATTTGTTTTATTCTAAGTTGACTACTTTTTTTGTTGTATTTAAATATTTGTAATTGGGAAGCTTTTGTCGATGAATGCGGGTAACTTTGGCCATAGATGTAAATATTTCTTTATGGAACTTTGCACTTTAAAAAATGTATGTAAAAGTGTATTAAGTTTGACTATTTTTGAAAAAAAGTCTTTCTTTTATGATTACTCATTTTTTAGATATGTTTTTTTTAAATTCTCATGATTTTAAACATTAAAAAGATAAAGATAGAATGCAAGATACGTATTCCACTCAAAATCGCAAATGTCGAAAGGTAAACATTTTCAGATTCCTAATTATAAATATATTATTTTTCACCTTTTATAATAAAATCGTTTGCTTTTTACAAATATATTTGTTATTAAATCTTGCTTCAAAAAAGTTCTTTTTTCCTTATTAAAATAGAAGTTTATTTTTCTTTCTTTTAAGCGACGAACAATACTAGTATTCAACGTGTAATGCCATTCCACGATGCACTGCAATGTAAATGTTAAGTTATATACCATTTTAAATAACTATATGTCTAATAACTTTGTTATTTTCGGGTTTAAAGTTTTAATATTGCTATTTAAATCGTTAACACAGCTTTTAAGGATGTTAAAAAGTATGTTTCTTATGTATTTCTTGGGTGGCCAAAGTTATCCGCCAGGCTCCTAACAGTGTCTTATTTTTTTAAAATTAATACCAATTTTTTATTAATTTATAAAATGTAACAAAAATGCCTGAAAATTATTCCTAAATATACAATACTTAGAATGCATAAGGATTTTTAAGTGTTAAAATCGTTTTTGAAGTTAAATTTTTCTTCTTTTGTGAAAAAAACTATGATTTTGGCCAAAGTTACCCGCACTGACGGTAGTTAAAAAATTACAAGAGAGATCAAACTATGCTATGTAGTATCTTCTTTGCACATTTTTAAGACTCCTGTGACCCCTTAAATTAATAACTATCTAGACTAACTTTCCGCTCAATCTCTTTAGTGTGAAAGGAGGCGCAATAAATTTATAACCCTTTTAAAATGTGAGCAAAATTAAAAAGTTCACCACTTGTAAAAAACATTCATGATGTAGATAATTCTATAAAAATGACTAAGAATCAATGAATAAATTTTTGGGACACAATTACATAATTTGTTTTAGAATATTTGACGAAATGTTGATATCTATGTGAACTTTTAAATGTTAAGCGCGTTTTGCATTCATTATTTGTACTTTGTATGCTCTAAATTATAAAAAATTAAGTATTTTATTTAATAAATTGACTTTTTCTGTTGAAGGATTCATCTAAATATGCGTTTAACACATATGTGTTTAACCCTTACTTGCAGGATCTACTTCTATCTTAAGCAAATGATATATTCGTTCTAACAATGGTAAATAAATTTATTTAGAAGCCGAGATATTACTACAACAATCAAAACCAATTTTGATTGATTCATACAAAAACGTATCCAGTTATATTTATACATGTATATGATGTCATATGATGACGGAATCGGGTAACTCGAGGTAACAAAATATTACCTTTTGATGTCATGTTTTAACCCTTTCAGTCCCAGTGATGCCATTTGGCATCATCACTTTCAATATTTTTTTCAAAATTTTTGTGTCACGTTTTGACATCCAAACACACATCATTCGATTCTTCATACTTTGTCCTATCAGACAATATTTTACATTAATCTCAATAGAAGTCAGAACTACTATTTTTTTTTATTTAGAAAATAGTCAACAAGCGTTTCTCCTGATTTTTGATAAGTTCACTTCAGTTCCACATATTTAAAACACAATTTAAACTATTCCGGTTAAAATAATTACTAAATTTTTTTTAATAATATGGTCAGATACCTTAAAATATGTAACTCGAAGTGTTTTTAGGTAATATATATATATTTTTATTTTGTTGTTTTCCACAGTTAAAAAATTTTGGCATTGTTTCAAAAACCATATAAAAAATTTAAATGAATTTTTTTTCTTATGGAATTCGTATATTTGACCTAAAATAAGCTTATTTTGGGAATATCAGATGTTTCTGTAGTGTAGTAAATTTTTGGGATTGAAAGGGTTAAAAATAGTTAAATTATTTCAAGCAGGAAGAAAGATTGCATTTCTGATTGCATATTCTAAGGCAATATATTCCTTTGAGATTGCAACAATATGGGCAATTTGTGGAACGTGCAAAAGAAAATATTAAAATTTAAGAATGTCAAAGTGCAGGTGACGGAAGATCCAAACTTTACGAGAAATTTAATAACAGAATTGGTTGAGACTTTGATTACAGTCTTACTGCTAAATTGCTTCCAAAATCATTAGATGATAGATCTAAGACCCTACTTACTTAGTCAGCAACAGCAAATGACGAATTAAATCCTAAAAATTTTCTGTATATTTAATTGAATCCTTTTTCGAGTTCGTAAAGTATTTCATGTAACATGTGTCCTTTATTTATTATTCTATGTTCAAACCAGTTCGTTTGCTTCACCATTGTATAAATCTGGGATAAATAGTATCCATATTTGTACATACAATAGATTTGTTACAAATATATTGTATGTACAAATACAATAGATTTGTTAGACAATTTATCGTTTTCCAATCACCATTTATTATGAAATAATATAATTTACCATCAAAAGAGGTTACAACTGAGCAATAAATATATCCCGAATAGTCACTAATCGTCTGACCTAAATAGAGAACATTCGGAAATTACATTGTAGCTATTTACGCTTACTGTAAGTCTATAGAAAGAATTTTATGTCAAATCTAAAAAAATCTAGACAAAATAATTATACTTTATTATCATGGATATCGTATTTATATATTCAGACAACACAACCTTACGAACTATTTAGGGGCTGGGGAGCCCAGTCGGTTAAGCACTCGCTTAGCATGCGAAAAATCCCAGGTTCGGGTCCGGGCATCGCCAAAATAACTGCCGACCTATAAACGGTCCGTGTAGCCAAAATGTCCGATGAATAATACCCCGTGTAAGGGAGTGCAAGTTAAATATCCTTCAAAGTCCTAACGCTGCGTACGATGTCGCCCTTAACGGTTGCGTTGGGTGCCTATTCAGGTGCCGGCTCGTCACTTGACTGTGGTTCTAAAATACGACGCACGTCGCCAATAGCCCTCGTGTAGCTCTAGTGCGACGATAATTCAAACCAAACCTAACCTAACTTACGAACTATTTTAAAATCATTAATTATTATACTGACAGTAGTACATTAAATATTCGTACAATTCGATACCGGAAAATTAGTCATGACACTGCTGACGTTATTCAATTAGTTTCATAATATGGCAGACAATAATGAAGAAACAATTTTGTGAATGTTGTGTTCAATTTAGGAGCAGTATAAATTATTTTAAAAATGTGCATGCATTGTTACTGGAATTTTGTATTATTTTTTATTTACATTTGCGTAAATTAATTTCAAGTATTAATTACATTTTTGGGTTGATAAATCAATAATGCGCGGCTACATTTCAATAGAAATGATAACATGAAATACAGGTACATTCAATGCAGGATTATCTAAAAATAATTATACCCGTTTATTATTATGTACTTCAAACAGGCATATTTTTTAAAAATCACCCTGTAAATAGAAATGCGCAATTTAAAATTTATGCATTGAATAAATAACTGTTCATTTTGGTTGCCCCAATATGTTTTCTTAAAAAAACCCCCGAAATAGTACTCTTTTTTTAATGTACTAGAAAAAAATGTTTTCCCCTTAAAAATAGCATATCGTTGTATAAGTAGTGGTGGGAGGGAAATTTAATATTTTCATCAAATTTAATTTAATTTAAAGAAGTTGTAAGTTTATTGCAATCCCTTATAAAAAGTATGTGGTATTTTACGCCAATTTACTATGAACTTAGAAGGTGGAAATGCTCTGTTTTCAAAATAATCTCTCCAAAGATTAGAAATCTAATAACGTTGTAAATATTAAAGTACATTTACACCACTATTACCTCCACCACACAGCAGTTTTTCGTGAATGTAATTTGTTAATGTACTTTTTTTTTATGAGTGTAACCAATTATCAAATTTACAAAAAATGAAATAAGGCGAAACTCTTATCAATTTTGTCAAAAAAATAAGTGAAAAATATTTATTCATGAGGGGCTTAATTACCTTTCTTCTTGAAAAGAACAATACTTCCGAGAAAATTAAATATTGATTTTTTTTGTGTGTGCGGAAAAATGTATCATGACGTAGAACTTATTTTTAGTGTGATCGCTCGTGATGCTATTTAAAAGAAATTATTTCTAAGAAGAAAAGAAAATTGTACTGTACACTCTGAATGAATAGAAGAATTTGTATAAAAAATTTAAGCCTTTAAATTAGTGTTAAACACGATAGTTTTTTGTATACTTTCTTTTCTTTCATTAAAAGAACATATTTATCATTCTTTTATTTTTAAAATGCCTTAATTTATTTTTGCTTTGTATATTCTTTTTATGTTCCAATTAAACTGTTGATTTGTATTGAATTTTAAAGCAGTTTTGGTTTTCTATATAAATATTTAACTTATTTCTAATAGTTTTTTTTAATATATGATATTTTCTTAAAGCCTTTAAGAATTATTTTACAGTAAAATGTCTTCTATAGAAAAACTAATATTTTTTGTTGTAATGTAATGATAAATTTTTAGACTTTATAAATAAGTTTATTAAGTAATTTAAAGGAAATAAACCAAGGTTAAAAAGTCATAATTTCTATTTCTTAGCAAATGAGTTATTAAGCATCATAACTTAAAACATCATAAAAAATCCGATGTAACACCAGTCTGAGTAGTTAATACAATACACATTAGAATTACATGCGTTATTTCTACTTTACGTTTTAAAATGATTGAGATATAATCTGACTGTAGAGTACTAGTTAAATTATATGTTTGAAGTAAAAATAGTTCTTGCCCAGACTTTATACCATTTTAGATAGAATATTTGATAACGTTTCAGACTGCGCAATTCTATTGTCTACAAGGGCTTTAGTATAAACAGTATATACCTTGTGATTCTGAATAGGTTAAATTGAAGAGGTCTATAGTTTAAATGGTATGTAACGAATCTGAAATTAGAGACAGGAGCGTGTAATTATTTTTGGGTTGTTATTATATTGGCAAGCCTTATAAGAGAAGAGAGCAAAAATATCATTTGTGTCGAGCATCCAGGAAATTGAGACTCAAAATCCAAAAGTTTAACACCAACCAATAACAAAACAACTTATGAGATTTAAAATTTGTTCAAAGCTATCAAACGGCCTGTTTATTGCTGACCACAATTTCCAAATTGGGTTATATTGAAATATTTTATAACTGAATACAAAATATAAATAGAGGTAAAAGAAACTTCATATTGTTTCAAACCCGCGAGGTTGCCAGGCTTATGTAGATATTTAAAATTTGTATCATTCTAAATTTAGGGGGTAGGTTTGAATTATCTTAGCCCTAGAGTTACACGAGGGCAATTGGTGACGGGCGTCGTAATCTAGAACAGTCAAGTGACAAGTATTTTAGATCCACAGTCAAGTGACGAGCCGACACTTGAGTAGGTACCCAACGCAACCGTTAAGGGCGACATCGTACGCAGCGTTGGGACTTTGGAGCATATTTAACGTACCCTCCCCTTACAAGGGGAATTATTTGTCGGACATTTTTGGCTGCACGGGCCGTTTATAGGTCTAAAGTATTTTGCCGATGCCCGGACCCGAACCTGGGACCTTCCGCATGCAAGGCGAATGCCTAACCGACTGGGCCACCCCTTCCTCAATTTATTGGGATATAATACCTTATTGCTGAATAACAAATGTTAGTCAGTCGAAAGGGGAAATTACTATAATGTATTATGCCTCCTAATATCAGTTACCAAATTTATCGCAATCTACTTTATTAACTAATAAAGTACATTACGATAAATTTGGTCACTGATTTATGTGGGCAGAAGCCATTTATTTAGGCTCGTTTCTTGATTTGACTTAATTCGCTTATTTCGGATAATTTATCCCTTTTACCTCCACCCACACTAAAAAGAAAAGAAAAAATTGAGTTTTATTACATTTAAGATAAAATGGTATTTCTAACGTAGCAAAGTAAAATTTGTTAAAATAAAATAATTCGATAGTTTTGAATCTCTTTTAAAGCAATATCATTTACTAGATATCAGTAAAAGCCTTTGTATAACGCTATTTTACAAAAATGATCTCTTTGGTATATTATTTATATTCCCGTAAGGCCAAAAATTGGTTATTCGTGGAAACGTAAGAATTTATAATTTTTATTTATTTAGCAAGACAAAATATTTAAAAAAATACAAAGTATTTAGTACAACTAAGAAGCCAATACCTGTACTGGCACTTATTCGTCAAAATTTTTGTTCTAAATAACAAAAAAATGGCTGCATAAAAATGTATCCTTTATTAAAGGATTTTAACAAATTATTTTGAAAGAATATTGATCAAAAACCTAATTCTGGTAGTAAGTGAAACATTGTATGCAAAGGTCTATATCTAATAGATAATTTCCTAGGTTTTACATACCATTTTCCATAAAAATACCTGAAAACTTAAGTATAACAACGAAAAATCTATATTTTCTTCAGAAGAAAGAGGACTCTTCAGACCCGTGGGATAAAATCGATGTATTTGGTAAGGAAGGTACATATTATAGGCTAGAACCGGATCGATAGATCAACGTAAAATTGCCTGAACGCTCTTTTTATGTCTAGGAAGCAGTCTCCATACCCGGTCATTACCTGAATCAACTAAAAGACCAAGCACATACTAAAACTAAATGTACCCTTGCTCCCTTTAAATCGGTGAGCTAAAGTATCTCGCACGCCCATACACGTACTTCATAGGATTGCACATTTTTTAGTTGCTTTTATTTCATCAGTCTAATTTTTGATACAGTGAACGGAGGCAATAAGGGTGTAGCTTTGTCCAAAGTCCCCAAGATGCGAAATATTTTAACTCCTATCTTTTACACTTAGAAAATATGTAGCTTCTTTTTAATTCATGATAATATTATTTCGACTTATAAGGGAAAAAATTAGAAAGTTAGTATTAGTGTTTAGTTCTTTGGTTGAATTTTATCTTACAGACGAAAATTGCCACAAACAATGGTATGTTGATCATATATATTCATAGAAAGATTTCTGATTGAATCTGTTGACTGATATATATATATATATTACGTCTTCAAAAAGTACAGATTTTTTATACATCATTTTCGCTAATTCTTATTTCAGTAATATCTGTGTTTTCTGTTCAATGCTGTATTGATATATTCTGTTCAGTTCTCACAAAGAACTGCATCTAGTCCCGTTACTGGGAGGCCAGAGACCTCATGAAAAATTTAAATTGTAATTTTTTTTAACCTTTTATATTCTATTTCTTATTTCAATTCTTGTGTTAGATGTTTTGCTGATTTGTGTTTCTGAAATTCGTGTATACATTTTCTCTTTATTGTATTTTGTATTATTTGATCGCTGTAAGGCGTAAGGAAAATGTCTATATCGCCTGCTGCATTGGAAATAAAAAATATTTCAATAATTTTTAACACTGTAATATATTTTTCTTCTATTATTCTGAACTTTGCTTAACTTTAGAATTAATTTACCGTAAAAAAATTACAAAGCTATTCATGCACGCGTTTTGTCCTGCATGTGTTTTTCAAATCAATATTTGCCTTCCATTTTAAATTAATGTAATACCTTTATCTTTTTTTACATGCTTTTTCTTCAAATTTTAAATATTGGATTTTTTTCGTGATCATTTTTAATGAAATTTTCCCTGAAGGCAAAATGCAATTACGTTATTCGTTCTATTCACAAGGCCATTTTTTAGTATTTTTTCTCTAGGAACAGAGCACAAGTTTTTAATGCCCTTTTGATAGAAATGTGCTCTATTTCAGTTTTTAAATGCCCTTCGTAGCGTACATAAAGGACGAAGGGGAAAATCGATAAAAAATCTGGTTAATGGAAAACTCGAGTTACATAGCGTAAAATGAAATTTGTTTTAACGGATAGAAAACTTATTTTAAAATAAAGTAAACTTTCAACATTTTATACTTATGTACGTATGAACGTTCTTGTCTAAACTAAAAAACGATAGGTTGAAGGAAATTAGTTGACATTTCTTGATACAAAAATAGCTCTCCACAAAAAATATTGGGAACTGTAATTCAATTCTATACCATTGACAGAGATTGAATTGTATGTTATTTCTGGACACAATCTTTATAAGAACCTTCAAGTGATTTTATTTTGTACGGATGTACCGTTCTTCGTCAGTTTGTAGTAAAAATCAATAGTTATATTTATTGACTGAAAGGGGCGACGAACTAAGACGGAAGCAACTTTTGTTTCAAACTTCAAGTAAGAAGTGTTTATTCGACTTAAAGTCTGTTTGCTCAGAGGTGGTGATTTGAGGAATATATATTTTAAATACAAAAGGAGGCTCAAAAAGGCAATTAAATATTTTCGATGCGTTCCTATAAAGTTTGCCATTTTAAGGTAGGCGAATACCCAAAATTTTAAAATTTTTACTATTACTTTAATCTTTTCCGAATTTGGCATAGTGATTTCAAATATAATGAACAATACTTTTCAGGCAATTTTTTTTATTTAAATAAAATTGATTTATTTTAAACAGTGTTTTTCACCTAAAAAAAGGGGTTTACGCCAACAGTTCTAGTATAAAAAGTTTTAAATTAATTTACCTGAAAATTTTTACAGATGCTATTTCAATATATATCTGTGCCATGAACCTCTAACATCTGGTGTAAATACATAATTTTTTTTTTTAAATGTCCAAGTGTAAGTTAATCGACAAAATCCTTTTTTGTGGTTAATTTATGACATTATTCTTAATAACTACTTTTCTTGTAATTTGTATGTAACTCTAGAGGGTCATTGCATGCATCAGTTCAAAACGAAGAATTTAACACATAATTAATGTTTATAGGATGAAAATTCAATGTGGTAGACTTGTTAGCGTGAACCTCTTTTTTTAGTAGAAAAACACCGTTTAAAATAAATACATTTTATTTAAATAAAAAAAATGCCTAAATAGTATTATTCATTATATTTGAAATCACTATACCAAATTTGGAAAAGATTAAAGTAATAGTAAAAATTTTAGAATTTGGGGGAATTTTGGGTATTCGCCTACCTTAATGTTTACTAATTCTTTAGCCAAGATAGATATAAAAAAAGAAATTTTAACTGAAAAACTTGAAATACAGGGTTGAATTGATATCACAAGGCTGTTTGACTTTCGACTGAGTAATACGACGTTTGGAACAAAATCGAACTGAAAAAGACTGTATCAATGGATATCATCTATAAATTTAAAATTTGATTTTTCTACAACCAAGGACATTGAAAGCAAAATACCAAACACTATATAACATTTTTCTGAACATTTTTTTATAATTAGATTAGTATATAAAAGTTTCAGGAAAGTTAGACAACGTATAATTTTACATTTTTCCAAAATTCTTAACCCTCCCAAGTGGCATCGGTCATTAAAATGTATTTCTTTTAATTTGTATTCATTATTAAGTACTTACTGGCTTGTGACGGAAAAATATTTGTTTATTTTTTTAATTTGTTTCAATGAATTAACAATTGTTATTGATGATACGCATAGCTCCCGCAAGAAGTCCAAAATTGGGAAACAGTTATGGATATGAATTTACGTTTATGTTTTAATTCCTTTAAACCTTTAATGATAATTTGTGCCCAAAAGATTGAATCGCAACTCCTAAACTAAGTACAACAATGAATCAAATACATATTTTTTTGCCAGTAAACTGTCTTCGATAACAACCTTCTTGACCGTCTTATGAACTACAACTCTGAACCGTCTCCAAACCAAGTGCTTCAGTGTTAGTAAAATGGAAAAATATATATATTCTAATCCACACTTCTCAGGCTGTATTGCATATTTTTACAAACTTTAAAAAAAATGATTGCTGTAGATTATTTACAGGTCTCTACAATCCAACTTTTTGAAATTGCTTCGAATATTTTGTGTAGAATTATTTATTGAAAATTAAAAATAATATTCAACCAAATTCAAAAAGTGGGGATATTGGGACCTGTAGGTCAGCATTTATCACATAAAAAACCATTTGTAAAAATATTCAATACAGCCAGAGAAATGTATTTTAGAAAATATTTTTTTCTCCTTTGGATGAACAATGAGGCACTTTGGTTTGGAACCTCGAGACTCAGCAGGCTCATTCTCCTTTAACCTCTTGCGACCTGGCGTGACATTTTTTAAAACCTCCTCACATACAATTAATACGTTAATTAGTTCCGAAATTCACCTGGCCCGATAGAAGAAGATTCAAATATCAGCTTTCAGCCTTTGATTACAGGTATCAGTAATTTATTTCTATAAAAAATGAAGTTGAACGAAGGTCAATACGATAGTAGAGTCCCTAAAAAATATTTAAATTTTTTTGCAAGCTTTTCAAAAAGTTTTTTTAGTAGTTGATTTTAAAGACATTTTGCATTTAAAACAATGTTAAAATAATCTGCTAATCTGCTAATCTGCATAGCACAAAAATGTGTATTTTTAGAGTTTAAGGCGTGTCTATATATGTACAGGGTGGTTATAAAATAACGCTCCATATTCTTAGTGGTCTGTAGCTTTAATGAATAATCCAAATGCAAAAAAAACTTTGAGACACTTACTAATCAAGAAGGGGGACAAAGAATAGAATCATAAAAAACAAACTTCTCACTGGACCAGGGTTCTAAATTACGAGGCGTAATTAGCTGTGTTGGCCGCAATTGACCATGATTGACGACGCCTCGTAATTCAAAACCCGGTCAAGAGACGAGTTTGTTTTTATGATTATTCTTTTTTATGATTCTTTTTAGGACTATCTTTTTTATGATTCCATTCTTTTCCCCCCTTCTTGATCAGTAAGTGTCTCAATTTTTGATGCATTTGGATTATTTCTTCAAGCTACAGACCACTCCGAATAGCGAGCGTTATTTTATAACCACCCTGTATATGTCCCCATATTTTTTAAAAAAGAAACTTCTTTGAAGAAAAAAAGCCAAAGTAAGCGTCGACCACCACTTACCTTTCTTTGTTGCCCTGAAGCTGTCGTCGATGGCGACCTTCTCCACCTGCGCGACCAGCCGGGACCTCGGCAGCACACTCTGGTCAGCGTTGATTTTGTCCACGGCGATGCGGAACGCAAGCTCTTGCTCATCATCTTCGGTGTCGAACAGGCCGCCTGCAACAAAGAACAGGGTGAGAACGAGAGCCAGGAGCCGATGTGTCCATACACTGCAAAAAAATTCTGTAAATTTTACAGTAAAAAGTACTGGCACCCAGGACGCCAGCACTATTTACTGTAAAATTTACAGAACTATTGATTTTTTAACTACTGTATTTTTAGCAGTACTAAGTACTGTTTATGGTTAAGTATTTATTGTGAAATATACAGTAGTAATACAATACGGTTTGACTATAGTAAGTTATACACTACTTAGTAGTGTCGATTAGATAATTTTTACTGTAAAATTACAATTAATTTGTAACTGTTGTATTTTTTACAGTACAAAGAAATGTGTTTGGTTCAGTAGTCGCTGTAAAATATGCAGTAGTAGATTGATTAAACTACTGTAAATTTCACACTACATAGTAATGTTAGCAAGATAGTTTTACTGTAAAATTAATAATAGTTCAATTTGACTACTGTCAATTTTGCACTACATAGTAATGTTAGCGAGGTAGTTTGACTGCAATGCATTTACAGTACAAATAATCCAAAATAACTGTAAAATATTATGTTTTTTTTACAGTGTAGGAATAGCATTGAAAATTGTTATAAAATTACAATTTATATTCTTCATTCTCAATTTTAAATAAATTTCAGACTGCGCAATTCTAATGTCTACAAGGGCTTTAGTATAAACATTATATACCTTGTGATTCTGAATATGTTAAATTGAAGAGGTCTATCTCTATATTTTAAATGGTATGTAACGAATCTGAAAGGAGAGACAGGAGTGTGTAATTAATCGTTAAGTTAGTATTTCATTAGCTGTAAGCGCGGTTCAGCGCAAGCAAAAATAAGTATGAACCGATAAAAGCGCATGGGTTTATTTTGTAGAATTGTTATTGGAATATCATTATTTTATTTATTGATTTAAAATTTTTATTTGTTTTTATGCTGGATCAGAATTTCGCAACTCGATTCTAATTATATTTCCGAATTTAAATAATTTAATGTTCTGAGTAAAGGCTCAGACAGAGTCGTGACCTTGTATCTACAAGGGAATTCGTTTTCTCCAAGTTCAGATTTCTTGTGAACACACGACGTATAGCCTGACTTAACATGTTTCCGAGGAAAAAAAATTAACTATGAAATCATGATAAAATTTTTGTAAATCAAATTTTTTAAAGTTATTTTCGTTCGAAAAAACTATAACAAATGTAACTATTTGGATAGTTTTTTTGGCAAAACATTTAAATAATATAATCACATAGTTACATGAAAGACTAAACAGCATTGCGAAATGCAGCATGTATGGTAATCCCTAATGACGTATCGCCATTGGTATTGAGGGCGCCGAATTATCACTAAATTGCCTCGGGTGATATTAGGAACCGTTTTTCCTACTCGCTAAAAATTACTAGTTAATTTAGTTAAATTTGAACTATCATCGCACTAGAGCTACACGAGGGTTATTGGCAACAGGCGTCGTAATTTAGAACCACAGTCAAGTGACGAGCCGACGTCTGAAAATTACTAGTAGTTGTAAATGTTCTGTAAGTCTTCATACAAGTCGATCTGGAGAAAATCTATTTTGAAGTAAAGAGAAAAATTCCTTTCTATAAAAAAATAACAGAAAGAAGGTTTATGAAAAAAAAATTATAGGAAAAAGTGTTAAAAAAATTAACCCCCAATAGTTACTCCATTAGGATGATCATTTGTTAATTTGTGACTAATGAATACAAATTGAAACTGATTTGAACATTTACTTTATGAACTTTGGAAACAATGTTTCAAGTAATAGCATGATTGTACATCAATATTATCATTCTCTGAGCAATGGCTGTGTTAAAGCTCCTGACGGAGGCTAGAAATAGGCAGCCGGAAACGATTACATTACCTACATTACCTCTGAGCATTTTTTGGTCACAAAACAGCCTTAGAATTTTTAGGCTAAAACCGAGCCCTTATCAGAATATTTTTGTTTTTAAGTCTTTACCCAGGTATATAGATATAGAAGAAATCCAAAATTCATTTGGTTAATGCTTTCTAACTAATATTGCTTTTTTTTTTTACAAATTATTTTAAAAACATCTTGATGACAAACGAAAAAAGTCTTCAGACTACGTTAGATAATATCATGTCAAAATCACAAATGCACGAAAACATAGGAATATAAAATCGGAAATTGCTATATAAGAGCACCTTTTAAAAAACATTTTCCTAGACTGTGGCACATTTTTGGTTTTGTACTAGAACCAACTATGTGATACATATTATAATTTTTATAATTTTTTTAAAAATATAAATTGAATTATAATCCAAATCGAAAAAAAACCCTTAAACATTAAAAAAAAACAATTAAATATTTAAAATCTGAAATAAAGTAAAAAATTAAACCAAAGAACGCTACAAGCAATAACGTAGTTCCTGATAGAGAACAAACATTTGTATACATTTAATGCTAAAGATTTTGGCATCAGTAATTAAAATTGAGCCGATTTTTTTGAACGCCAATAATGAATGGATCTAATGTGTAACCAGACATTTTGCTCAGGGTGATATTCAAAACCTCCAAATAAGGCCAGAGGAAATGAATAGGAATTTTTTTCTTTTGTAAACATTCGATTTTCATCGTAATGTCTTATTGATTCCTCCCTTCTCTTTTTATTCCAGTTTCGGAAAGTAATTAGTGTATCCGAAAAATGTAAACATCGTATTTTGTGTTCAAAGTTAAAACTGAATGGTTTGTTGAAAATCAAGTGCATTATTAGCTTTATATAAGGTGACTCTTTTCTTTGGTCAATACATAGGTGGTTATTTATCAGCTCTTTCATGTTTATTGCAGAATAGATCTTTGTGATATTTCAAGTCTTAATAAAAAATAATAATAAAGATACTTTCATGCCGTGTGTTAAGCCTATACCAACAATAGTATTTAAAAAGTATGAGTTAGTAGTGATAAATTATCACACGTTTTTTATACTGTTTTTCATTATACACAGTAAAACCAATGGTCCTCCCTAACATAAGTGGAATCCTAGCTCCCCCCGGTTTCACAGAGTAACGTTACACCAAATTTAAGGAGTACCTTTACAATTATAAAGATTTTTTATATATATTTCAAAGGTATTTATCTCTAAATTTAAAGTTATTTTACTCTGGTCACATTAAATGCATGGACCCTTATTTACCGTTAAGCTTTGATTTTAATCAATTAACGAGATTGAATGCCTATATCGCACATCCAATCTATATTAATAGCTTGGCTGAATGAATCTCGTGGGTTTAACTTGTTTGCGGCGCGAGTTAAAATTGCAAATACTTGTTCTCTGATCTTTCGCTAAGAACCCACAATAATTAACGAAAATCCAAACCAATAATTTAATGCCATTGGAAGATTGCAAAAGTATATGAAACTTTTGTGTATTTAATTTTACTGGGACCTCAAAAGACCAGGCGTCATTAAAAAAAAAAAACAGTTACAATTGAGCTCATTAGAAACAAATTGGTGGATCCCACATAAGGTAATACAGATCTATCTTTACACACGAATTGTCTATAATACGAAAATTCACTTTAGTATTAATAATATTTCGTAGAATTTTCATTGAAAGTGACAATTGTTATCAGTATTTCATGGGTCAGAGTGGTTCCCAATTTGTTTTCTATGATTGGAGATATCTCCTTATTTTCAACAGTAATATAGAATATTTAGTAAAATCTTCAAACAACAATCTACAAGCAATACAATTCATGCGATGGTAATTATTTTCACCCGTTGTGGGCCAAGGCCTGCCGTACCCATTCAAGCTTTCACGACTAATGGCTCTGGGGTGCTAGGCATACGTCCCGGTAAGTGGGTCAGTCTCACGCGGAAACCACAGTGTTTACTTCTCAAGCAAGCTTGGTACTCAATATATAGACCCACTTAAGAGATGAAAGGCTAAGTCAACCTCGCCCAATCCGGGGCTCGATCCCCGGACCTGTGGCGTGGCAATGCGAAGCACTACCTCTAAGCCACTGGGCTTCAGCAATATAAAGCTGATAATACCTAGACATAAATAACTCTCAGACTATAATAGAATAGCTTTTCTAAGTGAGGATCAGAATTTGTTTCGACTCAACTCTGCCATCAAGGAAATAGTGAAAGGTTAACTTTAACGGCTTCTAAGAGAACATTCTTTTCTAATAGAATATATGGTCCTGGTAGCATTTGGCTGTAATTTATTTCCGAGACACGTTAAAGTGTGTTTCATTTTATCACGAGTTCTCTGTCACGCAAGTCATGAAATGTTTTATTACAGGACATTAAACAGGATGCACCTATGGAAGAAATTAACCAAAGAAAATAAACTAATCGAAGTTGTTGAAAAACGGGCCAAAGAGAGCACTGAAAGTTTCCCCCTCATAAAAATTTTAACCACGTTTGATAATAAATTATAATTGCATCTTTTTGGACTTAATTTTTCACAAACGATCCTCTTAAAATTAGAAAATTATTGTGTATAACCACGTTTGGCAATAAGCTACAATTCTACATTATTGGTCTTAATTTTTCAGAAACGATTCTCTTAAAATTAGAAGGTTATACGTTCATTATAGCTACAAAAATGTACAAAAGTTCCTATATAAACCACTAACTCTCATTTAATTCACTCAATTACTTTTTAAAGCCCGAACTCTGTTTCAATTTCCAACGAATTAAGTTTTCTTTTACCTTTTCGGAATTTATTAACGTTATTATAAAAAAAAGTATTTAAGAAAAGTCCAGAGAATTAAAACTTTTTAACTACTTTACTATTAGCAAATCTTAGAGAAATATAAACTGAATAAAGTAAAAATAATTACCAAGAGAAAAAAACTAAGAAAAAGTTCTTCCGAATGAGTTCAGAAAAAAAAATTCTCGAGTAAACTCGAGAACTTTTATTTAATTGGAAAGGTTGGTTAACAAGCCTTATTAAGGTAGCGGGAGCAACAGTTTTCAGATCAAGGATATTTGCTTGCTATTTCTTCCTAGTTATTGATTTGTAGTTAAATTCTTTTCCGATAACTCGGAACCCCGCGGATTTTCCTTGTAATTAATTTGATTTGTGCAAAGAGTACACTTGAGTTAACGCGTATCGAGAAAAACTTGCTGGAGTACTAGTGAACTAAATCCGAGAGTAACAATGAAATATCGATTAGGCAACACAAAGGCAAACAAAAAACTCTCAGTTTCAGTCTTGTAGAAGTATTTTTTGGCTGCACAGCATAGCTTTACAAAATCTGAATTTAGTAATAAATCACATCCCGATGGAAAACTACTCCTTTAGAAGTAAAAGAATAATGTCTTTTTGGCGTTATAAATGTTGAATAAATAAAATGTCAAAATTACTTCGCCTAAACGATTTCAATGTAACGTTTCTTATATACAAAAGACGTCATTTGGAAAACTAAATAAATGGGTCCTTTTTATTTTAGTAGATGGACGTTATTTAAATAATGAAATATAATTCCCGCTCTCTTACCCGATTGACGATAATCCGCCGTCCCTTTCGATACACCGGCGGTTAATGTAATATATATATATATATATATTTTATGACTAGAACGCATGACGTAACTGTGTTCAATTGGCTTGTTTCCAATGACGTAGTTCCTTCTATCTTTCATTCCTGCCTTGTTTCGATCGGTTCTCCGATCTCAGAAGAGATTGATTCCCCAATCAAAGCACGAGAAAGAATTTATTTTTTATTCAGCATATCTGTAGCCACTCAAGACT
The DNA here is from genome assembly GCA_023701765.1 of Hylyphantes graminicola. Classification (NCBI taxonomy): domain Eukaryota; kingdom Metazoa; phylum Arthropoda; class Arachnida; order Araneae; family Linyphiidae; genus Hylyphantes; species Hylyphantes graminicola. The sequence goes on along the minus strand of CM043123.1, from coordinate 16,376,978 downwards.
TTAAACATGTCCATTGTTTGAAGCTATTTAGAAAGAAACGAGTTACATAACTTTAATGCTTTTCACTGCGGAACAACGACCTTTTAATGCTTTCCAAAATGTGTATTAATATTTTGACAAAATAACTATTGGGGGAGAAGGAGAAAAGTCTAAAATAAACCGAATCTCCAGGAAAAATCCCAATCCATCAAAAATATAAAGCCTGAAAATATATGTCTACCAAACAACCTTCAAAAATATCTTTCATGGGCTCTATACTAATAGCCTTGAATAACACAGAAAAGTCATGGACACAGAAAAAGGCACGTTTTATACAACGTTACACTGTTACAAATTTTGGCTCAAGATTGCACCGGAATCCTGGAACTTTCTAGCTGCAGCCACTATTTGGAGCGTTGATTCATCACTTTCGCGGTGTATCAAAGTTATGCTTTACCACAAAATTGGTAAATTCTCGCTCCAAATAGTGGTGGCAGCTAGAAAGGTCTAGGATTCCGGGGCAATCTTGAGCCAAAATTTTTAACAGTGTATTTTAGAGGCGTAAAACCAACCGTTCTTTTATCCGGGGCTTTTGGTAATCAGATGGTCACCGAATGTGCGAGGGATAAGCGAGCGTGGACACACATAAACTTGTTTCATATGAATGAGTTTTATGTAGATATTCCGACCAAATATGGACAATTCCCAACGATTCTGAAGTGTTCACAAAATGCTTAACTCCATCTAATGCTAACTATGATCAATAAGCTATTTGTGAAAGTTTAGAGTCTATTTCTAAGCTTCATTTAGTTTTTTGTGCCTTAATATGTTATTTCTGATTTAACATATTAATTAATATGTTATCTCGGATCCATTACAATTGTACCACATTGAGTTGAGTATAAAATTGCGTGTTTTCCTCCATATACGGCCATGGTTCAAAAATACTAGTTATTGTTCTCATGCCTTTCTCTCTGAGAACCGTTGCCAGTGTACCAAATTGTGTAACGAATTCGGTACTAACGCAACCTTATGTCACTATGTTTACGAAATAGAATCGATTCATGTCACTATTCTTCGAAATAATGTGTAAGAGCTGCTAGGGCATTGGAAATTGGTGAAAGTATGCTAGCATTCCGAAATAAGCATAGCAATCGGCCGCATAATCGCAGTTTGATACATGTGCATGATAGACATACTTCCCTAATTAGCATTCGACGATAAGAGAATTAGAATGTATCAATATGCTGAGATTTCTACTGTATATTTCTATTTAATATGTAATCGTAGGAACAATTTGTTTGATGAATGATTTGCAATGAATATGTCAGCAGTATTAAACAGAAATAGAGGTATTTCTTTCAACATTTTAGTCCCAACATAAATTAAAAATATGCTACTATTGTATTAAGGAATACGTATATTAAATACTTCATAATTTAATAAAAATCAATTTATCTTTAGAGATTAAGGTTTTTACTAAGGAAAAGCCTTGCTTATCAAATTTCCTCTAAGTCATAAATGCTACTCGTTCTAATACATTAATAACGTAAATTCAAAATTCAGCTCAAATAGTATGCAAGCGTATTACATGATAAAGATATTATTAGAAAGAGGGTCAGCAGTATATTTGGCAAAACGTGCCTAAAAATATAGTTTACGGTTTAATAAGCTCTTCTTAAATCTCCGAAGAGTGCAATTTAATGGCCTTAACCTAAATTATAAAACTAAATTCATTGCTTCTTTTGTATTCTTTGTATTTGAGTTCGGTTGATATTTGAAAATATGCCATCAATACTAATCAATCTAAATGATATTTATAACTTGCATAAAAATAACATAATAACTGTACTATATTTTCTTCAAAGTAGAACCCTACCTGCCTTTACAACAATAAATCATTCAGAAAGTAATGACCATTATTTCGAACAACCTACTTTACTACAAATAAAAGTGAGAAATAGTTTCCAAAGCAATAAACTCTTATTTTAATATCAGTAGTAAATCATCACAACCCCAAAAACTTAATTCAACACCAGATTTCTTATACATCATTCTTCTTTTAGACTTGCATTCATAAAGACTGGATATTTGCCAGCGAATAAAACAAATCGCGAGTTTATACTTTTACGGTCACTTTCCTACGTTATATCTTAGCAGATATAGAAGGGCTTACGTGCAAAACTACAACTAGTCAATTCTAGGTTTCTCATTTCATGCTCTCGGAAAAAAAACCTCTGTGTTTGTTTACCTCAAACAAAAATGAAGTTGCATTTTACGCATCTTATGAATAATTTAGAATGAATTATTCTGTAAATTTTTCTCTGTGGATTTAGTCAGATTGGTGTGCATGAACACGCAAGTACTTTGAGCTGGCGGCATAAATGAAAAATAGTTTAGAATATTAAGTTTCTGAAATGAGCTACAGTCTGTTCACATATTTTATTTAATAAGGAAATACACCATTATTCTCAGTGCCATTTCAGGTTGGCTCTAAAGCTGAATGAATTATTCAACGCATTTTACTTTTCTTAATTTTTACCACAGATTCAATATTGATTAAGATCTTTAAGTTAACTAAAAATAATTAAGAATTAAAACGTTAGACAGTGTACTGATAAAAACCCTACAAGATGCCAAATATATGCCTTAAAAATGATAAATGAATTCAACTACTCTAGATCAATTTAAATGACTTTGAAATTTCTTTACAAGGATATGAAGTCAGATGAAACCCCACAAAAAATATTGTTTAAGCCATAAATTGTTATGAGAAATACCCAATACAAAACAACGCAATTCATGACTCCTATCACGTAAACATAATTAATCCCGGAACGTAATTAATATGCAAATTCAAATGCATAGTCTAGAATTCTTTACTATCAGCTATCCAAATATGTAAAATAATTGTTATTTCAACCCAAACATTTAAGTTATATTATCAAAAATGTGTCCGAATACTAGATAAAATGGGATAATCATTTATGCCAAATTATCTACAATTTGACGGCTTCCGTTTACATAGCTTTATTTTAAACGCAAAGTATTTTATATACAATTTAAGTAGAGCTCTCACTAAATTCATCTTTGAACATTTCAAGCATTTTGACAACTAGTTAAAAATGGAATGATAATTCAGTGGTAAAAAAAAGAAACGGCGTTTGTTAGTTAAAAAGAAAACTTCAAAATGACAAATAAATTTTTTTGTTCAAGTTGAATGTACCAAGATCGAAAAAAGGTATACAATGAGACATTATTAATATTTATTGTAAAAAATGACGGTTATAATAACAAAAGATCCCAACGAATAAGAATAATACAAAGTAATACATAATATCCAGAACACCAAGCTACTTGTCGGAAAATCAATTTTAAAACAATAAATTTCTGTCAGAAACATAGTTTTCTCCTTAAATAACAATCATTCACTTCAAAAATTTACCATTACCTTCAAATGTAAGAATTGATTTGACAATTTTTGAGTGATGTGTGTAATACCTTTCCATTGAGCTATTTGTAGTTTTCATTTTTTTATATATGTGTTTTTATTTAAGTATTTTAACTCAAACTAATGTTTAAAAACTAAATATTACGTAAGCATATTTCAAATAAAAGGTACACTGCTCAAAACAATTAGGGGAATGCATGGTTTAAACTATTTCGTCCCAATGATTCCATTTGGTATCACCAGCTTCCGATTTTTTCTCTCACTAAATGGAACTCGTACTTATTTATCGTTAGATGGAATAATCAAGTCTTTTGAAGAATTAAATAATGTTTGTTTTAATTGGATGAAAATTTGAAAAACATGGTAAAATAAAATTCACTCCCAAAAACTTTTATGAAATAAAATGACCCCAAATTCTTCACGCTTGTATGCTTATAAGTCTTAAATCTGATTTTACCTTTTTTTTACAATTAAAATTTTGAAAAAATTGTTGTTATAATTTATTCAAAAATTATGATTCCAATTTTTTGCCCCTTAAATTTTAGTTAAAAAATTAAAATTTGTTTCCCCGTTTTTTACCATTTCAATCTGTATGCATAAGGAATCAATTTCACAAATTTGATCCTTCCCCTGGAATGTTGAACCGATTGAGCTCCTTTTTATGCCTATAGGTAGGATATGAAATAGAGTTATTAGACAATGTGTGTATGTATACTAAGAACAAAGTCCAACTGAAGATGGTGAAAATGGTAAGAAGCGAATTAAGTTCATGAAAAAATAATTTTATCGAAACAAAACAACAAAAAAAACTTTTTAATTTATACAATATATCTATTTTGGTGGAAATTTATAGCATTGAAAGCGTTTATTTGTTTTTTATATATTTTTCGTTTTAAGTGCATAAATACAGATGAGTTTACTGTGTATGTATGACTCGGGTATCTTGAAACTTCATATACGCAGTTTAATATTCTAGTTTTTGTTAACTGTGACCCCATAACCAGTTCGACGCTCTTCGAGAATTCTGAGTTCCAAAGACGATAAAGCGTCGGCCTGAAGACCAAATCTCGCTAACCATTTTCTATTTTCTGCATTGAGTAATTGGAGATGAAAAATTTTATTGAAAACGGAATATATTGGCTGCTAAGGGTATCCAGGACCCGACAATTGACCTATACAACGCTCGTCAGGAATTCTGTATTCCCCAGACGGTTAAGCTATTGGCCTGAAAATCACATCTAGCTAGATATCTTCATTGCTTTTAGCACAAAGTGGTTCGGTAAGCTTTGATCCAAAACGTCGTTATTTTTGATTTCTGTGCTGGTGTGTGGGGTATGAAAGTCTAAAAGACCTCAATGAAAATGAAACATTAACAAACTAAACTTCTAAATCAAGCAGCAGTTGAAGGTTTTGGAAAAAATATATCACCTGCAGTTGAAGTCTCCGGCGTCCCACCCATCACCGCCATCAAGCTATCCACCATCGTTGTCGTCAACTCCACCAACACTGACCCGACGGTCGTGCTGACGGTCGCGACGGTCGACGACGCCTGCGACGTCACAGGCGCCGACGTCGACGTTGACGTCGCTTGCTGGACGACCGGGGGAAGAGGTTGCGGTGGATGGTGAGGGGGGCGAGCGTTGCGGGTCACGGGGATGATGATGGAGGGTCGGCTCGTGCTTGTGCTCGAGCTCGTGCTGGTTGTGGTGCTGGTGGATGGCGTCACAGCAGATTTTTCTAGAGGGGCGAATAAAATCATGTAGAGTGGTTTTAATATTCAATGATTTCATAGAAAATTTTTATAATAATAAACTTGACAATTTCATGAGAAGGTTCGCCCTACGTGAGGTTCAGTATCGAGGCACACAACTCAACTATAAACAGGTACTATTAATTCTAGTTAATCATCTGTTTTAGTAATGTGAAGTACCTCTTCGGAGGCTCTGGCAAATATCTTCCGTGGTATATCAGCGCACACGACAACAACAGTAACACCAAGTATCTATTTTAGATTGCAGTTGTGAAAGTGTCTAAACTTGGTATCATTGTTCCGTTTCGGAGTTTTGTGAACTATTAAGCCTAATTTCGGGTCAAAACAATTTTGGAGTTGTTCTGTCTCTCTTGGTATTTAATTTTTACAGAGTACCTATTGCTGTTTATCAAATTTTAAAAAAAAACTATATAGACGAAAGATTGATTACCTGGAACGCATTGGTAATGGGCTTCCAAATACTTTGGCGTACCCGGACAGGGATCTCCAAATAACGTGGGTGAAGCAGACAGACTGCAACTGTTCTTCATACCACACCTGTAAAAGAAAATATAACTTGAATTATCACTACGAAATGATTATGCATCATTGTAATTTTCTAGCTGTCCCTGCATCAATTGTAAACACAGCTTATTGTTACCTACATTCTACTATCTATTTCTTACATTGTTATCAAATCCATAATTATACAAATAATATTCAGCACTACGAATTTCAGCAATTTTTTCCAAGCACGTATATTGAGTACCGTGACATTCTCACCGTCTAAGACCACATTTTCAATGAAGTGGTCATCACTTTAACTCCATGTTTGTCACATACCTTATTCGACAGATATATTATTTTACTTTATCTTCTTATTTGAACTCGTTACTTCTCATTGCCTATATTGATAATCTGTATTTAATATAACAAACCAAAAACTTTTTTTTATTAAATATAATTACAAAAGCCATTCAGCCGCCTCACCTGATTAATGTCACAATAACAAGTAAAAGAACAACGATAATAATAATTTATCAATTAAAAACAACAAAAACGGCGACGCGTCTACTTAACCATCCTACGAACCATGTATCCTAAGCAAAACACGAGTATTCTGCAAAAGAAAATTACCCCAAAAATTGAATATAATTGAATGTAAATGCAGATTACACGACGCATACATCCGTGAAGATACTCATATCCCAGAGAACCACCTGTTGTATTATAAAAAAATACCTATGTCCAGAGTTATAACATTGGACATAGGCCCCTCAAGCATTTTCTTTAAATCTTGGCATGGAAGATTCAGAAATGCTTTTTTAACTTGGAAGATGACAAGGGGAAATAGACAGAGGGCATCATCACCTAGATTTTACGCTTTTTTGGATCTCGATGATCGTTGCTTTTGTAGCAGGGCTGCCACTGGTAAATAGCATTGAAAATAGTTGCTTTAGTAGCCTCAGATGTAAAAAATAGTAGCCAAAATAGTATCCTGGGATACAAAATAGTAACCAAAATAGTGGCCATAAGAAAGACGATTAATCATGGGAAATGCAACATTTTTAAGTTCAAAAGGGCTGCAATTTTATTTAACAAGAAAACAAGTTATAAAATTAATGCACAGTACAGAACATTCCAAAATTTCTGTTGTAAAACATTTTAGAAATTAATAGTAAGGAAAAACAAATTCGAAGGATACAGTTAGAAAATATAAGTTGTGAAAAAAGACTTTACATTTAACTTTTTTTTAAAAATTTCAGTGATTTTGTATAGAAATCAATAAAATTTGTTTTCCATTTTTGAACGTATTCGGTTTATTTTTTCTGCTTTCTGTTCATGTTCTCGTTCCTTTTGACTTATCTGCCCCAATTGGATTGGGAGATCTCTGCGGCCAGATTGCCGAAACTCGATGCGACTTTCAGATCGCCGTAGTTTCGCGACTTTCGGATCGCCGTAGTTTCGCAACTTTCGGATCCCCGTAGTTTTGCGACTTTCGGATCCCCGTAGTTTCGCGTCTTTCAGATCGCCGTATTTACGCGACTTTTGGATCGCCGGAGTTTCGCGACTTTCGGATCACCGGAGTTTCGCGACTTTCGGATCACCGGAGTTTCGCGACTTTCGGATCGCCGGAGTTTCGCGACTTTCGGATCGCCGGAGTTTCGCGACTTTCGGATCGCCGGAGTTTCGCGACTTTCGGATCGCCGGAGTTTCGCGACTTTCGGATCGCCGGAGTTCCGCGTCTTTCGAATCGCCGGTGTTTCGTGAATTTCGGATCGTCGGAGTTTCGCGACATTCGGATAGCCGGGTATTCGCGTCTTTCGGATCGCCGGAGTTCCGCGTCTTTCGAATCGGCGGTGTTTCGTGAATTTCGGATCGTCGGAGTTTCGCGACATTCGGATAGCCGGGTATTCGCGTCTTTCGGATCGCCGTCGTTTCGCGACTTTCAGATCCCCGAGTTCCGCAACGTTCTGATCCCCGCGAAGTTTTGCGACTTTCGGACCACCGTAGTTTTACGACTTTTGGATAGCCGTTATTTTCGCGACTTTCGGATCGCCGTAGTTTTGCGACTTTCGGATCCCCGAAGTTTTGCGACTTTCGGATCCCCGGCGTTTTGCGACTTTCGGATCCCCAGAGTTCCATGACTTTCGAATCCCCGGAGTACCGCTACTTTCGGATTACCGATTTTCGCGACTTTCAGATCCCCGGAGTTCTGCGACTTACGGATCCCTATATATACCTTAAAATTTTAATTATATATTTTTTGAAGACTAAATCGAACAAACATACAATTCTTAAAAAATATGGAAATCGGAGAGAATCGCGTTATTTCCTATTTTTTTTATGGATTTACCGAATTTTGGTTTTTCCATCAGCCGATGAAAGACGGGAAACATCGGCCGAAATTCGCCAGTGGTCACGTGATCTCCAAGTTGACTACGACAACAAAAACTGAAAATTGCAACTTCTACGCGCGCATGCCCATACAAGCTTATGCGTGCGGCGCCGGCGGTCCTAAAAGTACCGAACCTGGAATGATTTTGTTTCACTCCCGCTTTTTGACACATGATTTTTTTTCAAAAATAGTCGCCGATAGTTAAAAATAGTAGAAGTATACGCTAAAATAGTCGCTTTTAACCCAAATTTTCCGAAAAAAGTAGCCATAGTCGCCTCCCCTTGAAAATAGTCGCTTTAGTCGCCTAAATAGTAGCCAGTGGCAGCCTTGTTGTAGATAGAAATCAGCGCTTGGGTGTAGTTCGGAAATTTGGTCAAGGTCCTCGCTCTGGCTGAAAGACGCCAGATTAGGATAGATTGAGCGTTTGCGAATCTAAACAGGGTTCAAATATTGCTCCAACTAAACTACTTAAGTCACGCCAAAGAGTTTGGCGTGCTTCCAAAACCAAACACCAGAAAGTAATGGAATACTTTAAGTTTATCTACATGCATGTTGATAACTTAATGTATTTGTTGTGATATTACAAAAAAAAAAAATATCTTGAGAACAAAAAGTTTAATTATACATCTCTCTAAATCTCTCTTATACATCTTTCTCGAACGTACCAGTTTTAGTAAAAATTCCAGTGCTCCATTAGGTTAGGTTTGAATTATCATTGCACTAGCGCTACACGAGGGCTATTGGCGGACGGGCTTCGTATTTTAGAACCACAGTCAGGTGACGAGCCACACCTGAATAGGCACCCAACTCAACCGTTAAGGGCGACATCGTACGCAGCGTTAGGACTTTGAATGATATTTAACGTGTACTCCCTTACACGGGGTATATCTATTATTCGTCGGGCATTTTTGGCTGCGCGCGCCGTTCATAGGTTGGCAGTTATTTGGCGATGCCTGGACCCGAACCTGTTCGCATGCTACCCCGGTGCCTAACCGACTGGGCTCCGAAGCCCCAGTGCTCTATTTCAATGCAACCTGATGAATATAGCAACGCTGAGAACTATAAGTACTCTTTTAAGATCTTCAAAAGTAGGAAATGGGCCTATCGACCCTTATATCATAACTATACCTCAAACAAAATTTGGGGAATGAGGCTTTAACAATTTAGATTCCTTATTCGGTGTTAATGAAACACTATTGAACAGATAAACGTTTTTTTTTTTTTTTAGCTTAAGTTCAATATGTTTAATTTATTTTCTATCTCAATGAACATTTTTGTGGTTATTACGGATTACTTTATTAATTTTACATCATATACAATGTTCAAAGATTTTAAGCCTAACATTTTTAATTCGTTATGAGAAATAATTGTATACTATCAATCAAAATTGACCTACCGTTTAATTCCCAACCAATTTACATGTTCTACGTGCACTAAAATACCTTACCTAACCTCTCACATGCTAAAGTAAACTAAAATGCCTTATTTTTAATAAAATTCATTCTTTTGTGCTAATCTAAATAATAGCAATGAGCATTACGAAAACCATGTTATATAAAAACTACAATAGAAAAACACAACTATGAAATTAAAATATCTAATCTGCCAGCGAAAACGAAATTCTTCAAAAATGAATTATTGAAATTACGTTAATTTTTAAGATCTTTTTGAAAAGTGCTTTCAAAAATAATCTCTCCTTAAACTTACAAATTCTTAATGACCACATAAATAGACTTAAAACCATTCATACAAGTACAGATTTTTTTTCTCTAAATGGCATTAGAGCTACAGTACTTAGTCTTTGAAATAAATTTATTCGACAGAATAAAATTAACCGCGAATTCCCGTAAATGAGGCTTTAAAAAAAAAACATTCAACTACTTTTTAAACTAACAACTTTTCTTATAAACTTAATTCGCACACAAAAGTGGTTTAAAAATTGCTTCATAATCTTCCAAAACATTACGAAGACGTTATACAAGGAGCATTTTTACTTATTTAATAAGCCTCATCAAGTTGAAATGCTGCACAGATGAAAAATTGCCTCAAAGTTTATTTTTAAAAAATCCTTTTTCTTAATACACCATTTCTATTACACTCATTAAAATCATATTATATTCTGAAATGCAGAAAAATCGCCACGTTGTAAGATAGGGATTTCGGGCAAAAATTTAATTAACTTTTTTTAAGCTTGGAGCTTGTTCTAACTTTTAGGTGTTTGGAGCCTAGAAAGAGCGATTAAAAATTTTAGAGGGTATAAACTATGCACAAGGATTGCTGTTTATTTTTCGAGGGTTTTTTATGTTTCACTTTTAACTTTCTTCGTGCTTGGGGTTCTTTAGATTCTGTTTTTGTAAAGTTTCACGCATCAGAGAATCTTAATCCTCAAGGGTAGAATGGCATATTTTCCTAAATGCAAGAGTGCACACGAAATTTGTTAAAGATTATGTAGCTTAAAGCCCCTGTGCTACTTTACTTTTACGGCCTAGCCATACATAACAATGTAGTTTTTACTTGCTTTTATAGTCTACTCAAAAATAAAATCAATTGGCTAGTTTCGCGTGACGTAAATCATTCTTGCTTTCATTCCTGGATTCCATTGGTGGTTTCGGTGATTGGTGGTATGACAAGGAAAGCTTCACTCACTACAGTGATAAACCTTATTTGAGCCGCCCCGGTGGCTGAATGGTTAGTGTACTAGCCTTTGGAGCTGCTGGGTCGGGTTCGAATCCCGGTCAGGCATGGATGTTTGTGACTGTCAATAAATGTTGTTATTTGTCTATGTGTAATTCATTTCTTTGTGACTGTAAAAATTCTTTCTGTGCCTGTCCCACTTGACGAAAGCTTATAAGCGGTTCTCTGAACAAGCACACAAGCTGGAATATCTATGTATCATACCATACCACCTTAATTGAGACCTTATTTTCATTCCTGTCAAACTGAAGTCAAACAGGACGTAAAACATGTCCATAAAAATTATGGGGAAAAAAGACTTTGAATATGAAGATCTTTTACTTTGTAGATAAAATAGTATATCAAAATCCAACGCACACTTAAAGGAATGTTATTTAAAAAACGAATCTATTCAACAATGAAAGGCCCTTAAGCCAAAATTAAATAACCACCGTAAACTTATAATGCCGAATATACACAGTTAAATAATTCTCCATATCCGGTTCATTTAACCACCGTTAAACTTTGATTGAAAAACATCGAATAAAAAAAAACACCTAAGAATGGAAAATCTCCATTACAAAGACAACTTAATTGCTCAAAAGACAGCCATGACTTGCGCCACTATTCTCCGTTAGTCTGCCCAGGAATTTTACAACCAGGCAGAAACAATGCTGAAAGGGGGGGAAAGACTCAACTAGTTGCAGAGGAATTAATCACGCAAGATTAAGCGCCCGGAAATTTTTAGTTTTTTGGTTCTTAAACGCCCGCATCTTTTGAGTAATTCGAACGGGTCAGGGCGTTACGGGATTTTTCCGGACACTTTTCCGGGATTTTTTTTATAAACTATGTTTTCCTGTTTTATTTTGGGGAAACGGAAGAAATACGAAGCTTAATCCTTGGGTTGTATGCATGGCCGTTAGTTTGGTGTCCGTTAAGTCTGCTATTAACGATGGATTTAATTTGGTGCTTGGGGAATATGGATCGAATAATTAATTAATTTGTTTAAACTGTGTTTTCCTGTTTTGTTAAGGAACGCTGGATATATACTGGATGTTTGTGTGGTCGTTATTTTGTGTCGGAAAATCTGCTATTAGCGATGTATTAAATCATAGGTGCTTGGGAATTTTGGATCGAATAATAAACTAAAATATTTTCTTGTTGATTTTTACGACAAAGAAAGACGCTGGATCATTTAAAATGCAAGTACAAATAATAATAGAAGGATAACATTTATTTTAGACATTGAATAACAAAAGGAAATAAATAATAAAGCTAGTTATATAATGAATCATTATCACATGATTATTAAAATATAACTTAAAATCAATTTACTTTTAAATGTATGCGTAAATGACTGCATTTTAAATACACTCAAACTTTTATTTTTAAACATTAAACTTGTTTTACTAATCGCAAACATTTTCCATTTCAAGTATCATTCAAAGCGCATTGCATAAACAGATATTTTAATACGACTTTTTGGAGCGTTTAATTAGATAAGTTACCCAATTTTCAATATTATCTACTTAAATTGCAATAATTTCGATTTATTTTCATTAAGCTTAAAACAAATCATCCATTCATATTCCCATAACAGTAAACTGTTGGAATGTGAAGATCAAAAAATGTAATCAGATTCTGATTGCGACTTCAACTTGAAAATTAATTCTCTTCTAAAACTAATCATCGCAATCCGAGTGAAATGAAGTTCTCTAATTATCTGAGAACTTAAGTTTGAAAGCTTAATTAAAAGAATGAATATATTAAGAAAACTACAACATTCCATTTCGATTTTCGTTTCAATCTGCTAGACAGCTTCCATTGGGTAAGTTTGGCAAAATTGCAATTAAAATTTTGTTTATTCAAAATTAATGTGCAAATTTACGTTAAGCAACTAATTACAATTTCACTTTAGTATTAATCAGCCAGGATTGAGTTCAAACTAAATCTGGATTGAGTTGGACAATCAATGACTTGGTTCTTCTGCCGTGGTCCGCACATTCACGGCACGTTGATTAACTCCAAAAACCAATCAGTGTTCATGAAAGTGCAGACAAGCCAGAATCAACCAATGAGAGGAAAAATCCAAGATAAATCGTAGACGAAGATTAGTGGATACCACCATAAATTTACCAAAGACTGGTGTAACTTCCATTTCTCTGGCCTATACACTCTTAAAACGAACGAGCGATTTTAACTCAGTCTGAGTTATTTTCACTCCTCCAGTCTGGTAAATGCACTTCTCCTCTTGGAGTGGATA